>JAWZYV010007779.1:0-424763 GCA_038373885.1 Cheiracanthium punctorium
AGTAAAAATCGGTTTTTTTGTCAAAATTTGGCCCCTTATATTTTTTGGGATTACATTTCCATATATTCCATACAAAGAAATAAAAAATCTGGAGTGAGCTCAATCGAATGCACCATTTAAACGATGGCACACTTTCAAGAATTATCCCCCATGGGCCATAATGTAAAAGAAATCTTTGTCGTAGCGCTGTAGAAAAACTATAAGTCCTATATACACCAAAATCAATACCGGTCTTGCAACGGTGGTCAGTAGCGGATTCAGGGGAGGGGCTAGGGGGCTTCAGCCCCCCCAAAAGAGATAGCTAAAGGGTAACATTCTGCTTCATTATGCACTTTGAATATGTAAAGTGATCTTTCTTAATCACTTAGCCCCTCCCAAAAGTTTTTTACATGATTTAGACTAAAATTTTGCTTCATTGTATATTTTGTTGTGTGAAATAAGCTTTTTTTCAAAATTTAGCACCTCAGGCACTGTCTGGGATGTTTATTTCTACAAGGCGCTCAAGTTTAGCGTGCTAGAAAATTTTCCTGGACCGACAAAAAATTTGTTAATTTTCTTTCTTCTTTAAAACATAAAACACAAGGCACTGGTACTCGAGGTAAAAATGGCATTTCAATTTACTGTACTTTGATCAAATCGTGTTCACCATTCAAAAAATTTCTGCCAGTTGATCTACTGATGGACAACAATAGAACAATAACTGTTACAGAGGAAATTGTTTCACTTTGATTATTATTATTATTTCAGTATATATGAATTTTTAATCTATATTATTGGGATATTTGGGGATGCGGGCTATCCCCCCCCCCCCCCCTCCCCCCACAGTCAGTGTGGTAATCTGGGAACGCCAGAGAGAAATCAGAATCAGAACAGCTTGCATTTGCATTGATGTCTCTAGTCTGACTGAGAGTGTAAAAGAAAAAGTAGCTGCATTTAACTTCATATTAAGCCAAGGCCAGTTGGCGGATCCAGAGGGGGCATGTGCACTTCCCAGATGAATCAAGTTTAGACCATAAAAGTTGATTTATTTTGAAAAATAATGTATGTAAGGTTTGAGTTTTTGAAATATCCATTCTGTGCATAAAAGTGAGCATTATTTGCTTTTGAAAAGGAATTTTACATATCTTTAAATAGCATGGTTTTGTGACATCATTAATTTTCTTTTTTCTTCTTTTTTTGCACCCCTAAATACAGTGCAGTTGCCAACAGTCCACTTGCCCACTGTTGAGTGTCCAGCATTCCGTGAACTCGATATCCTTCCAAAGCTGGAATAATATATAGTCAGTCCTCGCAATTAGCGAGCGCCCCCCCCCCCATCCCCTCTAACAGAATTCAAAGGAATTGTGTGAGAGGGGATTCTTTAATTCTGTGGGAAAGACTTGCAGGCGGCAATACAGCTTCGTTTTACAACTTCCTGGTTTACACCAGCCCAGAAAATTACTGAGAAAGGAATGAAAAGGAAGAAAAACTCCAATTATACCCCTTGAACCTGAACCTATAATAAATGGAGGATATCGACTCCTTGGGTTCTAGGCTATAAAAGTCACGTGACGGTGGAAAACAAACAACCTTTTCTCCATAGGTTTATGTGCTGGACTCTTGGTAATGAGTGCAAAATTAAAAAAATAATAATTATGCTCTCTGTATTGTGCTGCCTATTGATGTTTCAATAACTCTCAGGAACCTGTGCATGACAACTAAAAGATAACTTTTCCCAGATTCCCATGAAAAAACCCTAGCACATTAAAACTTATACTGAGACGAGGCTATTTCAGTCACGTGTCGATGGAAAATATACACTTCAGCCAATAAGGTTACAAGATTACTTATCAACACAGCCGAAAGGTCACGTGTTGGTGGAAAAATGACGTCACATGGATATCGTCCATTGTCTACTTTGTTGGTTTATCGTGGGTGGTCTAAATTCGTTCTCGAACGTGAACTGCTCACCCATTTATTGTTGTCTTTTTTTGGGGGAGTTACATTGCGTTCAAATTTTCATTTTAACTAGGTTAATGTGACTTGTAAATATATAATTTTGTGAATAGCGTTTAAGTTTCTATATTCTATGTATGTTTAATTTTATGTTTAAATTTTATTTAATGAATACAATTACCAAAATGGGCCTCCCTAAATCAAAAAAACCAAGGTATGTTTAACTTATGTGTACATTTTTTTCTGTTTCTTAAATGTAATATAAAACCAAAAATAATTGAATAATATGTAAGATATTACAAAAATTAGTTTTATGCGTGATTTCCCCCCCCCCCCCCCCCCACGAATCTCGATGAAAGTGAAAGTTTATTTTTGTAATTGTTATAGTATTTTACGATCTCAAAGAAAACAGCAAGAAATAAGAATACGAGTTTTGTTTTAAAATATAAGTAAAGTAACCGGATTATCTAAATACAAATTTAATGATTTTTTGAAAATCGCCTTTTCCCAAAGGGGGACAGTAAGCAAAACGGGTATTTCACGAATTTTTAATATTGATTTCATATCTCAAATTAAAAAAACAGACATTCACAGGATTTTTGTTTGAAAATATAAAAAAACAGGAAAAGCGGTGAAAAAAATTGGGTGATTCTTCGAAATTTACCTTGAGGGGGTGGGGTCAAAATGAGTTTTTCACATATCCTTCATATCTTACTGGAAAAAAAAACAGATATTAAGATTTTTTGTTTTAAAATGTAACAAAACGGAAAACCTAAAGAAAAATTTAAGGATTTTTTAAAGATTGCCTCCCCAAGGGATGCTGCACTGGGGGAGGGGGGGGGGCAAAAGGTTTATTACATATATATTTAACATATCCTTTGTATTAAAAAAAGAACATTCATATGATTTTTATTTTAAAATACAACAAAAAAGAATATCTAAAAAGAAATTTTAGGAAGGGGAGGGGATAGCAAGTTGGCAAAACAAAGAAAAACAAATGAAGCATAAGATTTTTATTTTTATTTTGCTTTAAAATGTAATAAACAAGAACGTCTAAAAAATATTAGGATTTTTTGTCGCCCTTATGGGGAAGAGGAGGGAGCCAAAACATGTTTTTCAAATATCCTTCATATCTCAAAGAAAAGAAAAAAAAGCAGATATTCTTTATTTGTTAATGAAATATTTAGATTAGTTAAAATATGTGTTAATTAAAAAAAAAAGTTTTGATATGTCACTTTCTTCAAACATTCAACTATCAATATACGTCAAACAATAGTAAGGCTGTCTCAGCCCCCCCCCCCCCGCACACAATATACATTTTGTATGGCAAAATTATTACATACGTAGCTCTAAACGACACATTTAGTGACGTAAGCTGTCCTCCCTTCGCAAATAAATAAATCATTAGCTTTTAAAATGAAATGTCGTTAATTTAAATATACAAGTACAACGTTGTGCTCTTACCAAAACATAGGAACTAAATTAATCTGGCAAACCGTTACGTGATCTTCCTTCTTGACACAATGTGACACCCTCAATTATTGAATCCTTTCTTTATACAACTAGTCCCACTAGTGGAGTAAAAGACTTCCTTCAAGGGGGGGGAGGGGGGGGTTATAGACATAACTTTGTATTAAAATGCGTAATATTTAAGCTAAAAAATGAAAATTTATGGGTATTTTGTTAAAAAATCCAATTATTTTTTATTTATTTGTTTTTAACTTTTTTGGTTCTCATGATTTTTCTCATGCTTTCAGAGCTCACTTTCTCAATTTATTTTTATAGAGGTATTAAAACTGAATTAGTTTCAACAATACTTCAATAATTAGCAGTAGTTGTCAGTAGCGTATATATAGACTTCCATTTCGAGGGCAGGGGGACGATTCAGTATTTTAAACTTTATTGTTCTAAAGTTAAGAAGAAATGTTTCAAAATAGCTCCTTTTTAATAATTGCTTTACATTTCTTGAGGGGGCCCGCCGCACTTCTCAAACACTCCCCCGGTAGTTGTTTATTAGGGCAATAGTTTTTTCTAATTAAGATATCAATAGTTTTCTCTAATTAGGATATAAATATTCTTAAATATGAATGTAATGCAAACTGAATCTGTTAGCAAAATTTGTCTCGAAAAAGTAGCGAAGTAGCGACTACATTTCAAAAGTAGTGTAGCTAACTACATTTTTCAAAAAGTAGTTGTAGTTGTAGTTAGCTACATTTTTCGGAAAGTAGCGGTAGTTGTAGTTCGCTACAAAAAAAAAGTAGTTTTTCCCACCACTGATCTGTACATAAGGAAACGCCTCTGGAATTGGAACCTCATTTGCTCTGCTCAGCCGATTACTTTAGTTACAACCTGTTTGGACCAGCAATGCACATGTAACACACAAATCTGTGTGATTCAGCCATGCAGGAAGCAGGGTTGGAAAAAAACCCGGTTTTCTTTGACACCCCCCCCCCCCAAAAAAAAAAAAAAACCACCTTTTTTTTTTGTTTAAACCAGGTTTTTTTTTTTCCCAATACTTTTATAATTACCTGTTACATACTACTTATAAATAAAATTATTTGTAAAATGTTCAAATAACAATTAATATTCCTTCTGAAAGTAATTAAAACAAAGTAAATAAACAATTGTTGCTATACTTATGTGGACATTGAAATCATTCAATTTTAATTTAGAGATACAATTTTTTATATTTAGTATATAATACAATACAATAGCACTTGTTTACTACATTTTACATGGAATATTGCTCTTGGATTTATCAGTAATAATGGTGATAAGTTGTTCAAAGTGATATTTTTAAGGTTTAGAAATAAGTTGTTAAAACACAAAACCTCTATTTTAGAAAAATTATAAGCTGCATTTTTTTTTAAGGTTAATAATTTTTAATAATGATAAAACAATAAGGTATCTATTAGATTGATATAAAAACTTATTGTTGATACTTATATGGATAATTTTAAAAGATATCAGAACGTATTCTATCTGTAGTATTTGGAATTTTAAATTATTCTTTAAAAATAAACGAATCGGTTTTTTCTGAGAAAAATCCATTTGGTATAAATAATGGTTTAAACCATGCCAACCCTGGCAGGAAGTGCACTTGATTTTTACATTCATTTTTTCAAGATGCACCACAGAAACATAGGCAAAATAGTGATTTAGTTACAATTTTTTTTTTTTTTTTTAATGGAACAATTATTTAAAGTAAAAATAACGAACTTTTAAAATTAAGCAGGGGCTCCTTCAGAAACATGCTACTGCTGATCATTGTCAAGACCCAAAAAACATCAGTGGGTCCACCCATCATTGTAAGAGATCCCCCTCGAAAATATGCCACCACTGACCCTTGGCAAGACCTAAAACAACACCAGTAGATCTCGACATCATCGTAGGTCTCTCCACAGAAACATGCTACCGATGGCCCTTTGCTGAACTAAACACATCAGTTGGTCTGACTATCATGTACATCAGTACTGTTTACTAAGAATATCTTTCTAGATTTCTGGGAAATTTTTGTTTTCTTAGATTTTATTGTTATACCAAAGCTCTTTTTTAAGGCAAATTTTTTTTCTCAAAAAGTTACAAAATACAACATTTCTAAGTAATAAAAACCTGACAAATTAAACTAGCTATTTGGTTGAAAAAAATTAATCGCTGATTATTAGTGCAATGGTTTCACTTGGTTTTTACTTAAAAGTTTTTCTATGTGAGGATCATCATTCAAACGCACATAAGTAAATTATTTTCAAGCAATAAAGGATGATTTGTATATTTAGATTTTAGAGCCACCATAAGAAATCTTTTTTACTTATGAGTTATAATGAAGTGGAAAATGGGATCCGTATTTTTAAATATTTTGTATTCAATTTTACCAAAAAGGTCACATAGCCTTTTATATAATTTTTCACTTTTTAGGGAGTCAACCCTAAAAAGGTTCAGAGACCATGTGCTAGATTAATCTACAAGTTAAAAAATAATCTGCAGCACCTGCTACCCAGTTTCCAGGGTTTTGGACCTGCCCACAAACCCCAAAAAACCCGGGTGGTTTAAAAAAAAAAACCCCCCACAGAAATGGGATTTTTGAGGTTTTATTAAAAATTATCAAAATGTTTCCTTTCTTTCATTTAAATCATTTGTTATTTGACATTAAACGCATATAATATTACCTACATAACTTAAGTGCATTATATTAGATAAATATATATATGCCAGTTTAATTTTATTATAATTATTTTTCCAACTTCAACTTAAAGAATAATAACCTTTTTAAAAATAGTAATACCTTGAGCTAATTCTATTTGCAAATATGTTTTGAAATGAACGGATGTAGAATGCAGGCATGGATAACTTAGTAATTTATCTCGTTAATAAATAAGTTTTCAAATACGAATAAAATATGTAATTATCAGTATAATTTCAAAAAACAAAAAAATCAGTTCCCAGATAAGAGAAGAATGGGACATGTCTCTTTCTTACAGCTTACAAGCATGTATCTCACGAATGAATTCAGGTTCAGGAAACCATCCTGTATTGTAATAGTTGCTGCATTAAAAATATAAAACTAATTCATTATACATTGTTTATGTGGGATTTAATATCAGACATATTAACTGACGGTGGTTTATAACATATATGTCCAATTTGAGCTCAATCGAATGATCTGTTTAGGAGCTATCATGTTCACTCACATACACTCATACATACATCTTGTAAAAACAGCATAAATGAATTCAGAAGACCTCAAAACGTGTAAATACATCAAAATCTCGAAGTCGATTTTTTTAATGATTAAAATACTTTCCTTACACGGTACATGTTCGGAAAGTAAAAATGATTCAACTTCATTTCCTAAGCTGTTTATATTTTGAATATATATGATCAGTATTTCTGACCGCTTAAAAAATACATTCAATTACAACTCAACGAAAATCAATACGTTAAAAAAAAAAAAAAATTTTAAGTTTATTGTAATTATTTCCTGATTTACTTTTGTGTCAGAGGTATGAATATAATATTCTGCATCGTCTCCAGTTGCATTACTCATTTGATAAAAAAAAAAAATCCAAATTTTATAAAAATAATTTTAATACTTAATGGGAATACAATAACACAACTGTATGAACAAAACACAGGTGGGTTTGGGTTTTGGGCTATCCTGTTTAGTAACACCTGTAATTACTTCAGAAAGTGGGGATCTGCCTAGTGTTACCAAGCAAAATATTTTAGGTTGCATAAATGAAACAAATTACTTCAGCTAATATTATTGTTGTATCATTGATTATCTGGTAACTAAATTTATAACTCTGGTAATATCTATTACTAAACATAACACATACATTATCTGCTATAGCTTTAATAGTAACGCAGATAATTGTCATATGGTCCTCAGAATTTCTTTAAAAATTAATTTAAAAGCAAAACTATTAAATTATTGCATCATATGCAATCTTAAGTTATAAAGATTGTCATCTAAAAGAAAAACTAAGTGCAAAACATGGCCCAATATTACTATCAGTAATGAATCATTTACAAAAATGTATTTTTTATTCTGTTGTATTAATTATCCTGCCACTATATTAATTAATCATCATAAAAAATGAATATCAATTTTATTCACTTCACAATATTGCTGGAAAATAAGTTGAAGATTTGGTAACCATTTCAATTAACTAACTTTAGTTTTGATAGTTTGTTAAAAATAAGTCTACACCCACTGAAATAAATTAGAATGTTAGCTTCTTTTGTACGAAGCTGCCAGGCTTCTTTAAGTTCTCTGTATGACTGCTAATCAACACACATTAGGTGTTATTCATGTGCAACCAGCTCTGCAACTGGAGTTTATTTATGTTACCTGGTACACAAAACATAATTCTGTAGATCTCCCCCCCCCCCTCTAGTTGCAAGACTGTGTGCACTCTAAGAATTTTTTCTGGTTTCTAATGATACGAAACCAAGTGTTTGTATTTAATTACAAAACAGTATAGTTTATTTTTTTTTTATCACAACCACATACAGTTTTTATTACAACCACATAGTTCTTCCATCAAATACAATATCACAGATGGCATCAACATCTTGAGATATTCTGGCATGTTCTTGCATCAAGCATATCATTCATAGGTATCACTACTATCTTGAGTAATATAACCAACTGAAGCTCTTTAAAAGGCTAAACTCCATTTATACTTAGTCTTAAAAAGAGCGTCAACTAGTTTAGCTAACCCACATCAATGTGCTGTCTTCTTGTACACTTATGAATTTCGGTCTATGCCTGGGGTTCCAGACATCGGTTGTTTCATTGTTCCAGACATCGGTTACACTCAAGTTGTAATCTATGTAATCATGTTGTAATCTATGTATCAAGTTGTAATCTATGTCAAGTTGTAATATATTCTAAAACTGAAATAGACAAAACAACAAAAATTAACATATAAATCTAAAATACTCACTACAAATCTAATGCAATTTATCTTAACTCATCGATCATATTTTAAAATCATGCATATTAAGTAAGTAGTAATAAGATAGTAATCATGCATAAAGAACTTGAGAATACTGCCTTTCACTAAATTAACATACACTATATATACATAAAACCCATGCAGAATTTAAATATATTCATGCAGTGTAATAAAAGGAACATATGCACACAATTTAAACATGTTAAAAAAAAAGTGAAATAATAATTCCATTTACACACACAAAGTTTAAATATACTCAAAGCAAGAAAATCCATTTTTGGAAACAGCAAACTGCTTTTTAAAATTATTAATACATACATTTATGATTTCTTTTTTCTGGTTATGTATATAACCCATGCAAAATTTAAAACTCATGCAGCAAAATAGTAAAATAACAGGCATAAATTCAACTCACACACACAAAATTTAAATATACCCAAAGCAAGAAAATCAATTTTTGGAAACTACAAGCTGCTGCTTTTAGAATTTCACTAATAAATAAAGCGAGCTTAATTTGCAGGACGGAAACAATTAAAAATAAACTCAATTTTCTAAAGGCCAACTTAACCACATTAAATGATTTAATGATAATACATGTTAAATGGAATTTACCTGTATATTGAACCAAACATTTATACTGAACATGAATTACATTATACTACCTGTCAGAAACCTAGTTTGATGATAGATCGTAAATTAATTCCGTAACGAATCTATAATCAAAAATTTGAATTAACCATCAATTTATTAAATTATTATATTATATTAAAACTTCAATTAGATGCTTACATAAAAATTATAGTCATTATCTTATTTAATTTAGAAACTCATAGCATCAACAAATCAAGGAATGCTTTGTTTGATGGCACATGGTAAACTGCTTTTGTAGGGAATATTAAAACATTGATTACACTCTTATATTAAAACAATCTATAGAATATTAAAACTATTAAACCATGCATCCTGTAATCAAAAGCATCCGCAAACCAAGCAGTGCTTGTTCAATAGCACATGGTAAACTGATTCTATAGAGAATATTAAACCAAATAAAATGATTACACACTTACATTAAAACAATCAATCTGAAATCTAAGTCATTAGCATTATTCCATTGCACATGGGAAACTGTGATCTTGTAATGAATATTAAAACATCGGTTACACTCTTATATTAAATACATCGATATATTATTAAAATTATTAAAGCATCATACCTGAAATCTAAAACAATTATATTGAAATTCCAGTAATCCAAAATATTCAGCTCATTATCCTGTGCAAAAGCAGTACGGGGAACGGGATGGATTGGCGGAAATCCGACCGATCACCTAAGGTTTTTCCCTCGAATAGAGGAAAAAATCCTTTTCCCTACGACTTTCAGCGCCCTCTGCTGGTATGAGTCTTTTAGCATTAGGAGCCTTCCCTCCGAGCATCCGTAGGCCTCTTTGGATGGCTCATCAAAATACACGCGCAGGCCCGTTACTAATTGCGAAGGCCCCGGTTGATACTACATGAAGTCTTCAAGGCGTGTTTTGTGCTTTTTGGGTTTCTTCAGTTTACGCACTTTTTCCATCGAAAATTCATTGAATGCAATATTTTGTGCAATGCGTCTTTTTCCACGGAAATCCAATTTTATCTTTCAATATCGGTAGTAATTTTCTCAGCGATGGTACTTTTTTTTTTCTCGCATAAAAGTCTTGAATGGTGCGACGATGACGAATAATGCACTTGTCGAAATCATTAACAAAACTGAACTGGGAAATTTGGCTGATAGTCGAATACTTTATTGAATGTCTGTACACGCTACACACACAATGACAACAAACGTTTTCAAATGTCGAATTTCATTGTTTCTCTGAGTAGAAGGAGCTTTTAGTTGTTTTTTTTTTCAGAAAGAAATAAACTAAACGAAAATTTTCAGGGAAAAAGTACAAATCTTTAAATTTGGGGGCTTTTCGCGTCCCCAAGAAGTCAAATAATATTTGGGGACATAAAATCTGTTCTTGAATTTCATTGGTTTAAAACCGGCAGTTCTGATCCAATGAAGTGGTGGGAGTTCGGGTAAATTATCCGCTCGCCAATCACGACACACACAACTGTCAATGGCAAAGGCTTCAATTAAAATGTAATAAATAAGCGTTCATCTCATCTGCATGACGTTTTACTCGTGGATCGCTAATTCAAAGTCGATTGATATTTTGTAGTATGTATTCATTTTTATTATTTATATATAGGCCGATTACCTTAGCCGATTAACCTCACGGACTGAAATAATACAGTTCCATCGATAATTTTTAAAACAAAATTTCTTTTAATGTGCTGTCTTCAGTTTTAAGATATTAATCGTTATTTATGAGGGTAGATGAATTGATTATATTGCATGATGTTAAGGCTAAAATTTTTAAGCCTGTCATATTCGAAGACAAGTTACCGAAGCTTGTCTTCGATTACATTATATCTATTGCATGCCCTGTTTCTCTGTTTTCATTCATGAGAGGCAATTTAAGCAATGTTTATAATTAGCACTGATTTCTTCAGCTTTTGAATTTAAAAATAATCAGCTGCATTTATCTTGGTCCTATTTTGGTAAAGTTTGTTATCACTACCTCACTTATCTCTAAAAGTAACAATTGCTGTATCAATTGCAGTGCTTTTACAGAGGAAGGGCTGTCCTGCTTAGTTTTATGATCTATTTGAATTTATTGCATAGATAGGATTGCAGTTTCATTAGTGAGGTTGTTTCTATTTCAAGGTGAATTTATTTCTCGCATTTTATCAATATATCGCACAAGTTATTGTTTTAAAAGTATTGTGTTTCTTGTTATGTAGTTCTTTTCAGATTTATTAAACAGTAAATAGTTATTCATGATTAGTGTGTGCTTTAGCTCACTGCTTGGTGTTTGTCAATAAACTGCCAAATTGGTACGTTTTTGTGGAATGCCTCAGGAATTGAGCCTCATTTGCTCTGCTCAGCCGATTACCTTAGTTACAACCTGTTTGGACCAGTAATGCACATGTAACACACAAGTCTGTGTGATTCAGCCATGCAGGAAGGGGTTGGAAAAAAAACCCGGTTTTCTTTGAAAAAACCTTGGTAAAATCATACAAGATGGTGCGCACCCCATGTAAACATGGCGTCAGTCGCTGGAGCTTAGCGGTTGCCAAGCCCCAGCGACTGTTGCCAACCATCTTGCACAATCGGCAAAGTATTTTAACACATTAAAATTGCACATATATTCCACTAACAAAAACATTAAAACAAAATACATCATCCATATTTAACCTAAAGAACGTCTGCAAATTCAGTAACAGGCAATTTAAAATGAGCAAACAGTGGACCGTTTTTAACAAAAAAAAATTCAGTGGATTAAGCAACCTAGTTGTACAGCTATGTAAACTAGGCAACCAGTGGACCGTTTTTAACTAAAAAAACCTTAGTGGATAAAGCAACCTAGTTGTACAGTTATGTAAACTAGGCAACCAGTGGACCGTTTTTAACTAAAAAAACATTGGTGGATTGAACAACCTAATTGTACACCTCATAAAGTCAGTATGATTAGAATAGCACGTAAATAGCACTTACGAAAACATAAACACATCAAATATCAATTTGAAATTCACATTAAAAACTTTAAACATTGCAAAGATTCGTTAAAAAAGAGCACTTACCTTTATTTTTTTACTTTCCGAACATGTACCATGTAAGGAAAGTATTGTAATCATGAAAAAATTCGAATTCGAGATTTTGGTGTATTTACATGTTTTGAGGTCCTCTGAATTCATTTATGCTATTTTTACGAGATGTATGTATGTGTGTGTGTGTGTGTGTGTTTGTAAGTGAACACGATAGCCCCTGAACGGGGCATTCGATTGAGCTCAAATTGGGTATATATGTTATAAACCACTGTCGCAAGAGCAGTATTGATTTTGGTGTGTATAGGACTTATAGTTTTTCTACAGGGCTACGACAAAGATTTCTTTTACATTATGGTCTATGGGAGGAAATTCTTGAAAGTGTGAAAGTGACTGAGGTAACCCTTCGTCGAACACGCCATTAAACACAGCCATTTTTGTTCGTACAGACTATTTTTCGTCTTAATCCGCGGTCACGGCGGGTGGGTTCAAAGTGTTTTTACTTTATGTTTTTTAACTATATTGTATTGTATTTTCGTAACATTTTTAAATTATGTTAAGTATATACAATTTACCAAACGATAAAGAACAATCTATTCATTTTGTACAAGAAAAAACATTTTGCAAGTTTCAAGATTTTGCATTAATAATCATAAAATGAAGATGTACTTACTTTGTAGTATGGTTTGGAAATGTAGTCTGAAAGAATGTAAAACTTCTTTAGGTGTATGTGCAGGAATTCTGTGTTTTGGTTCTAGAATATCGTTTTTGAAAGCCACTAGGTTTATTTATTGTTGGTGGGAAGAGTTAACTTTAAGTAAATGGTGGGAAAGACAACACGTATTAGCTGATAAAAAGAATCATGTATTGGAATGATTATCTCCGCCAAGTAATGCTGAAGATTCCCATTTTTGGCCACTGGCACCTAAATCAATTTTGTCTAGGAGCCAGTACTTCCTGCAATCTTCAACACATTGGCTACGATAAGTAAGCACATAATTGGTAGTATCTGTTTCATTTGCTTGTACTAGAGCTTTAGAGCATATATATATATATATAGAGAGAGAGAGAGTGGTAATAATAGATAACAGAGATAATTTAAAGAAAATCTATTTTTAAGTGACAACTGAAAGGTGCAAGTTGATGATAATTAAGAAATAAATGGTTGGAAATTTTAAACTTATGAAATCATTTATATAGCAATAGCACATATATTTATCTCCAAACACTAAAGCTGAAAACAAACAAAATATTATTCATAGCATTTATTAATTAAATTATATTATGTGTCATTTTTCCATTAAATTTGGTCGTCTTGGTAGGATGCTGTCATCCCACCACAATTTGATACTTTTTGCTGGTTCAAAAGTTTGTAAAGTAAGGCCTGAACACTTTATGTAAAGCCTATTTTCAATAGTTTTTTGCTCCATTGATAGGGATTTCTCTCCTAAAATATTCTTTAACGCAGAAAACACACGTTCTACATGAGCATTTGATAGAGAAACTGTTAATAAAATGGTCACAACATCCCTAAGAACATTGAAGCAGGTTAAGTTTGGAGATAACTTAAACTTCATAATCACTTCGGTTAAAGTTGGAGATCCTGACTGATTCTTAACCCGTAAGCAGGCACGCTGGGGTAAATCTCACCCCAGCGACTTTTTTTCTTCGTAAAATGGGAGAAATTTTTTGAGAACAAGTTTGCGCCTTCTTCTACCTTTCAAAGTCAAGGTCTAGTTGGGGTGGGTGAAGGAATTTTGTTTCTTTGTTATCCGGAAGGGAAGAAAATTCCACTTTGGGATTAAATACTCCCGTACGACTAACAATGTTTCATTACGTTGTTAACGTAAACTAAGTATAAACTAAATGTAAATTAACTATAAATTGACGTTACACTACTGGTATGTATTGACAAAAGGCTATTAAATGAAATTAATATCATATTAATAAACTAATTAGTGTTTTTAGTTATAAAGCATATCATATGCAATTTTCTTCTCAGAAAGCATGATATTTAAAGAAATTGCCAGAAAATCTCTAAATAAATATAAAAAGTGCGATTTCTTCCCATGAAACGTAATAGAACTGATGTATTTTACGTTATAAGTCCACAAATTTGTTTTTAAAATGTTTTTAGTCAAAAATATAAAGAAGACAAAATGGGGTAAGATTTACCCTATGCTAGTGCTTAAGTTATAAAAGTAGACGCGCCTGCTTACGGGTTAAGGATGTGTTTAGCAAGTCTCCATTCCTCAAGTGCACATGCAGCATCTAATTCAAATATGTTGTGACCCTCATAATACAAGTTTAGTTCATCATTTTCTTCAACTTCCTTCGGTAAAAATATCTCTTCCCCCCCCCCCCTTCCCATATGTTTTAAAGTATTTACCGCTATTTTACGAAGCTTACAATTTCCATTTTCAAATAATCAGTGTCCGATTTCATGTAAAACATCAGTTTTTATATACACAAAGGCGAATTTATAGAAATAAATAAATAACTTGTAAAAAACTTCTTGCATTCGCTAAAAGTTCAGACAGTATAACACATGGCTGTTAAAACAAAACAGCCAGCCGGCTCCAGTCAAAAGTAAACAATTTTTTTTTTTTCTCGCGGACGGCCAGCTGTTGATTACGTAATGAGCGTGCTTCAGCGAATTGTTGTTTTAAGCTTTGAATGTTGTGTGATAACTCTTCATGTTTATATTCATTATTACTTTTGATGTTGGGGTTTATTTTAAAAGCACTCAGCGTTTCCTGAGCTTGCCAATTACTCGTCTTTAGAAGAAATATTTAAAAAGGTTAGAAGACAATAACTTACTATCGCATGTTTAGAATGCTGTAGAAAGTTCTTTTTTTTTAAATATTGGATTTTAAAAATCTGTTTTCACTATTTTCCAGTTCGCTAATTTCGATTTAAAGTGCGTGCTCAGGCAAACATGGGATTATTTCTCTATTTTTATTTTCATATGTATTTTACATTTACAAGTAGTTCAGCAATTCAATTTTTTCTTCCATTAAAAAGCAGTGGCGAATCTAAGGGTCGTTTCACACTTGAACCAAAATCTGCCGAGTTGTTAAGGAGTTTAATCTACCATTGAACCTAGGTTTAACCTGTTCGGAGAAGCAGAACCTGTTCTAGACCGTTGGCCGTCCACGTGAAAATTAAAAATTGGGTGCCTCTTTTTACAAACATTATGATTTAATTTTTCCCCCGCCGCCCTTAAACTTGACCGCCCGCGTGCTGTGCACCATCATGCTCACGCTGGGATCGGTCCTGCGGAGAAGACTCCCTTTCTAGCATCGCTTTGTTTTCTACCTAAAAATAAATATCTCCCCTCTAGTGTTCGTCTATGAAGGGTCAAGAGAGAAAAGTAGACAGTTATGACTATTTTTCGGTTTTATTGGCAAGTTTGAAAGCGATTTCACACATAAGAAAATACCGCAAAAACCTGATTATAGCTTCCCCCTCACTTCAACTTAAAATCGGTTATTTTGAGGGGGGGGGGGTTATAATTGGGATTAATAAAAAATTGTTTTTTCTTTTGCTATTAATGCTTCGTGTTTATGCAAATTTTTGCTTAATTTACGCTAATTCTGTTGAATCTCACGCAAAAAAATACGCACATAGTAGTTTTATATACGCAAAAAAGCTGATTTTTTTAAAAATCAGTGCATTGTAAACGGCACCGGAACAAAATAGAAGGTTCTACCACGATTCTACAAAGAATCCTCTTTTTATTTCATTCATTTGTTTTGACAGCGGCCAGCGAGGAAGTGTTGTCGCCGCATGACAGAAAGAAAGTCCGGCGCGCCGAAGGCAGAGTTCCGAATTCCTGTGTTCCTCCTGCTTCAGCTTCAAGACCTCAGGGTGGGGGATATTCGCCGCGCCGCTCGGATTTGTTGGCGCGTCAGAGAACTCATTCCAGTGGCCGTCTGAGAAACACTTTATTTGCTTCTGCGGCGAGGGGGGATGGGGATTTTTGACAGCGAAAATCAAGATCATTCAACGTTGAGAAGGGGAGCGCGTATTTTATGGTAATTAAAAAAAAATTCTTAACGGGGCAACAGAAAATCCCGGTAAATCATTATCTATGACTTGGCGCCTGGATGTGAATTAACTGGTGGCCAAACAAAATAATTTAGTTGCCAGCTGGCTACTGGCGACCGGGAATCTTCAGCTCTACCGCCAGGTATGTGTGTTCAAAGTTTCAAAGTAAATATTTTTAAGAATTTCGATAATTTAAATTTTCATAGTTATTTGTGCATTTTGTTTTTTGCAAAGAATGCTTCGTTTTCAATTTTCAACAAATACAGTTTATATATATATATATATATATCCTAACTAATATTATAAATGCGAAAGTTAGTTAGTTAGTTTGTTTGTTTGTTTATGACGCTTTCACGCCTAAACTGCTGAATCGATTAGGATGCATTTCGGTTTAGATATAGATGGGACCCTGGAGTTGGTTATAGGCTACTTAGAATTTTAGATTTTTAATTACTTTTTTAATTATTAATTAAAAACCGTTTTTACGTTGCCATGCTTTGCGAGCTGCGCCCGTATCATATGATTCGTGTTTTGAGCTAACAAGAATGCTATTACTTCAACAAAGAAGCGCGTGCATCTGAAAAAACATTAAATAATACGGAAATTATGCCAGTTTTATGCCAAATATATCTATCTCTAATAATAAAAATGAATGTTCTCCAGACAAATCTACAGAAAGCAGAGCTTTGAAAATTTGAGCATGCCTGGACCCATGACTTCGGTAAAGTGTACCTGAGGCTCGAAAATTTTAATTACTTTTCTAACTATTAATTAAAAACCATTTTATTGCCCGCACAAAGTGATTTATGCTTTTGAAATAAAGCAGAAATTCTATTTGCAAAATCACATGCATTTGAAAAACATAAATAAGTATGGAATATGTTGATTTTACGCCAAATTTAAAAGCATAAATAAAAGTGTATTTACGTATTATCCCCGCGGTCTGCCAAGACCAGCGATTTTTAGCCAAGATAAATGCCGGGCAAATGAAATTATTAATGGTTTTGAATACGATTGGCAACAGTTTGGCAACTCATTTGACGAAAAAACAGTTTGGCTGGAATGACCGCCGGGATAATAGGTAAGTACCAAGGAAAGTCCAGATGTGTTTCTTAAAGTTCTTAAATTTCCAAATCCTACAAATAATATAAGTGTGTACGTTTATGTGTTTGGATGTTTTTGACTGAATCACACAAAAATGTCTGGAAAAATTTGTAATGAAAATAGCTTATGCCCTGGATTAACATACAGGCAACCTTTCAAGCTTATAGCATAAATAATTCTTTTACAAAGACACTCAAAATAATACTAATGCATTGCGCTCTATGGAAATTTTGTAGCAACTAAACCGATTTTAAAACTTTCTTCACTGATTGAAAGTCCTAGGCGTATATGGAGAATTCCTCTGTGTGGAATTTTCTAAGGGATCCTAGCCCGTATTTTCACGAGGTTTTTGAAAAAACACGGAAAACTGCAAGTGGCTAGGTCGACAGGCGCGACCGGTGTTTGAACCTGGCACCTCCCGCCTTCCAGGTTTGAGAGCAGACCCTCTTAGACAATGGGGGGACCCTGAGTGTTATAGGCTACCCTTTATGCATATATCACAAATAGTTCTTTTACCAGGATACTCATAAGAATTACATTACGCTCTATGTGTATCTCATCTATCTGTAAGTACTGAACTGATTCCAAAACTTTTTTTCACTGATAGTAAGCTACACTATTCCTGAGTATTATAGGCTAAAATTAATGCATATAACGCAAATAGTTCCTTTACAGGAACACTCAAAATAATTCTAATACATTATGCTCTATGGGTATCTCTGTAACTATAGAACCGATTCTAAAACTTTTTCGCTAAGAAAAAGCTGCACTATTCCTGATTAGCGTAGGCTAAAATTCATGCATATAGCATAAATATTTCTTTTACAAGAACACTCAAAACAGTTTGCAAATACTGTTGTAACTGTCTCCATTCGCCAAATGCCTGAAAAAAAATCTAAATTTAGTAATTTTACATACTCTGTTATTTTAAATGAAGTATACTACCATGCATTATACTTCATTTAAAATAAGTAAAAAGCAAATAATATTTAAATGCAGTTTCTTTAGCCGCAAACATATTTGTTATTCACACATGCTTCGTTTCTCTCGGGACCTAATTCTAAAGCCGACGCGGACGAAGTTGCGGGTAGCCGCTAGTATATATATATATATACACACACATTTTAATGATTCAAATTTGAGATTATGAAGATTATTTGTGAGATTCTTTTTGAATTGTTAAAGGTAAGCATATAGTTTTATTTAAATTGATTATGCATATACAGTGAAAAACATTTAACACAAAACCGAAGGGACCAAAATATTTTTTCGTGTTAAGAGAAGAACAAAACATAAAAAAAAAGAACAAAACTCACCATATTTTCAATGTTCTTATATTTTATATCTATTTCCTGTTAAACAACAAGTAAGTTGCATTCATTGGGATGAAAAGCAATACAAAAAATATTATTTTGGGGAGAAAAAAATCAGTTATCTTTTTTGAAATTTATTTTTTAGAGCCATATTCTCCACAAATTGTTCAAGATCGTAGATAGTTTTATTCATTTCTCCATTGGAATGCCATCTAAATAATTGCGTACGCTGTTTATCGTTTTTTCCACTTCTGAAGTAGAGGGGACGGGAACTGCATTGTTGATTCCGTTGTCAGATTCGCCATCGGAATCAACAGAATCTTTTGGATTTTGAACAATATCCAAAGTCTCTTTTTCTGTCATAATCGGTGCTGTAGTTACATGATTACTGCATTTTTTCCCCTATGTAGGGGAAGCAGGGTAGAAAGCAACAAAAGTTCAGACATTTACTCCGCATTTGTGTGCATGTAAACGGGCCCTATGAGAACAACTCAGGCATGAAAATCTTCCGCTTTTCGGCGGATTTCCGCTTTTTTTGTTTTTTTTGGAAGACCTCCGCTTTCCGAAAATGTTTTAAAACCTTTCCGCTTTTTCAAAAAAAAAAAAAAAAAAAAACAGTGATTACCGAACCTAAAGCAAAACATAGCGGACATAGCAGAGTAACAAGAGGACGATAATGCGCGCCTGGGATGTACGTTTTCACTGCATCTCGCACTGCGCCTAGACTAAAGTCAGCTAGAGTGCAATGTTACTGATTTCCTGAGTTGGTAAATTTAAAACTTAGTTCAGAGGGGCAAATTCTTATTTTAGATCTTCGATGTTTCGAAAGGCATCTGATACATAATTATGTACTTGGCGAACTACTACACAACAATAATTATCTATCGAGACCTTTCGCCACTGGAAAACCGTTGTCGGTGAGCTATTGTTACTCGCGACGTGCTTTTATTGCTGTTTTGCGCACTTGATGAATCTATAAATTTTTTTCACGGACACGTACCAGCTTAACTGATACTTCTATTGTGGATTATTGAGAAAATTGCAGATTTATCGAATATATTAGAAAACGTGGATTGAAAACGAAATGTTTGTGGTCATTTTCGGATCCAAAAATTTGCTTGGTTTTGGAAAAATCGTCGGCCGAACGAGAACTTCCAGACATTTTATGAATGCTAAACTGGAATTTTTGTTTAAATAAAGCAAACTGACGGTCTACACGACAAATAAAACTTGTATAAAAGTGCAGCTTTTAGTAATGGTATTTAAAATATAAATCTTGTCGTATTCCTTTAGGTCTTCAACATGCAAAGGAAGTAAAATAATTTATGGTAGTTTAAATATACTTTTCTTAAATAAATAAATTATTAATAATAATTCCAATAAATAAATACTTCGATATTTATAGCTATTAAAACGTACACGTCTTAATTTTATGCTGAATAAAAGAATAATGCTTTTTTAAAATGTGAGTTAATGTTAAGAAATCCGTAAGAAAAAGAAAACCAAAATTTTCAGAGTTTTTTTTTTTTTTTTTTTTAAACAGTTACGCGGATTTTACTAAAAATATGTACCGTAACTTCGTGAAAAGTTAACTAATGGTAAGACCACGGACGGATTAAAGGGATTGGGGGGGGCGATTACTCCTCCGCTACAGGAAAAAGAAATTCTATTTTACTTCCATAAACTAGACAAATTTCAACTAACCGACCATAATATTGCATTAATCCGCCCTTAGGCAAGACGTATCGCCTCCTTAAATAAATAAAAAGATTACTTTTATTAATCATTTATGAAAATGTACATAACCAAGCAAAAAAAAAAAGAAAAGAAAAGATCATTACTAATTTTCATGGGTCAATCCACATAATACTTAATTTTAAACAACATTCAATTGATACTCTCTCTGGGTTAAAAGTTAACGAAATATGAAATTTAAAAATGCTCTTTATTAAAAATTCGCGTTCGCAATTGGAAAAAAAAAAAAGAAAGAAATTGAGGCGACTAGGCGACACAAGTCATGTTTTAACGTCTCAGCAGAATTCGCTCTCTTGCTTTATTAGCCAGCTGGCTGAGTGAAGACAAAACAATAACAACCTTCTCGATGTTGACGCGGCGTCGGTACCTCGGTTTGTGAAGGCACGTTTTCCCCCGTATTACATAAATTATTATTATTTTTTTTTTAAAGCACATTCAAAATTTGGTTCTTCTGCATATCGGACGGAAATATTTCTAAAATGGTTTGACGAAGCTTGTCCGCACCTGTAACTACGTCGATGCTTTAAATGACATAATGGGGGGGGGGGAAATTCAAATGCTCCCTGCATGCCGACGTGCTGTCACTTCAAGTGCATCTATGTGCTTTATTTTCTACAGAAATAAATTTGTTAGCATCGGCTTCACTGGAGCTTGCGCGCTAACTACAGATCAAAAAGCAAGATCAATATACTAAATTTTTTTGCAAAAGAAATTTATTTCAGCCAGATAGTCCGTGTCCTGGAAAAAAATCCCTTTTTGACATGCATAGTCCGCGGACTATACTAGCGAAATTATGGTAACTAACTATCCCCGATCTCCGGGTTCCATATTTGCCAACTGCAATCTATTTGCAGCCTTTTGGTAAATGAATAATTTTAAAAACAAGATGTAAAACAGAGTTTTTAATACTCTATTGTTAAATTAAAATTTAAGGCATTTTAGTAACTCAACAGAAAAGTATTATTTTCCCCATAATATGTTTATTGATTTCTGAAACATTTTCACTTCAATTTTAAAATCAGGAAAATCGCTATTTCGTTTTATTCTCATGTGCAGGTTTTTCTTTGGTAATTATTTTTACAGTTAATTTTAAAAAGCATAATCTTGTGAGTTAGTATTTTGCAGCTAATATAGGAAGGAGCAGAACATAGGTCCCTGTCATAAGTTCCACTTCTGTGTGCTGATGTGCTGCAAGACTGCTAAGATTCTAAAATTTTACCTGAGAAAATATTTAGACATTTATTAAAGAATTATTCTTTTTCCAATAAAACAAGAAAACTTCACTTTTATTCTATCATTTGAATGCTTATTTTAGAAAATTGCCAATGCCATATGTATAATTTTTCATTCCATTTCTGATCAAAATTAAAAAAAAAAAAAAAAAAAAGATGGGTCTTAAAATTTTTGAGAATCAATTTTTTATTTTATTTTCATATCAAAAGAATAATCTGAAATTTGGATGTGAGACTTATGATTTGTTTTGATCTAGGATTTTACGATATTGTTTAAGATAATTATTTTAAATAATTATAGCCTGTTTTCTTTTAATAAATATTGTATGTCTAAAACTGATTATTAAACATTTACAGTGCATAATTATTTTCTTCAGGATCACAGTCAATTTGTTTGTGGTTGAAATTTAAATGGTAGAAATTGTTTAGTACACCATTTAGTTTAACAATGGTTGAATTTAAGCTCACACATTATTCCCCAGTTCCATGTTTTTGCATTATCAACAGGCGCGTAGCATGGAAAATTTTTCGGGGGGAGATATGAACTTATATGTGTATAAATAGATGGAATTTCATCACTAATCCAAACATTTCGGGGGGGGGGGGATATATCCCGATATCCC
Organism: Cheiracanthium punctorium; assembly: GCA_038373885.1. Classification (NCBI taxonomy): domain Eukaryota; kingdom Metazoa; phylum Arthropoda; class Arachnida; order Araneae; family Cheiracanthiidae; genus Cheiracanthium; species Cheiracanthium punctorium. Next base: position 22,106 of record JAWZYV010007779.1, read on the forward strand.
CCCCCTGGCTACGCCCCTGATTATCAACCTTGTTATATATGCCTGAAAATACGTGCACGTAAATTTTTCAATTTTTTGCTGGAAAATATATCCACGTGTATTTCCTCTTTTTTGCTCTTCAGCTGTTTTCATGCCTGAACTAAAGTGCATTCCTACCAATCACTGATTCTTTGATACAAATAAGAATTCTATTCATTAGGTGGAGCGGGGAGAGGGAGAGACCTCATGGATGATGCTATTAATACTTCTAGGATAACAAAAGGTAGAAAAACCATTTCCCAATTTAAATAAAATTTATTTTCCACAAAAATGTTCCAGTGACTTGTCGCAAGCCTGCCACTGAAGTTTAAAAACGAACTTTTTTTTCTCGTTAACCATTTTTTGTTTCGTGTCAAAAGAACAAAAATGCATTAAATTGCATATTTTGCTTTTCGGACCATTGTGTCATTTCTTGTTAACCGATTTTTTATGTTAAGTGTTTTTGTGTTAAACGTATTTCACTGTAATACGGAAGTCTGTTGTAATACGTATGTTGCGTATGGTAACATACATATTAAAACGGACCTCGATATAAAGTGATAATAAAAGTATCTCTAATACTCATGTGTCAGTTATAATACGTATGTGCAATACGGGAACAACTATATTAAAATAGACTTCCATATAGAGTAAAAAATAGAAGTATGTTTAATACTAATGCAGGGGTCTCGCTGTCGATCGCCAACGTCGCAAATTGCAAAAATAAAATTAGTTTGACGAAAGAAAATATGTTTTGGCAAAAATATTGGCAATTGCTTTTCCTGATGAGGTCTGGAAAATCTCTAATTTCGCGAGTGAATTGGCGAAATGTTAAAAAGAGCCAGTGCAACCCCTGCTAATGTGTCAGTTATAATACATATGTGTCATATGTGTTAGGGTGGTCACAAGTTATATGGGGGAAATTTTTTTTAATGTTATTTTTTGGGGCACCCCCCTAAAAGTTGCCAATTGACTAGAAAATGAGATTGGCAAAGTTTTAGCTCAATTGCATAATATTAACCCGTGCCGCATTGAGATTGAATTCTTAAAAAATTACGATTTTTGCTAAAAATATCTAGTTTTTCCTTTATTTAGTATAAACTATTTTCTCTACAGACCTGGTTCTTGTTTTATTTCATAAAAAATGTTGTTGCTTTGAACTTTTACTCTCAACAAAACCAATATTTAATGACATTCAGTGTTTTTTAGGTCAGTTTGTGAATCTTCCCTCCAAAATCTGCATTTTTGTAAAATTAGTGAAAAACGACAAATTAAGAATTTTAAGTAATTTTGACAGTCTTTTGTATTATTTGCATCAGACAACAAAAAAATAAATCAAGAATTTTCATAACTAAACTACAATTCGTGAAATATATTTATTTATTTGATATGCATTTCTGTACTTCAGAAGAAAGATCTTGATTTGTATTTCAGTTGAACCACATCTAAGACAAACCTCTGAAGCTTTCTTTATTACAATGCTATTTTTGTTGTCTGTTATTATTTATTTTTAGAATATACATGAATGCCCATACATATGGGCAAAGAAGGGCTATGCCTCCCCTAGCTCCCATATTATCGTTATGATTTACATACTGGTATAACGTAAAAGATGTGTTTTACGTAAAAGATTTATGTGTTAGTGGTTCAACACTAACACATAAATCTTTCCGGTGCAGGACCCTTGACGTGCAATAAAACTCCGAAGACAATTTTTTCGAAAAGAAAGAATTGATCTTATCAATTCTTTGTTTTAATTGAATTTTAAATTTTAAAATTCTGATTTAGATTTTAAAATTCTGATTTAGAGGGTGCTGTTGTTCACTGGGATGGAAAAATGCTTCCTCATATTTTGAATAAAGAAAATGTAGAGAGAATAGCGATTTCAATTAGCTGTGGCGATGAAGAACAGTTAATAGGAGTTCCTCAGCTTGAAAATAATATGAGAATAACTCTTAGGCAAAAGCTATATTTACAGCAGTTGAAGAATGGGAGGCCGTTGGTAAAATTCAGGCAATGTGTTTTGATACCACTTGTTGCCTAAGGGGAATGTGCATTTTTTGTTGCAGCAATTACTGGATCGAAATCTTCTATATTTACCTTGTCGCCATCATATTTTAGAAATCATCCTAAAATCTGTTTTGATAGCAAAGCGAGTGAAGCTACTGCTCTTCATCCAGATCTTTTTTTAGAAATTTCAGATTGGGTGGCCTAAGTTGGGCAAGACATAGTTCAAAACTGCTATTGAAGATGAAACTATTACATAAAGAATGCGAAATTTGCAAGAAATTTCAAATTTTCTTGCAGAACATTTAAGAAATCAACAGCTCAGGGATAACTATAAAGAATTAATCCAACATTGTTTATTTTTTATAGGAGTCTCTCCAAATAGACATTTCTTTCAGAGTACCTGGCGCTGTTCATTATGCGAGGTGGATGTCTAAGGCAATTTATTGTCTCAGTATACTTCTTTTCAGGCAACGACTTAAAAGTATTGCAATACTGAAAATTTGATAAAGAGGCTGCAAACTTCGAAAGAAACATTATATAAGCCTAGCCACTTTAACAAAATATTGTAAACAATAATAATTTATTTTCTTTATAATGTGCTTCCTCTTAGATACATAACTTTAATAATCAAATATATCTAAACGTTAGTCGTTTGCAATTTTATGCCTTCTTTGACCGTATATTCTGTTCATTCTTTTACTTAAATTTCATTTTCTTTTAAATTTCAGATTTTTTTAAAAATTACAACCTTTATTTTGTACACAAAAGAGAAAGAAAACCGAAGAAAAACAAAAGGAGGATAAAGACGAAATATATAACTTTTTGAACTTTCATTAACAAGCCAACTTTTAAGATTCGGATCGTATCTAGTCCTGAAAAAAGCATAGATATATGCATTTTTTAGGACTAGATATTATCCGAATGTTACCCTCTGAACGTTTTGGAAATCAAATTTTGGACAAATAATCTAAAGTTGTTTTCACGGTAAAATTTTCATGCAATTTTTAAATTATAAAATAACAATAATAATAATAATAATAATAACAACAGGAAGATTTGCAATTATTTAAAAAAGAGGCTTCTAAATTACATACAAGCGTTAATATCAAACATATTTTATGATATCTCAGTATTACAAATGATTATTATTATAGAAGTATTGCAGTGAAAACTAGAATAACGTGGACGGGATTTGACATGACAACCGCTGCAGAGGGGGTGCCCCCCTCCCAGAAAAGAGAAATGAATTTTAAAGATCCTATTTCGCTTCCATAAAATGGATGTATATGTTAATCTTCTAATTAACCGCCCCCACCGACAGACTAACCCCCCCCCGACAAACTTGCAATAATCCGCCACTGGTTAAATCTGTAAGTTTTTGCACAAAGGTGATGTGTGGGTGTGGCTCATCAAGACGGGAAGTTCTCTTCTGAAACGAGATCAACATCATGTTTCTAGACTCAATTTTATCCATTTTATGATGGAAAGACTGCGTTTTTGCGAAAAACTGCAATTTTTCTAAACTTTAACCTCAATGCGGCACGGGTTAATATTATGCAGATGAGCTGAAACTTTACCAATCTCATTTTTGAGCCTATTGGCAACTTTTTGTGGGGGGCCCCTCAAAAATTCGAAAGTTGATTTCTTGTGACCACCCTAATGTGTCATATGGGAACACCGTATTAAAACGGACTTCGATGTCAAGTGAAAATGGTAGTAAGTTTTAATATTCAAGTGTAAGTTTTTATACGTATGTACATAAGGAAACCTACGTACTATCAGAACGTATTCTATCTGTACCAGGGCTGGGGAGTAGCGCGCTACAAGTAGCGAAACTACAGTAGTCGCTACTTTTTTTAGTAGTTTGTATTGTAGCGTGCTACTTTAAAAAAAAAGTAGTTTGTAGTGTAGCGCGCTACAAAAAATTAGTAGTTTGTAGCAGGGTTGGCTTTTTACCGGTAAAAACTGGTTTTTACCAGGGCATGGTAAAAACTAGGTTTTTACCAGTAAAAACCTAGGAAAAAGGGGTAAAAACCTAATGATACAATAAACTCCCTGAGTCATAAACTGTATATTAATGCTATTTATAAAACTGTATTTTCATGTAATTGATGTGGATATATCATCATCAGGACATCCTGATAATGCAAACTACATTATGTAATAAATAATATTTGTAAGCATTTGGTTTTCATTAAAATGATTAAGATAAGTTAAGTGTAATAAAAGTATATTTACAATTTTCCTTTAAGTAAAAATTATTAAACTATCCTGCATTACATAATTGTAATAAATATTGTAATGTGCCTTCTCATAATAGTTTTAATAAGTTTGATAATGATAAATGTACATTATCTATAAATTTGAATTCTTGTAAGATGAAAACAGGGATGAAAGTTTTCAGTGTTTATTATATTCCTTAAAATGAACTATTTTTGTATAGCATTCTTTACTTACCAAATCAGACACTGAATTAGGTGAATATTGTTATATAGAAATGGAAATAGTGATATTAAATGGCCTGAACTTTTATCCCTGAGAAAATGAAAAAATGGCAGATAAATCTTCAATGTTTGCTTGTGGATTAAGGCCGATTAACTGCACTAGGGTCCTAGTCCTATAGGGGAATACCTTCCTATTTCTAAGGGATCCTAGACAGTATTTATGCGCAGTTTTTGAAAAAAAAAAAAAGAAGAAAAAACAGAAAACTCCAAACAGCTAGATCAACAAGCAAGACCGGGATATGAACCTGGCATCTCCCACCATCCAGTTTTGAGAGCAGAACCTCTCAGTCATTGGCTACTATTTGAGGTAACCAATGGTAAATCTTCAAAAAAGTGAGGCAAATCATCTGAGGAGAGGTAAATCTTCAAAAAAGTGACAAAAAATAGTCAAACTAATAAGTTTTTCTCAAAGGTTGTAAAAACCCTGGTAAAAACATGTTTTTCCAAAGACGGTAAAAACCATAGTAAAAACCGGTAAATACCATCAGACGGTAAATACCGTCCAACCCTGGTTTGTAGCGCGTTTTGGAAGCTACTTTTGCCACGTCATCAATTCCGGTGATTGATCTCGTGGTGCAAATTCTCTTTCTTATGACACCCAGCATAGAACTGGAACTGATGCTTGAAAGAATACCCAATCCCTCCCCCGCCCCTCCCAGGGTATCCATGTGTGCCCCGTGCCCCCCCCCCCCCCCGGATTCTATAGGGGCACACACCACACGCACATGAGTGAGAGGGGGGAGGTTTTTTTTTTTTTACCCTGCCTGAAGCCTGACCTTGTGCATCTTTTTTCTTTTTATCGTTCTCAGTATTATTTGTAGACTCACCAATCTGCTATAAAGAGTACAAAAAAGAAGGAAAGAAAATCCAAAGCTAATCATACTTAGATGGGACCTCGGGGTACTGGGTTACTTGTAGTCAAAGGCGCACCCACGGAGGGGCTATGGGGGCTAAAACTCCCCTAAAACTGGAGATTTAGATCTGAAAACCTTTAAAAATTGAAAAATATCATTAATGAATTAAAACATTTTATTATTAAAAATTATCTTAACTATTTCTAAAATATTTTTTTACCAAATCAAAAAAAGAGACGTTGGTTTTTAAGTAAATACTTACAGTCAGTGTATGAAATACAGTTAAACTCTATTACAGCGTCAGTGAAAAAGTCAGGTATTTATTTATGACTCTATAACGAGTTACGCTGATAGTGGCCTTGTGTTCCATGGGCGTGTGATACAGAATATTTTGACATTATAAGGGGATTATTACTATAATCGAGGTCACTATAATCAAGTTCATCAATATTTGTAGTCTTAGCCCTTCCTAAACTAAAATCTTGGGTGCGCCACTGCTTCGGGGCCCCCTTTACTATACCATACCAAGCATTTTAACATATTTTCAGAGTCTCATTATCACACGGACGTGCGGGCAATAGCCCGGAACCCCTGAAAAATAGAGGCCTCGCAAATCTCTCGATTTATTGTACATTAAATTTATATATGCTGCAATAATAATTTTTCTTAAGCTAACTTTCCTTTATGATATCTATATCATAATTGTGTAACAATAAAAAGGCTTCGAGACTTATATTTTCCGTTCTTCTAACTCAATGATAATGGTTTCTAAGACTAGATTAATAAAATAGAAATTAAAGGCGTTTTTGAAAACTTATGGCCATATGTACTTATCATAAAATATCCATTAGTTAGCATTTATATATATATATTATTATGATGAAGAAAAGAAAATTTTCTGGCAGGCCAGGCGGAACTTGGCGCACACATACTCTAATAAATTAAAAAAAATATTAAAATCAATTTTAAATGCATAGTCTTGTTCTAAATGAGTATAAATACATGGGTAATTTTTAATTCAATTTTAGAATTATTTAAAAATGCTTTATTTTTATGCTGGGAAAATAGAAAACAATCAAAAATAAGTTAAATGCCTGTAATAGTACAGAGGCCCAAAATAACCTCTTGCCGCGGGGCCCCACCTAAGTATGATCAGGGTCTGCATATTTTTGACCGCTATTGCGTTTTTGCAACAGAAAACATTTTCAAAACTTCCAACATTGAATTTAAAAAAATTACGTACATATACTTGAGCAAGATTATATAACCAAGAATAATTTTTATTTTAATATTTTATCCATTTGTATTATTAACATTATGGACATGAAGTCTGGGATGAGGGCCGGATTTAGGGGAGGGCAACCGGAGCTGCAGCTCCAGGTCCTCCACAAGAGAGGAGGCACCCACAATAGACATCTTTACATAAAATTTCCTAACGAATATCGAACTCAGAAATCCAATCCTGGACTTCTAGGCTATGAGTTAACGGCGAACCCACTACGCCACACTTGTCTTCGAAAAAATTCTTAACTTGTTTGAGAAATAATTAGGTGCCACCACTCCTTTGTTGCCCCAGGGCGTCCACACCTCTAAATCCGGCACTGTCTGGGATGTTTATTTCTACAAGGCGCTCAAGTTTAGCGTGCTAGAAAATTTTCCTGGACCGACAAAAAATTTGTTAATTTTCTTTCTTCTTTAAAACATAAAACACAAGGCACTGGTACTCGAGGTAAAAATGGCATTTCAATTTACTGTACTTTGATCAAATCGTGTTCACCATTCAAAAAATTTCTGCCAGTTGAACTACTGATGGACAACAATAGAACAATAACTGTTACAGAGGAAATTGTTTCACTTTGATTATTATTATTATTTCAGTATATATGAATTTTTAATCTATATTATTGGGATATTTGGGGACGCGGGCTATCCCCCCCCCCCCCCCCCCCACAGTCAGTGTGGTAATCTGGGAACGCCAGAGAGAAATCAGAATCAGAACAGCTTGCATTTGCATTGATGTCTCTAGTCTGACTGAGAGTGTAAAAGAAAAAGTAGCTGCATTTAACTTCATATTAAGCCAAGGCCAGTTGGCGGATCCAGAGGGGGGCATGTGCACTTCCCAGATGAATCAAGTTTAGACCATAAAAGTTGATTTATTTTGAAAAATAATGTATGTAAGGTTTGAGTTTTTGAAATATCCATTCTGTGCATAAAAGTGAGCATTATTTGCTTTTGAAAAGGAATTTTACATATCTTTAAATAGCATGGTTTTGTGACATCATTAATTTTCTTTTTTCTTCTTTTTTTGCACCCCTAAATACAGTGCAGTTGCCAACAGTCCACTTGCCCACTGTTGAGTGTCCAGCATTCCGTGAACTCGATATCCTTCCAAAGCTGGAATAATATATAGTCAGTCCTCGCAATTAGCGAGCGCCCCCCCCCCATCCCCTCTAACAGAATTCAAAGGAATTGTGTGAGAGGGGATTCTTTAATTCTGTGGGAAAGACTTGCAGGCGGCAATACAGCTTCGTTTTACAACTTCCTGGTTTACACCAGCCCAGAAAATTACTGAGAAAGGAATGAAAAGGAAGAAAAACTCCAATTATACCCCTTGAACCTGAACCTATAATAAATGGAGGATATCGACTCCTTGGGTTCTAGGCTATAAAAGTCACGTGACGGTGGAAAACAAACAACCTTTTCTCCATAGGTTTATGTGCTGGACTCTTGGTAATGAGTGCAAAATTAAAAAAATAATAATTATGCTCTCTGTATTGTGCTGCCTATTGATGTTTCAATAACTCTCAGGAACCTGTGCATGACAACTAAAAGATAACTTTTCCCAGATTCCCATGAAAAAACCCTAGCACATTAAAACTTATACTGAGACGAGGCTATTTCAGTCACGTGTCGATGGAAAATATACACTTCAGCCAATCAGGTTACAAGATTACTTATCAACACAGCCGAAAGGTCACGTGTTGGTGGAAAAATGACGTCACATGGATATCGTCCATTGTCTACTTTGTTGGTTTATCGTGGGTGGTCTAAATTCGTTCTCGAACGTGAACTGCTCACCCATTTATTGTTGTCTTTTTTTGGGGGAGTTACAATGCGTTCAAATTTTCATTTTAACTAGGTTAATGTGACTTGTAAATATATAATTTTGTGAATAGCGTTTAAGTTTCTATATTCTATGTATGTTTAATTTTATGTTTAAATTTTATTTAATGAATACAATTACCAAAATGGGCCTCCCTAAATCAAAAAAACCAAGGTATGTTTAACTTATGTGTACATTTTTTTCTCTTTCTTAAATGTAATATAAAACCAAAAATAATTGAATAATATGTAAGATATTACAAAAATTAGTTTTATGCGTGATTTCCCCCCCCCCCCCCCACGAATCTCGATGAAAGTGAAAGTTTATTTTTGTAATTGTTATAGTATTTTACGATCTCAAAGAAAACAGCAAGAAATAAGAATACGAGTTTTGTTTTAAAATATAAGTAAAGTAACCGGATTATCTAAATACAAATTTAATGATTTTTTGAAAATCGCCTTTTCCCAAAGGGGGACAGTAAGCAAAACGGGTATTTCACGAATTTTTAATATTGATTTCATATCTCAAATTAAAAAAACAGACATTCACAGGATTTTTGTTTGAAAATATAAAAAAACAGGAAAAGCGGTGAAAAAAATTGGGTGATTCTTCGAAATTTACCTTGAGGGGGTGGGGTCAAAATGAGTTTTTCACATATCCTTCATATCTTACTGGAAAAAAAAACAGATATTAAGATTTTTTGTTTTAAAATGTAACAAAACGGAAAACCTAAAGAAAAATTTAAGGATTTTTTAAAGATTGCCTCCCCAAGGGATGCTGCACTGGGGGAGGGGGGGGGGCAAAAGGTTTATTACATATATATTTAACATATCCTTTGTATTAAAAAAAGAACATTCATATGATTTTTATTTTAAAATACAACAAAAAAGAATATCTAAAAAGAAATTTTAGGAAGGGGAGGGGATAGCAAGTTGGCAAAACAAAGAAAAACAAATGAAGCATAAGATTTTTATTTTTATTTTGCTTTAAAATGTAATAAACAAGAACGTCTAAAAAATATTAGGATTTTTTGTCGCCCTTATGGGGAAGAGGAGGGAGCCAAAACATGTTTTTCAAATATCCTTCATATCTCAAAGAAAAGAAAAAAAAGCAGATATTCTTTATTTGTTAATGAAATATTTAGATTAGTTAAAATATGTGTTAATTAAAAAAAAAAGTTTTGATATGTCACTTTCTTCAAACATTCAACTATCAATATACGTCAAACAATAGTAAGGCTGTCTCAGCCCCCCCCCCCCCCGCACACAATATACATTTTGTATGGCAAAATTATTACATACGTAGCTCTAAACGACACATTTAGTGACGTAAGCTGTCCTCCCTTCGCAAATAAATAAATCATTAGCTTTTAAAATGAAATGTCGTTAATTTAAATATACAAGTACAACGTTGTGCTCTTACCAAAACATAGGAACTAAATTAATCTGGCAAACCGTTACGTGATCTTCCTTCTTGACACAATGTGACACCCTCAATTATTGAATCCTTTCTTTATACAACTAGTCCCACTAGTGGAGTAAAAGACTTCCTTCAAGGGGGGGGAGGGGGGGGTTATAGACATAACTTTGTATTAAAATGCGTAATATTTAAGCTAAAAAATGAAAATTTATGGGTATTTTGTTAAAAAATCCAATTATTTTTTATTTATTTGTTTTTAACTTTTTTGGTTCTCATGATTTTTCTCATGCTTTCAGAGCTCACTTTCTCAATTTATTTTTATAGAGGTATTAAAACTGAATTAGTTTCAACAATACTTCAATAATTAGCAGTAGTTGTCAGTAGCGTATATATAGACTTCCATTTCGAGGGCAGGGGGACGATTCAGTATTTTAAACTTTATTGTTCTAAAGTTAAGAAGAAATGTTTCAAAATAGCTCCTTTTTAATAATTGCTTTACATTTCTTGAGGGGGCCCGCCGCACTTCTCAAACACTCCCCCGGTAGTTGTTTATTAGGGCAATAGTTTTTTCTAATTAAGATATCAATAGTTTTCTCTAATTAGGATATAAATATTCTTAAATATGAATGTAATGCAAACTGAATCTGTTAGCAAAATTTGTCTCGAAAAAGTAGCGAAGTAGCGACTACATTTCAAAAGTAGTGTAGCTAACTACATTTTTCAAAAAGTAGTTGTAGTTGTAGTTAGCTACATTTTTCGGAAAGTAGCGGTAGTTGTAGTTCGCTACAAAAAAAAAGTAGTTTTTCCCACCACTGATCTGTACATAAGGAAACGCCTCTGGAATTGGAACCTCATTTGCTCTGCTCAGCCGATTACTTTAGTTACAACCTGTTTGGACCAGCAATGCACATGTAACACACAAATCTGTGTGATTCAGCCATGCAGGAAGCAGGGTTGGAAAAAAACCCGGTTTTCTTTGACACCCCCCCCCCCCAAAAAAAAAAAAAACCACCTTTTTTTTTTGTTTAAACCAGGTTTTTTTTTTCCCAATACTTTTATAATTACCTGTTACATACTACTTATAAATAAAATTATTTGTAAAATGTTCAAATAACAATTAATATTCCTTCTGAAAGTAATTAAAACAAAGTAAATAAACAATTGTTGCTATACTTATGTGGACATTGAAATCATTCAATTTTAATTTAGAGATACAATTTTTTATATTTAGTATATAATACAATACAATAGCACTTGTTTACTACATTTTACATGGAATATTGCTCTTGGATTTATCAGTAATAATGGTGATAAGTTGTTCAAAGTGATATTTTTAAGGTTTAGAAATAAGTTGTTAAAACACAAAACCTCTATTTTAGAAAAATTATAAGCTGCATTTTTTTTTAAGGTTAATAATTTTTAATAATGATAAAACAATAAGGTATCTATTAGATTGATATAAAAACTTATTGTTGATACTTATATGGATAATTTTAAAAGATATCAGAACGTATTCTATCTGTAGTATTTGGAATTTTAAATTATTCTTTAAAAATAAACGAATCGGTTTTTTCTGAGAAAAATCCATTTGGTATAAATAATGGTTTAAACCATGCCAACCCTGGCAGGAAGTGCACTTGATTTTTACATTCATTTTTTCAAGATGCACCACAGAAACATAGGCAAAATAGTGATTTAGTTACAATTTTTTTTTTTTTTTTTAATGGAACAATTATTTAAAGTAAAAATAACGAACTTTTAAAATTAAGCAGGGGCTCCTTCAGAAACATGCTACTGCTGATCATTGTCAAGACCCAAAAAACATCAGTGGGTCCACCCATCATTGTAAGAGATCCCCCTCGAAAATATGCCACCACTGACCCTTGGCAAGACCTAAAACAACACCAGTAGATCTCGACATCATCGTAGGTCTCTCCACAGAAACATGCTACCGATGGCCCTTTGCTGAACTAAACACATCAGTTGGTCTGACTATCATGTACATCAGTACTGTTTACTAAGAATATCTTTCTAGATTTCTGGGAAATTTTTGTTTTCTTAGATTTTATTGTTATACCAAAGCTCTTTTTTAAGGCAAATTTTTTTTCTCAAAAAGTTACAAAATACAACATTTCTAAGTAATAAAAACCTGACAAATTAAACTAGCTATTTGGTTGAAAAAAATTAATCGCTGATTATTAGTGCAATGGTTTCACTTGGTTTTTACTTAAAAGTTTTTCTATGTGAGGATCATCATTCAAACGCACATAAGTAAATTATTTTCAAGCAATAAAGGATGATTTGTATATTTAGATTTTAGAGCCACCATAAGAAATCTTTTTTACTTATGAGTTATAATGAAGTGGAAAATGGGATCCGTATTTTTAAATATTTTGTATTCAATTTTACCAAAAAGGTCACATAGCCTTTTATATAATTTTTCACTTTTTAGGGAGTCAACCCTAAAAAGGTTCAGAGACCATGTGCTAGATTAATCTACAAGTTAAAAAATAATCTGCAGCACCTGCTACCCAGTTTCCAGGGTTTTGGACCTGCCCACAAACCCCAAAAAACCCGGGTGGTTTAAAAAAAAAAACCCCCACAGAAATGGGATTTTTGAGGTTTTATTAAAAATTATCAAAATGTTTCCTTTCTTTCATTTAAATCATTTGTTATTTGACATTAAACGCATATAATATTACCTACATAACTTAAGTGCATTATATTAGATAAATATATATATGCCAGTTTAATTTTATTATAATTATTTTTCCAACTTCAACTTAAAGAATAATAACCTTTTTAAAAATAGTAATACCTTGAGCTAATTCTATTTGCAAATATGTTTTGAAATGAACGGATGTAGAATGCAGGCATGGATAACTTAGTAATTTATCTCGTTAATAAATAAGTTTTCAAATACGAATAAAATATGTAATTATCAGTATAATTTCAAAAAACAAAAAAATCAGTTCCCAGATAAGAGAAGAATGGGACATGTCTCTTTCTTACAGCTTACAAGCATGTATCTCACGAATGAATTCAGGTTCAGGAAACCATCCTGTATTGTAATAGTTGCTGCATTAAAAATATAAAACTAATTCATTATACATTGTTTATGTGGGATTTAATATCAGACATATTAATTCTAGATTTTTTAAAGTAAAAAGGATTGTATATTTAAAGCAAAAATGAATAATTATAAAGAAAATTATTAAATAAACAGTAGTTCTGCAGTAAGTTGGCCTGCAAAGGGTTTACTGACTGATATTCTAACTAGAAAATATAACTAAAAAAAAAACACATAAAGGTAAAAAAAAATATAAAAAGTTCATAAATTGAAAAAGTAATAGAAAACAGCCAATCAAAAACATATTTTTCTAAGTGAACAATAATATACTTTTATCTATGGTCATAAAACAAATTTAGGAGTCTTTTATAAACACCATCAGAAAAAGATAGTACTGCATTAAAATTGAAATTATTTTTATATTTTAATTAGTCAATTATTATTTTGTAATGAAAGTTTTCTTTTAGACTAAAATTATTCTGTTTTGAAATAAAACTATAAAATTTAAATCCAAAAAGTGTTATACGTACTATAAAAAAAATCTTAATAAAACCCACTTGGGTTGGGTTAAAAAAAAAACGGGTTTTTTGAAACTCTGCCAGTTTCGACTACTAGGAAGTACATACAGCTCTTTTGTTATGTGTGTTTTTATACAGAGCATTTTAATTAGCATTTAAAAAAGATACTGAATAGGCAGTGTAAAAGAAATCTTTAAAAGTATTGAATGAAAATCAGGGATTCAACAGATATTTGTCTTATACACTGCATCCAATATGCCAATAGCCTGGATATGACAAATATCCAGCAGTACATCCAGCCTAAAATTATATATGGAGAAATAACACAAATAAACATAGTAAATGAATAAATTCTGAAAACTGCAATAATAAAAAATGAGAAAAAACAAAGTGAAAATATCTGGTTTTCTATACTTTTTAGAAGTATAGAAAACGGTAATAAAAACAAAAGCCTTCCATTTTTTGGGTAACTAATATGTGTTATTGTGCAAATACAGCATTTTTCAATCTTTGTTAGAATTATGGGACTGAATTTAGTAAGGTAAAAGTTGGCATACTCGTTTAATAGCCAGTGGCCGGTAGCCCCCATTTTTTTAATGGCCACTTTTTTTGGTTAATGGCCTCCTAGCAGCAGATTTTTTTTTACATATATAAAAATTAAATAATTTAGTTCATTATCATTAAAAATCAATTTAATTTATAAACAAACAACTTTTTACTGTCAATGTGTAGTTGCAAGTCAGTAAGAATCATTAAAAGAACTCATCAGTTGCTTCACTTTAAGAAAATTCTTTTCAGTAGCTTCACTTTTATACAAGCCCAACAGGGCTTAATTAGAGCGGAGGCGGTTTGTTTCCCCTTATCTTTTTACAGCAAGATAAAAAGAAAGACAGGGGTCGGTAGAACATTTACATTTAGATAGAATGGGGTGGAAAAACTAAAGGACCGAAATGTGGATTTGAGGGGGACAGAACGGTGAAATTTAGAAAGAATAGGGAGGCAAACTGAAGGACAACACCGGCTGTGAATAAACCTTGCTACATCATTGAAGTAAAAGGCCATCATTATGCTTAGTTTTGGTAAAAACATAATATATTTAAAGTGCTGTATACGCAAAATGTGCAAAATTTCAAAATAGAAAAAAAAAATTCTTATTTTTTTGGGGGGGGGGGAGAGGGTAATGTATTTTGTATTATCCATAATTATACAAGGTTAATAAATATCTGTAATAATTGTAAATAGTCTGTAATATGAAAGCCGATTAAACAGCCTAATCGTTCAGAAAAAAACTGTGCAAAACCATTAAAAACATCGAGAAAAGCAATAACTATACAGCTGGCAACGAACTCTGGAATTATGATTGTTTAATAATTCACAATTACTTATTTATCAAAAGTAAGAACCAATATTAGAGGGTAGACAAATGGGATCAAGAAATTTAAGATAACTTTTGCACTTTTCGCGAGTCAACTTAAAAAGAAAACATCACAGAGGAAGGGGTGTAGCCATTGGCGTAACTAGCCTGATTTTCTAGGGTGGGCTACAGCCCCCTTTATCTTCGCGGAAGTATATTATATGTAAGTTAGCATTACTATATTATTGTTAATTAGTATTAGTAAATATACATCCCGCAGTAGCTAACCCATACCCAAGGGGGCGCATTTGGGGGCCAGTGCCCCCCCAGAAAAAAAATTTGCCCCCACCCCCTCCCAAAACCCCTTTGGAAAAATTTTGCAGCATACTTAAAAAAGAATCACATTATCAAAAAAAATATAATAAAAATGAGAGAGAGAGTGAGTAAAATTAATGTGCGGTATTACTGCACATTTCTTTTACCACAACGGTAACTAAAAGTTAGTATAATTTTGTTAACAAAATTGAATTTTATAAAATTAAATTAAATGAAAATCGAAATTCAACTAAAATAAAGTCACTCTACATAGAGTGAACTTTCGGCTATAGTGAACGCATTTCATTAGTCCCGATTCTCATGCATTAAAAATGTACATAGCATTTTTCGGTTTTAGTGAACCTTGACTTCAGATATAGTGAACTTAAAAATTTCTGGACGGCAGAAGTTGATGTTGTTCGATTTCTACAAAGTGTCTCTTTCGTGTTGGAGTAGAGAGAAAAATTGTCACAAGAACCTGTTTCGAAATACTTGTGAATTGCCAGTGTCTATGCTTGCTAACATACTTATAATAAACAAGGGGAAGGGGTGGGAGGTGTTCATAATTTTTTTTTTTTCATTTCAGCAATGCATTCTAATTTTTAAAAGTAAAGCACAGTAATTTTAAAAGTGAACCAAAAGTCGAAATTTCGCTCTTGACCTTAGAAGATTTCATTTTCCATTCTCAATCACAGGTTAAAAGCGAATGCATCTTTAGCCAACTAAATGGAATGTACATTATTTCCATAAACGGGATTAATTGTGTTCATTTTACTTAACAAATAGTTCTAGAACCAAAAGTGCAATTATGTTTGATATACTTCATAAACATTCAGTACTTGTATAAAATACTATTTTCTAGTTTTGTATTAAGCTTTATTGTTTAACATTGGGGAGACATCGGTTTTAGTGAACTTTGGATATAGTGAACGAAATTTGCCAGTCCCCAGGAGTTCATTATAACCGGAGTTAACTGATGGTGGTGGCAAAAAGTCCTGAACACACTCAATTTTTTTTTGCCTAATTTTTGTGGTTGATTGAATTTTTCACTAAGAAATTATCGTAATTTCTTAAATATTGTTAGTGATTCTAATTTGCCTTCAATATTTTCCAACAAGGTTGAAAAGTGTTTATGATATAAGTTCGTCTGTCTGTCCGTCCGTGTTCTAACTGCCGTAAAAACAAAGGGTGTTTACACGTTTGATTTCGAGGCCATATAATTGATGTTTAAAATTTTAAAATATCTATAATAATGTTTAAAATAATATCAACCATAAAGTAGGGTCGATTCAGGAATTTTTTCCAGGGTCACATTTTTGTGAATTTCGTGGATTTCAATGTCTATTTTTGTGAGTTTTCATAATTTTTGTAAAAGTTACTTTTTTTTCTTAAAATAATTTACGAAACAAATCAAGAGATAAAGATCCAATAAAAAGTTATTTTAAATATTTTATTTTTACAAAGAGGCCATTTTAATTGATTGTAATTTTGTGAAGGGACTGTAAAACTGACCTAAATTTCGTCTTGGACCCTGTAAAGACTATTATTTTAAATGATCTATCGGATAGCCCTTTTTCTGAATAATATGTCAACATCGCAATTTTCATGATAAAAAAGGTCTTTTTAAGAAATTCCAGGTGGCATTGATTTCTATTTCCCTTTCACAAATTTCCATTGCGACTGTACATTTGGGAACTCCAGTAAAAGAACTATGAATGAGAGAGACACTATTTTCAATGGAGAGGTTTGTTCTATAATCCTTAATAACATAAACCAATTTTGTTTCATTTAAAACAGCCGAACATCTCTGATGTACGATTTGAAGAATGTGACTACCCAGGGACAGCAAATAAGGGGCGACGGGGGTGCCGTCTCACCCCCCCCCAAAAAAAATTTAAAAAAATTGACAAATATTTTATTTATTCCATATTCTGGATTTTAATTTACCGAATCTCGCACCCCCAAATGAAAAACTGAAATTCTGCCCCCTGCGACTACAATGCATCAAATTCTTTTGAGTGCACCTGTAAAAGTTATCAATCTTATATACAGCATACATTATATAACATATGCAAATTTTGTAGCAATCTATGCATATTTACGGCAGTTAGAGCATAGAGAGACAGATAGAACAGATGGACAGACAAAAAAGAATCGTACACACTTTAGCCTTATTTGAAAAGAGTTAAAACACACCAGAATCACTCACAGTAGTTAAGATATCACGATAATTTCATAACGAAAAATTAAGTCAACCAGAAAACATTGAGCGTGTTCACTGTTAAGGACATTCTGCCACCACTGAAATTTTATTAACACAAACAATTAGTAAAAACAATAAAAAAATAAAGTTGTCAAAAACATGCTTTCATAACACTTTAAAGACCTTTGAGGATGGGGGAGAACGGGCCGACGCAGTGGACTAGTCACTAAACTGGTGCATTAAAAATCTGTTAATGGGTCCAAAGTCCTCCATGTTCAAATGATACCTCTGAGGGTGCCGCTTTCAGGTGCTAGGTCTCTCATCTGGAATTGGCTCAAAATTAGGAGACCCGGAGTTAAGATCACTCTTCCTCCCCCTGAAGATCATTAAAATGGAAACTGCTCCCTTTCGCTCATCGCCGTCCTATTGAGGGATCTGGCACAACCCCGCGATTGCTAAAGGGCATTTGAAACAACAACAGTTTATCACACTTAATTATTAAAGTTGATCAAAAGAAAATCCTCCTCCTTCTTGACACAAAAATCTAGACATTTGATTTGGTTTTAAAATGCTGCTTTTCTCAGAATAATCAGGAATGTTAATTTATTTTTACCAACTAAAGTTAGCGATTTTTAACAGTTTTTATATTTAACACGACGTTTGTACATTTATTTAATGTTTAGATGGTAAGTTGTCTGATTTTTTTTTTGCAGTAGTATTAAAACCAGTAAAATTTCGGTTAAAAAATTTGACCATACAGAGAGAAAAATCATTACTTGTTTACTTTTTAATAAATAAAAACATTTCGAAGCATCACTGCTGTCACTAAGCAGTAGGAATTTTGTTCTTATAAAATTTATCAATTCTTAGAAAAAGAAGCCTGAAGTTAACAGATTTTATTTGAACATGATAAACTAGTTACAGTGCTTTTAAAAATCTTAAATTCTTAATGCTAATGGTTTGGGTTGAAAAATTTAAACCTTTTTTTATGAGGGAAGAGGAGAGAAAGAAATTATTTCTTGGAAGGGTTTTTTAAAATAAAAAATTCAAATTTAAAATATAAAAATTACCGATTACTCTTTTTGTCTGATGTTGGAAAGAACGGACAAAAATACATGACATTCGTGATTTCAATGCCAGATCGCACGTTCGCTTTTCCACCTAGCACCGAAGACCACCGTATACAGGTGGTTAATGTGTGCATCTTAAATTAATGGTTCCAAAAGTCCTCTGCCCAATTAGCAGCTTTCAAGGGGCACCAACGTTTAGAAATCTCTTAAACGTCTGATGAGGGTCTAAGCAAATAGATATATATACAGTGTGCCCGCTAAAGTCGCGATCACCTTAATAATTTCTGAACGGCAAGAGCTATAGTCATAAAAGTAGGATCTAGGTATAGCAAAGTTGCCTTGCGCTAAGCAAGGCGCAACAAGTGGCACTTACAGCGCTAATTTTTTGGATAAATTCGGAGTTAACGTTTTTATCACAAAAACAATCAGAGATACAGGAAAAGTCATCTATAAAGTTGTTAAAATCATCGATTTAGTTAAAAAAGACACTTTAATATTAATTTGTACGTGGTTCTCATTAGTTCTCACAATAATGCTACACATGAAACGCGCATTTGTTTGGTCGAATTTTCCAAAACTGCATTTACCTGACTTTAAACTCATTTATCCTTCTATGCTAAAAGTGTTTTCTGTCAGCAACAATACACATCTAGACGCTGGTCTGCAATTCCCGCTGGAAGATGTTCAAAATGGTTGGTGACACACTGGCAAAAGCATCAGTAATTTTATCAGTTGGTTTTACCACTTCAACATGTAACATTAATTTGGTTAAAATCATAGCAGTAACTCGTATATAGTTAAGTGCATAATTTAGTCCTAATCTTGCAGACATTACTTTTCCTGCAAAACTAATCCTAGTATGAAACCACCAAAAATTCTGAACAGCCTGTTTCATGGGAAATCATCATTCAATCAGGTCCTAGGGAGGGGGGGGGGCTTCATCCACCCCTCCAAAAAAAAAAAAAAAAAAGCATAAATGCAACATTTTACTTTATTGTACATTTTCCGTATGTCAAATAAACTGCAATTAGCCCTTCCCAAAGCAAATTATATTGGTTTATTGTTTAGGTCGAATGAGTTTTATCTTAGAAATTAGCCCCTCCCCTAAAAAATTCTGTATCTGTCACTGCCATTTCCTAACAACCGAGTGCCAGAGGGTGGGCTGAGGGGGCTACATCCCCCCCCCTGAAATGGGACGCTTTACTTTGCTTACAGTTTTATATGTAGCTTACAATTTAATATACAGCCCCCCACCCCGAAATAAAATCCTGGCTACGCTGTTGCCAGTGCCGAAATCTCTTCACCTGCAGAAAGAAGATACTCCTGAACAGTGGCGGATCCAGAAAGTCTGTTTTGGGAGGGGCTAAATTTTGAAAAAAGCTTATTTCACCCAAACAAAATGTATAATAAAGCAAAATTTTAGTCTAAACCAATGTAAAAACTTTTGGGAGGGGCTAAGTGATTAAAAAAGATCACTTTACATACTCAAAAGTGCATAATGAAACAGAACGTTACCCTTGAGCAATCTCTTTTGGGGGGGGGGGCTGAAGCCCCGTAGCCCCTCCCCTAAATCCGCTACTGCTCCTGAATATATGAAAATATGATTTATGGACAGTATACGAAAATATGATCTCTCGCTAACTGTTAATGATATGATTTTAACCCACAACCTCCTTTTGGAACTTACAACCAGGCTCCTACTATTGCATGGGCACATGGGGCACACATAAAAATAGGCCAAAAAAATGTGGTTAAAGCTATGTACAAGGGCACAAAAATTGAGGCAGCTATATACAGGTGCCTAAAATTTGAAAAGTGTCCTGGGTGCATATATTTTATAGTCAGGCCCCGCTTACAATACTCCTATTCTTAGTCCCGGTTAAAGCATATTTACGGTAAGCATGCGCACATAGCAAAAGTCTACTAAGCAAAGTGATGTAGATGTAGATATCTCATTGATGAAACCATACTTCACCGTTCTCTTCCGTCATTCCAATGAAAGTCCCCCACCCCCGGTCAGCAAGAGAAAAAAAAAAGTAAAAAGATGGGCCCAAGAAGGGAGTTTCCTTGACCTCTGGCCCTCAGTCTCAGTATGGGGAGTGGAATCGCATGAACTTGCTTCCTCGAAAAAATTGCTAGAAGTGAAACAGCTAGTTAGAACTTTTCAGTATGATCTTTTGCAATTGTTTTTTCCAATTTTTCACATTAATGATTTTTTTTGGTGTAACTAGTTAATTCTTACCACTTATCGGAAAGAAGGTTAACATTTTTCTAGGGTGGGCTTAGCCCCCCCTCTGTTACGCCAATGGGTGTAGCATGCTTCAGGGTTTTGGGTCAACTAGGCCCTTCTGAATGAAAAAGGCAGTGATAATATTCCACTTCTAAAATAATAGAATATTTGGAAAAGGCATATTAATAAGCTACATTTGTGTGGAAAGGTCCGATTTCAAAGGCCGTTTTAATCTGTCATATTTTTATGCTGAGGCTATTGCTATCAATTGTATTTCTGTAAAGGAGACGCTTTAATAAATGCATTTTTGTGATGAATGTTAAACTTGGAGGAGCCTACTGGACTACAAAGGGAGGGAGAGTGGCAACTGATTGCAAATTTTTTAATCACCACATGGCGAGTGGCAACTGCTAATTTTTACCTTTAGAATTTAGAAGCCAGTGCTGTTTACATATCAATCTAAACAAACATTTCGATGTATTGTTTATTTTGGCACAATCCTGTGGCAATGGATGCACCAGGGAAGAATGCCATGTCGCATCGGATTTTTTGTCTGGTAACCCTAAAGACACACGTCGGTGTATTTATATATAGATATTATATTATGAATTCGGTAGTCGGTAAAAATGTTTGGAATTTGAAATTTTTTTCATGTTATGGATGGGAAAGAAATAAAATATGCTATTGTATGGTAAGGAAGTGTGTGTGTTCTGTTAGAAATGTGGCGTGAATATAAAACTAAATTTTTTGGTGTGTTGGTTTTACCGGTGGGTGAAAGAGTGTTAGGGACATTTCTGGTTGGTGAATTAAAAAATAAAAGTAAGTGCTTTTTAAAATTAATCTTTCATTCTTTAAGGTTTTTAATATGAATTTTAAATTGATATTTGATGTTTTTGTTAGTTATTTATGTTATTGCAATAACGCAGATTTTAGATTAGCTGTATAGTTAGGTTGATAAAGTCACAAAGTTTTTTTATGTTCTACAGGGGAGCATTTGCCCAGTTTACAGTAGCTGTACTACTAGGTTGCTTAATCATCCAAAGTTCTTTTAGATTAAATATGGACTATTGGTTAAAAATTTTTGAATTATTTTGTAGTGAGTTTGATGTTTTTGTTATTGTAGTGTAATTTACTGCAAGTTTAATTTTTAAAAAAATTTTTAGTTTGCTTTGTTGATCATGCAAAATATTTGGTGACAGTCGGTGGCACCATCTCTGTCGATTTTACCAAATTTGGTTACTATTTTTTCTACCCCCCCCAGTAAATTGACCCTTCTAATGAGAATAGTGTACTTGTTGTAGTACTGATGGCTGGTGAAAAGTTTTTTTTTTCTTTTTCCTATAATAAAATAGCGAAATGTGTTACATTGGTTTTTCGACAGTTGAATGGAAATATTTTTCTTTTAATAACTGATTTTGGAAGATGCTTATCTAGCTCTTGAAGGATTCATGAATGACATTGTTATTTGCATCAACTTTAGTTGCAGTAAAACTGCTAGTAATTTTATGGAAAAAATATCCCCCCAAATTCTGATTTTTCTATTAAAGATTTGAAACTAATGAGAAAATTGAAAGAAAAAAGTAATATAGTTCAATAATCTAAGACAATTAGTGAATGAAACAGAAAAAGAGGAAACATACAGCTGCCAGATATTCTGTTGAAAGTTTGGTTGAATATTTGTATTCAGCCAAACTGATATCTGTTGCATTGTTAATCAAAATAAGCAGGATAATGTTTACTAGAGATGTGGTTCATTTTATAAGAAAATATTTGTGTTTAATAAATGCTTTTATGCAAGTTTAAGATTAGTAATTGATAATTTTATTATTATTTTTAGATAATATAAGATGATTATTCCAATTCGTTGCTTCACTTGTGGCAAAGTCATTGGGAATAAGTGGGAAGCCTACTTAGGTTTATTGCAGGCTGATTATACTGAAGGGTAAATATGATTATTTTATTTTGAATACAAATTTCTTTATAATAAAGTCTCCTAACTTATGCTTTTTCTTTCAGTGATGCTTTGGATGCTTTAGGACTTAAACGTTATTGCTGCCGTCGGATGCTTCTTGGTCATGTTGATCTGATTGAAAAACTTCTGAATTATGCACCACTTGAAAAATAATGAGTAAAATAATGAAAAGCTGTAAAAATGTCATATGCAGTCACTTGTACATACATCTGTTTATTTCATTGGTTTATAATTCTATAAAATAAAGATTAAAAAAAAAATGCAATCTGAAAAACATTGACATTCTTAAATATTTAACCCTTAAATCAGACTTGCCAACTTTTACGCTTTACGAGTAAAATTTACGCATTTCGACTGCTGTTTACGCTTTTACGCATACAGCACTTTTTTTTACGCATTTTCAGATACTTTCTTCCTAACTTGTGTTTATTTCTTTAAAACTGAAATTGATATTAAAAAGAAATGTATTAGGTTTTAAATTGAAATGATGTTCTATGTTTGGGTCTTTTTGCCTTTTCAATATGGATCTAAGTGCACATCATCGGCACCATGATCAACATCGCACATCCATGTTGATACCATGAAGCTCTAAGGCAGGGTTTCTTAACCTGTGGTTCATGGACCCCTTGGGGGTCCATGGGTCATATTTTAGGGGTCTGCCGACTGATCCTAATTTTTAAAATGTTTGCATCAATATCTAGCCAGCAGTGATAACCCGGACCTACTTCATCTTTAAGAGAAGCCTACCTTAGCGCGCTCTGTATGGCAACCTTGTTTCTTTTCCGCTCCTCCAGAGAAGAGAATTTGAGGTGCTTTTTCGCGCATGCTCATTTATTTCTCTTTTGTTTTAGCCTTTTCATTGGTCAATAATTTGTTTGAGTTGGAAATAGCAGTATAATTTTAAACTTGATTCACGATTTTATTTCCGTTGGATCTGCCCTGGAGGTAAGACGTACATTTATTTTTATCTTTCAGCTGTTTGTGAGTAACATTTTTTTGGTGTTTTCTTAGCTTGTATTATTGCTAAATGCTTGATTTCACTATGGAATTAGCTCTTGAAGTTTTGAATGCGAAAAATAAATATTCAGTTGGCTATTTTAGTGTTTTACCAGTCATGGGTAAGAAAGCGTTGTTAGAATAATGTATTTCATTCAAGGGCCATTCATTCAAATTTCATTCTTTCAATTCAAGGGCCTGATACAACAATTATGGATGCCACTGAGAAACTACAGGCATTTTTATTGAAAATGTCACTCTGAAAAATTAGACTTCAAAATGGGATATATGCAAACTTTCAAATGTTGGACGAAGTGCTTTTTGAAAATGGATCTCGACAAGACAGTTTGTTATTGAATAACTTGAAAAATGAAATCTGTGAACACCTGGAAGTACTTCAAGTTTCATTTGAAAAATCTTTCAATTCGGATGGAATAAATATAAAAGATGAGTTGTGGATTCGTAATCCTTTTCTTTGTGATATTGACT
The DNA here is from genome assembly GCA_038373885.1 of Cheiracanthium punctorium. Taxonomy (NCBI): domain Eukaryota; kingdom Metazoa; phylum Arthropoda; class Arachnida; order Araneae; family Cheiracanthiidae; genus Cheiracanthium; species Cheiracanthium punctorium. Next base: position 46,231 of record JAWZYV010007779.1, read on the forward strand.
GTATCGATGACATGAACCTTGCCAAAGATGAGCTAATTGATTTGAAAACAAAGTCCTTGTTAAAAATGGATTTAGATTCAAAAACTCTTGGAGAGTTTTGGTCTTCTTTAAGAAAAGCCTACCCATTGCTTGGAAAATGAGCTATGGCAGCCATTATTCCGTTTGCTACAGTATATCTTTGCGAAGCGGGATTTTCCACACTTGTCATAAAAACAAAACATCGAAATCGACTGAATGTCGAACATGATATGCGCGTTGCTTTGTCGAAAACCATCCCTCAATTCAATCTGTTAATCAAGGAAAAGCAGCAACAGCCATCACATTAAAAATTTTAATTTCTTCAAATTTTTTATACTATTGAAATAAAAAAAATTCAATAATAAAACTGAATATATTTCATAATAAATGATGTTTAAGCAATTTTTTTTTTCACAGAGGGGGTCCGTGACATATTTAAAATTTTTAAAGTGGTCCATTGTGCCAAAAAGGTTAAGGAACACTGCTCTAGACCCACCGTTTTCGTAAAGAGCCATTTCTATTTTGATTAAAGAGTCAAAGTCAGGTGCAGTTTCTATTGATGTGCTGTTCTGATTTAGCATTTGCTTTTTCACTGCCATTTCTAACTGTTTCTTTAGCTGCACTGAAGCTGAAGGGAGATCATATGCAGAAGCAGTAACATCATGTGTAGATTCCATATTAAAATTTTCTTTGGGTTTGACAACATCCACAATGTGTTTTCTCATCTCTGTGCAATCTGGCCTTAAAAATACATCACAGTATTCATTTGCCGAATCGAAATAGGTTTTTGGGTTATGCAGATAATTTAAGGTTGAGGCAACCAGCAACCTTCGTTCCTTAACCCTACGTACCGAAAATCCCGGTTTTTGTGTAATGAATACCAGTATTAATTAGACCTAAATTTGGCCCGGTATTCCGGTATTTTCGAAATTCGGTATCCCGGTTTGCGACCCCTAATTTCAGTCTTTCATAGAGAAAGACTTAAAAACGAATATTTTTTCTTTGGCATTCCTTTGTTTAAACCTCCAATGCCTTAAGAGTAAAATTTGATTCCTGTTTTAAATTTAATTTTATATAAATTGGTAATTTTTTGTTACCAAATTTTTCATAAACCGCTGATCTTAGTTAACATATTTGTGTCCAGATATTTTTGCGACTGTCTTCGATTTCTGCTAATACCAGCAATAATAGATAAATTTCTGATGTCAATTTCTTGTACAAGGGATGATTTCTTTTAAAATCATTATGTATAAAAATTGAAAGGAAAACATCCTACTGGTTCATGTTAAAATATTATGTGGAGTTGAAATTAAGGACTCGTGAATAAAGGCTAGAAAAAATAAATAACGTTTGCAATTGACAGCAAAAATGGAAAATGTCATCCTAAAAAAAGGACGCTAGGCATAATTGGATTAATATAGTTTAGTAAATATTGTATTTTTGATTTAAAATAGATATTTTTATAGCAATGCATAAAATAACTGAATTTTTTATTTATTTCACAAGCTTCTGACTCTTCGCGCCCCCCCCCCCCCCCCCCAAAAAAAAAAAAAAAAAAAAAAAACTGGTTTTTGTAAGAACCCCCTTAATTTTCATTTATTAGATTGGCATTCTTTGTTAACTTTTCCCTTTCTCTCCAAAAATAAATTTTGTATTTCAAAATTGACATTCTTATGCTCCAAAAGTGACTTTTTGTGCTCCAAATTGCTCTAGAAATCTGTTTTTCTTGCTCTAAAAATGTCTTTTTCCTTGCTCCACAAATTGCTCCAAAATTTAATTTCAGCTGGCACATCCCTGTAATTGTGTAACAATAAAAAGGCTTCGAGACTTATTTTCCGTTCTGCTAACTTAATGAAAAAGGTTTCTAAGACTAACCTAATAGCACAACTGTCCCCTGTGACTGAAATGCGACCGCACAATAGAGTTACAAACAGTCGCCGCGACTCCACAGCAGGTCACCACACAGTCTCTATGTCCGCCTGCCTTGTATTCACATTGCGACCCTTCAGAGTAGTCACTTTGGGACAGTTTTGCGACAGCGAAAAAATTCGTGGAAAAAGAGTTACCGAGAACATGCACTAGGTGGCAGCACCAAACTCTCACGGAAAGAGTGCTCAGTATTGGGTCCATGGATGAAACTTCCAAGTATGTCATAGAAATGACCCACAGGTTGTATTGTGCCACTGCAGGTGAAGCTTTATAAAATTGATGACACCTTATATTTTCTTTACTTGAATTTTATTTAAATATTGCACAAAAAGAACACTTACAAAAATTTTAAAAACAATTTCAGATTTGAAAAAAATCAAGCCATCTGCAATAAATTGAATGAAAAAATTTACAGTTCTAATACGTGCCTTTTATAAAATATCTGGCAGACAAACATCATGCAACATGCCCTAACCATGACTAGGGCAACCTTCTAGCTGTTTATCAGCAGCTTGGCCTGAGTGCTTTTTGTCATAAAGCAGATACTTTATATACTATATAAAACAGGTTAATTTTACAGTTAAACAAAATATAAAGTATGCAACATTTGCATAAAATGAGAAATTCAATAAATTTGCATATCGCAAACAACCTCAGAAAATTGCCTTTCACTACAGGTTTTACTCTTCACCCATGGTTTAAACATTAGTCAAAAGTCCTACCCTAACCAGAACTAATTCTCTTACCCCATGATTCATTTGTCAAAAGGAAGACCCTTATTTTTCAGGATGCATGACATCATTAAACTACTGGGCCATAGTTCAGAGGCTATTTCCATCTAGCAGCAGTAGTCAACAACTAAACACTATTAAATATTGAGCTTAGGTTTTTAAAATTTACTTTGAAGTTGCCTTTGGTCTTCACAATGAATTAAAAGTATATTATTTCAATTTTATTTTATTTTTTCAATAAAAATTGGGAGTTTTATTTTTTGTTTATATTTTTAACTGATTAGAGCTACTACCACTTAGGGTTATGAAAAAGTTTAAAACAATTTGAATTTTATTTTTAAACTGATATTAATTAATTTTAGTTGAACTTTAATGCAATTTAGATAGATTTAACTCATGGGTGAATAGCATAAACATAATTTAATCCTAATTGTCACATGAAAAAAAACTTTATGAAATAAATGGCTGGTGCAAGGCCAGGGGAAAACAATTGGGCAAAATAAATTTTTAGCAACTTAAGTTTGAATTCAATTAAGGTATATTTAGTATAATAATTATTTAGCTCCAAAACTTAGTACCAGTATCGAACCCTCAACGCACTCGTACATAGGCCAGCACATTACCTCAGCACTGTGATCGTCTTGCTCTGATTTGCTTTAAAAGTAAACTGACTGCTGCAAAAGTTAGTTCTGCTTTGCCACGGCTTGTTTTTGAAGCTTAAATTTTTTTTTGGAATATTTTATAAATGGTGGGAAAATATCATAATTAATAAATATAAATTAAAAAATCTTGAATCTTTTTATTTTACTCACAGATACTTAGTTTTCTCCATTGTGATTAGAACTCTCAACTCTAATACTTTTAAGAATATTTTTTTATAAATAATATCGTCTTGTTTAAACAAAATAATTTAAAAATTAATAAATTAAACTAAATTCCATTACTTCATAACTGTGAGATTTTACTGAATTACTTGTTATCATTTTTGGATTTATTTATTAAATGTTTCACGAAAGAAATTGCCACAAAATATTAGAAAAAATGAATCTGTTTCCAAAGTCACGAAAGCGGCCAGTATGATGTCATTTTGAAGTACAAAAAAATCGGTAGTCACAAAACAGTCACACGGTGACTTCAAGTGGAGTCACTGAGCGACCGATCATATACTAGTCACAAGGTGACTCCACGGCAACGTCACCTGGTGACTGGTCACAAATAAACTTCACAGTGACCACACAGTAGAGTCACATCACTCACAAGTCACAATGTGACAATTGTGAAATCACAGCGACTCTTTTGTGACCATCTGTGCTATTAGGGTAGATCAATACGATAGAAGTTAAAGGCGTTTTTGAAAATTTATGGTCATATGTACTTATACAAAATATCCATTAGTTAGCACTTTTTTATTTTACGATGAAGAAAAGAATATTGTCTGGCAGGCGGAACTTGGCGCACACATCCACTAATAATACAAATAGATTTAAAAATATTAAAATTAATTTTAAATGCATAATCTTATTCTAAATGAGTATAAATACATGGGTAATTATTAATTCAATCTTAGAATTATTTAAAAATGTTTTATTTTTATGCTGGGAAAATAGAGAACAATAAAAAATAAGTTAAATGACTGTAATAGTATAGAGACCCAAAATAACCTCTTGCCCCGGGGCCCCATCTAGGTATGATCAGGGTTTGCATATTTTTGACCGCTATTGCGTTTTTGCAATATAAAGAATTTTCAAAACTTCCAACATGGAATTTAAAAAAATTACGTACATATATTTGAGCAAGATTATATAACTAAGAATAGTTTTTATTTTAATATTTTATCCGTTTGCAAATTCTTATGGATATTAAGTCTGGGATCAGGGGAGGGCAACCGGAGCTGCAGCCCCAGGGCCTCCACAAGAGAGGAGGTCCCCATAATAGACATCTTTACATAAAATTTCCTAACGAATATTGAACTCTGAAATCAAGCCCTGAACCTCTAAGCTATGAGTTAACGGCAAACCCACTTCGCCATACTTGTCTTCGAAAAAATTCTTAACTTATTTGTGAAATAATTAGGGGCCACCACTCCTTTGTTGCCCAGGGCCTCCGTACCTCTAAATCCGGCACTGTCCGGGATGGTTATTTCTACAAGACACTCAAGTTTAGCATGCTAGAAAATTTTCCTGGACCGACAAAAAATTTGTAATTTTCTTTCTTCTTTAAAACAGAAAACACAACGCACTGGTACTCGGGGTAAAAAATGGCATTTCAATTTACTGTACTTTGATCAAATCGTGTTCTCCATCCAAAAAATGTCTCCCAGTTGATCTAGTGATGGACAACAATACAACAATAACTGTTACAGAGGAAATTGTTTTATTTTTATTATTCTTATTATTATTTCAGTATATATGAATTTTTAATCTATATTATTGGGATATTTGGGGAGCCGGGCTATCCCCCACCCCCTTCTTGCCAGTGTGATAATCTGGGAATGTCAGAGAGAAATCAGAATTAGAACAGCTTGCATTTGCATTGATGTCTCTAGTCTGACTGAGAGTGTAAAAGAAAAAGTAGCTGCATTTAACTTCATATTAAGGCAAGGCCCATTGGCGGATCCAGAGGGGACATGTGCACTCCCCAGATGAATCAAGTTTAGACCATAAAAATTGACTTTTTTGAAAGTTTGAATACATATAAGGTTTGAATTTTTAAAATATCTATTTCTGTGCATAAAAGTGAGTATTTTTTGCTTTCGAAAAGAAATTTTACATATCTGTAAATTGTATGCTTTTTTAACATCATTAATTTTCTTTGGCTTTTTTTTTTTATTGCACCCATAAATACAGTGTAGTGTCCACTTGCCAGGATCAGGATTGTCAATCATTCAGTGTTCAGTATTCCGTGAACTTCCTGTTAGGCGATATCCTTTCAAATCTGACATGATATATAGTTGGTCCTCTTAATTAGCGAACCCCCCCCAATCCCCCTCATGGTGAGGGGGGAGGGATTGGGTGTTCTTTCAAGCATCAGTTCCAGTTTTGTGCTTGTAGTCAGGAGAAAGAGCAACTGCACCACGTGATCAATTGCCGGAAGTGATGACCCGGGAAAAATAGCTTCCAAAACGTGCTACAAACTACTGATTTTTTGTAGCACACTACACTACTTTTTTAAAAAAGTAGTGTGCTACACTACAAACTATAAAAAAAATAGTGACTACAGTAGTTTTGCTACTTGTAGCGTGCTACTCCCCAGCCCTGGTTTTGAGAATGACTGATTTTGCAAGATATATGCATTTTTAAAGAAATATGTGAAATTTTTAGTATTCACTGCATGAATCATCTACTAAAAACTATATTTTGTATGTGGAATTTATATAGGAAATTTGACATGTGCTCTATGAATATTTTGTCCATGTCTAGCAGTGAACATGTTTTAAAACATACGATGACGATCTACGTTTCCTTGCATTTAAGCAGACTTGCTAACCTGGGAAAATCAAAATGTGTAAAACAGCGTGCGAACAGAAATTTCGACACTTTTTGCTATACAACGCGTGAGCGTTATTTTTTACCTTTCACCATAGAATGCACGAGTATTATTTTTAATGCATTTTATATCACAATTATTTGTTTGAAGTTTAAGTATTAAATAAAGCTAAGAACAATACAAGAAAATGAAGTTGTTGAATAAAAGGCAAATCAATACACCATCTTCCAGATTTCTGGTAACAATTTATTAATTATAATCTTTGCTTAACTGACTTGAAAAAACTCTCATTTTGACTGTGTTGACTTCAAAGATGCAGCATAGCTTTTTCATCTTTCATAATAAGAAGGCTTTCCAAAATCTTATTAGACAAGTTGCACCTGAATTCATTTCCGTTTTACCGAATAATACTGAAAACCCTCTCACATTCAGCATGGTCAGCTGCTAAAATAGGAACATTGTGTTCGATCAAGAAAGATGTAAATAACAGTTCTGCATGAATAACGTCCGACTGTCCCAAGGGCGGATTAAAGGGGGGGGGTGAGGGGGCAACCGCCCCCCGAGAAAAAAGAAATTAATGTAAAAGATCCTAAATAGCTTCCATAAAATGGATGTATATGTCATCTTCTAACTAACCCCCCCCACCCCCGAGAAACTTCCATTAATCTGCTACTGGACTGTCCGTCCGTTGAAAAATGTTTGTGGAATTTTGCTGCTGTTAGCACGTTTCACATTTTCACTGTGTTTTGACGAACTCACGTGGCGAGAAATGTCATAGTTTCTGAAAAGGATTAACTAATTATATTGTATTATAAATTAAGCTATTCAACAAACAAATTAAATTACAAATTGAAAGTCTTTGGCTGAAATTGAATAGTCACTGGATTTTATCTGTAAGATAAATTTTTGTAGATTCTAGGCAGAGTTGAAACTCATTTAACTTGAGTTGCACAGTAGAAATCTTTGGTTTTGAATATGCGTTTAAGTAAGAAAGACAAAGTAGGTACCTTTTCTGTAGTTTATTGAAACAAGATGACTAGGGTAGGTTTACACAGTGCACATGGTGAAGATACAATACATTAAGCAACATCCGCTTAGTAGCACAAATAAAAACAAGCTTTCTGGAAGACAAGTCGCCAGCAGCGATCTATTCAGATTCACAAAACACATCACATCACATTGAATCATCTGGGTACCGCAGCACGGATCCCTGATCCGGCTCTATTTGAATGACATCGGTTGTTTACACACACAACACAGCAGACCGAGAACTCTCACTGTCTGAAAGGTTAACTTGTGATGCCCTTTTTATACCTGCCAGTTAGTGCGGGACTACGATGGATATTTGCATAGGGAAAAAAAAGAGTTCTTATTTTATGCAAATTAGGAACAGCGCCATCTATCGGCGAGAAATGTAAACTTTTTATTACGGCGTTAAAGACATGACGATGTTTACACTGCCATTTTCAAATGTTAGCGAATTTATGTTTTCACTTAGAAAACTTTTAAAGGAGTTTACAAAAGTTTCGTTTTTTCACTTTAGCAAATTTAGAGATAAAATGTCATGGAAATAAAAGGTAAGTAAAGAAATAGCGTTTTTTTTTTTTTTTTTTTTTCCTAACAGTTTCCTCCGTGAGAAATGCTGAAATCACTCCGGCACACGTTACAATAAGCAAATTTCGCTTCTTTGACATACTATACATGCCCATTTTTTGCTATAACTTTGTTTATAAGTTATGCTGTTCTAATGGCCATTACAGGTCGGGTCATTTATCGAAAATAATCCTCAGAAAATCAATCGAAGTATGCCCATACTACTGTTTACCCCTGTCTCTTAACCACAATGCGAGCGCGCGCTGATGGCTGATAATGAAGAACGGAAGAACACCACGCGAGACACCCAAGTCACAGGAGAAGGACATACTCCCTAGTAAGCGATTCTCCCATTCGCTTTACTATATGACGTCATGACTGGGTAAACCAATTAAGAAATACTCTGTGTTCCATCTGCAAAAAGATTTTTTTTTCTTTGCCTCAGTGGCAACTAAGAAGAATATTTTGATGCGCATTGTGTCAACATGGATGTGCGATGTGGATCATGGTGCCGATGATGTGCACTTAAATTCATATTGAAAAGGCAAAAAGGCACAAGCATAGAACATCATTTCAATTTAAAACCTAATACATTTCTTTTTAATATCAATTTCAGTTTTAAAGAAATAAACACAAGTTAGGAAGAAAATATCCGGAAATGCGTAAAAAAAGCACTGTATGCGTAAAAGCGTAAACAGCAGCCGAAATGCATAAATTTTACGCGTAAAGCGTAAAAGTTAGTAAGTCTGCAATGGGATTAAGGTCGAGCGAATTTGCTGGCCACGCCATACGCGCAATCCCTTCACTCTCCAGGTAGTCATCGATGATGTCAGCTCTATGGGGACGTGCGCTATCGTCCATTAAAACCAAAGTATGACAAAGCGTACAATCTCACAATGGGTTCTAGGACTTCATCTCGATACCGGACAGCCGTCACAAAATCCCGTTAAAAGATGTGCAGGTCGGTGCGCGGTATCCTAATGAAATCCCTACCCACACCATAATACTTCCACCTCGGAATGCGTGATGTTTTGGGGGCTGATTGCGTGTTTCTTGTTCACGCCATATCCTTATATGTTTGTCATCTGGCTCCAGAGTAAATCTTGACTCATCAGTAAACATGACATTGCCCTAGTCAGACACAGTCCAATCGACATGTTCCCGGCACCACTTTAATCGTTCCCCTCTTGATTGGACGGATAGAAAAACACAACTCGAGGTACCTGGGCGTACAGTCCACTCATATGTAATCTTCGGCATACAGCAGCTGCAGATATCACCTTACCAATGGAGGCTGTAACCATAGATGTCACACGTGTGCAGGTCGCTCTGCTATTCCGCTTGGCTAAAATAGCAATATATCGATCTTCCGCGGGGGTTGTAACCTTTGGGCGACCGGCTACGGCCTTCGGACAACTGTCTGTGTGGTTTGGAATTGTTTCCATAAATGTTAAATTACAGAATGATGAACGCCGAAGAAAAGAGCAACATCTGTGATCGACTGTCCTGCTTCAATGTGCCCCACAGCAGGCCAGCGCTCAGAATCTTCCATTCATCTTCTGGAAGTCATAGAAACGCGCATGTCTTCAAAACAAATTGTACAAAAGTTTTGAAGACCTTCTATCAGCACTTACAATCAACTTCTGTAACCCTTCATAAAGCTGGCATCTTATAAGACTGCCCTTTTTGCATATTTCTTGACATGAAAGCGCGATTGGCTGTTACCTAACATATTTGCATACTTCCATCTACCTCTGCAGCGAATTGCATCCTCTTCAATTTTGATTGACTTCTGGAAATTAGCATTTTCCTCTCCGTGCTTAACTTTTGCGAGTGTATATATATATATACAGACAGGGGCATAGCCAAGGGGGGGTACCAAATGTAAATTCTTCACTACATTATCACACAACCGTATACATATATGTGAGTTGTAGTAGTCGTACCCCCCCCCCCCCCCCATGAAAAATTTCTGGCTACGCCCCTGTATACAGATAATTTAGAATTTTTTTTTAAAAATTGGCATTCTTATTTACCAGTCATTGTCATTCTTATTTACCAGTGTATTAAAGTTCGTAGGGCTGCATTTCAAATACTTTAAAAATAAAATGCATCATTTAGCTTTTTATCTAAATGTCAATTTAAAAATTTTATTGATTAAAAAAAGTTGTAAAGGGTTCACAAATTTTTTATTTTTCTTCACCTTACCAATCAATTTATATAAGTAGCAATATCATTATACATAATCTAGCAATCAAGCACTTTTTATACAAATAGTGTTAATTGAAAAATAAATACCCAGGTAATACCGATTTTAGTTATTTACCTTTAAAAATAAATACCTGGGTATTTTACATCACTGATCATGGCAGGGACGTACCCAGAAAAAAATTTCAGAGGGGGTCCAAACGGTGAAAAAGGCGTCATCATTCTTATTTTGTTAACAAAAACTGAAATTTTTTTTTTTTGGGGGGGGGGGGGTGTCCGGACCCCCCTGGGTACGTCCTTGGATCATGGGTGATTATAGAATTTCTTCAAAAATCCTGAATAGCGCTTCAAGAGGTAAAGCAGCAAAAATAGAATCCTTCCTTTTTTTTTTTTACTGGCAGCTATTAGTGAACAAATTAATAGCTATTTTTAAAAACTGCAAATAGGTTAAGCTATTTTGAAAATAAAAACATATTTCCCTTTATATACCTATGTCTTTTTTCACAATGATACTAAAATAAAATTGAACCGATGCCAACAGAGTAGATAAAGGTGGTGTACGGCATCATTTTCAAAATTAATTTTCGCGCTATTTCTCTTAGAGACATGGGATTTTTTAAAAATTAATTTCTTAAGAGCAAACTTTTCTAAATATAAGTGATAAGAAAGGAGGTATAAAAAAATTTGCACTTTAATTAGGGGCAGAGTAAAATTTAGGGACCGGCCCCGTCACCTTGGATTTCTGCAACATGGTGCGAAGTGCCGCATTTATGCTAGCTCTACTCATTTGCCGAAGCATCGGCGAGGAAGGGAATTTTTGGAGCCTTATTTTCAGAGCATCAGCCCAGGAAAGGACTTATGTGTTTGTTATTAATGTTAAGCATCTTATTAGATTAATTAATGGCAAACACATGTTTTGATGTTTGCTATTTGAGTTCTTAAATTGCGTCATACTGTTTTGACAAAAAAAAAAAAAAAATCTATGTTTTTTATTTATGAGTTTATTTTATTACAATTTTGTTTTCTACCTTAATAATTCTTTAAAATTCATTTTATAATGGCACAAATTAACTGTGTTTCATTTTGGCCTTGCGAAATTTAAGTATACGGGCCTTCAGTAAAAACTTGCCATATCTGAAAACTAGTCTTTATCTGACGAACTTTTCTAACTGAAAGTACGTTCGTGTCACTTATGCTTTAAAAGATAATCGCTGTAACAAATATTTTGAAACACATGGTATACATCCATACAGTACACACACACATAATACTGAAATATCGGTGATTCCGAGAATTATGAGCAGAACCGAAAGTTGAACAGAGTTATGATCAGAAAAAAGTTTTTCTCGATGGCAACGGGCTCGCTAAGATATGTGATTTTACAGAAAGTAAATTTAATTTAAAATATACTTACGTTACGTATAGCCTCTAATTGCACCGTAATGTAACGTTCTCGGCCGGCTCAAAACATGAAGTGACTTTCGACCATAACTGCAGACTTTAGTTTTTTCTTCTACAAAGGCCGTCCTTTCTCCATTACTACTGCCAGTTCCCACTCTCCTACGCTTCAATCAATACTTTCTTCTCTTCTCGAAAATTCTGCAATCTCTGCGCGGAGACTGTTGCTTTGCTTAATGACATCATTGCGGAACGGAGCAGACAGCCAGACAGCATGAATGTAGCTTCACGTAATTCGTAACAAGAAGAAAGGAGGGTATACCAAGGCAGTAAAATAGATCAAAAAGGGAGGGGAAGGGAAGGAGATATTGGTAGCACTTTAACTTTTTGCAAAAAGTAGAAAAATTTCGTTTCACTGTATCTCGCTTTAAAAATATTTTTAAATTGCGAGATTCAAGTGCAAAAAAGTGACAGTAGTGACCAAATGTTCAAAGTAGTAACAAAAAGGAACTAACGCTCAAATTAGTGACTTTTAGGGAAAAAAGTGACCCATGCTGACCCCTGCTTTTATAACTAAAGTAATTAATTACAGAAAAAAGGCTCCGATTCATTCATTTGTGAAGGTTACATCATCAGGTTGTCACTTTTGTATAGGGGTACAGGTTGTACTTTTATTGATGACTGAAAATATGTATATCAATAATTTTTTCATGTTTTTAGCATATGAATTAAAAGCTACAGATATGAATTTAATTTGTAGTAAACATAAATTTGAAACAAATGTAAATTTTCTTTCTGTGCACGAAGCAAGAATTTACAAAAAATAAAAGTTTTGTCTTGAATACTGCCAATTTGAAAACTTTGATTATCGAGGTCTTTATTTTTTCTCCTAGAGAAAAATTTAATATATAAATGCAAAATTCTTTAAGGAAGGTAAAATATAATGCAATTTAATCTATGTAAATTAAAAAACATGCATTTTTATGATATACAATGAAAATTAATTAATGCTATTAAGAGCATTTTGCATGAAATTTAAATTGCTTAGTTTATAAAAAACTTTAAAATACATCTGTATATATATATATATATATGTAAAAACAGTATATTATACACCTTTAACTAATATTCTAAAGAAATATTCCAAACTGAAACTACACAAATATTCTATTGCAATAGTGGAAAAAATATTTGTTCTGAATTAGATACGTTCTCCTTACATAGCCTAAACCAAATGTTATCATCACAAGTAATTATAGAACAAAGTAATGATATCCAGATAGTTTGGGTTAAAAATTTGTAAAAAGAAACTGAAATTAAAACTGACAACCTCAAATATTTTAAGTTTCCCACGTATCTTAGAACTTAACTAAAAGGTATATAAACTACTTGATATATGAGTTTTTGCACAAGCTCCCTGCCCTAAAGCAGTTAAACAACAGTTGCTTTTTTCTGAAAAACAAATTTCCTGTGGTTGATGGGATTTTTATTTTTTTTTAACCTTTTCCTGAAACAGGACAAGAACAGAAGACTTAACCCTGTTAGAGAAATTACAAGCATAATGGGGAAACTCTTTTTGTTCACTATATGAATATGTTTATAGATTGAATAGAGATGGACTTCATTATTCTGACACTATCGGAACAAAAAATTGGCTCATAAGCAGAGTATCGCTATAACTAGAGTTGCATATGCACAAAATCGAGACTTTAAAAACACATTGTGATAACTGAGGGTCAGGATAACAAGGTCCAACTGCAATATAAATTTTGAGCTTCTATAAGCTCAGGGCCCATTTCATTCACCCCATGTTATTTTTTGCGTATTTTTATGGTATAGAGCAAATGGTACCTTTCAATCACCTTCCATTTTTCTTAAATTGCTTTTCCAAATGTATCCAGCTGAGTACAACCAATATTTACAAGAAAAAAAATCCACAGGAGATAGTAATATCTATTTTGAAAGCTATAATACTAAAAAATAATAAATTTATAAAATAAATAAATTAAAATAAATATTGTCAGCAAATTTGTTTGAATAAGAATTGAAACAATTGTTTAAAGCATTTTTATTGCAAAACTTAATATAAAAATAAAGGCAAACATTTACAAACATAAAGGCAAACATAAAGAAATGCATTAAGTTAAAAATTTGTCATTCACTTTTGACTGTGACTGACAACCTTGGAGCTGCTTGAACTTCTGATCCCAGTTTTTTTCCATTCACTTCTAACTGCAAAGGATTATTCACTCTAATAGTGGAAAACTGAAATATCTAAAAATGGGAATGAAAAATTAAAACAATTTGTTTTAATTTGATATTTTATTAATAACTGGAGCTATAATGTGATATATTACAATTGCATTCTACATTTTAATATTTTAAAGTACTTTATGTTTCATGATGCATTTATTTTTTCAGAGCATATTATAATTCACAGCTTAAAAAAAAATCACTGGTTCAGAACAGTATTGTTTTCAAGGAGAGAGTTGTGCCCTTACATTTTCATTTGAGCTTATAAGTCACTCCACTTATTTTATTTAACTAGTGCTTAACATTTTGTTTAATTAAGACTGTAAGAGATCCATTCCTTTTTTAAATTATAAATGATACATACATATCATTAGAAATAAAATACATGTGTTATCTTCTCAAACACACTCTTGGTTAAAGAGTATCTCCACAAAGGCTCGTAAAAGGTGAAAAGCCAGGGTAGCAACAGGTCCATTAGAAATCGAAATAAAAATCCTGTTCACTTTCACTTTAGCTGCACCAAAAACTAGCAAAAGAACACAGAAGAGCCAATTGTGTTGTAACAGATAGTTGGGCTCAATCTAAAGAATTGCCAACAGCTTGTGACATCTATGAAAGCACAATGTCTTATTTTTGGACAGGAGTCCAAAATTTGCCACCCTGATTCATTGAGTCTGCGAGGATTTTTTAGTGAATGCTTTGTACAGAGTGTGAGAATGGAGCTAGCCAATGATATTAAGCTTTACAGGACTTCAGCTTCATGCCTTGATGGTGTGCAGAGCAGATTTGTGTTAGTTGTCTAAGTATTCATTTTTTGAAGATTAGCTCAAAAATAAACGAATATGGCTTTTTAGAAATAAATTGCCTGTTTAGTCAAAAGTTGCCAAAAATCATATAGACTGAAAAAAAAAAAAAAAAAACTTTGAAGTGCATAAAAGCCTGCCCCAGTAAACATCTATACTGAATTTGGCAGGCCTATGAACATCCTATCTTGATGATATGCAGTGCACACACATTTTACCCCTTGCTTCATTCATATAAATTAAATATCTGTATTCTAAAAATAATAAAAAGATCATTCAACAATTTATTGAAAGCATTAATTGAAGTCATATTTTAAAAATAATGTTAAAAACATTTCTATGTTATTTATGCTCACCTTGTCATTATAACTAAAGTCAAAGTTTTGTACGAGTGGCTGAATTATACACACACTATCACCAATAATGACACCTTTCCCCTGAACCATATTATATACATTAACAGCAAAACAAGTTTCATTTTCATCTATCATGCAGAATGTACTGAAAATAAGTAAATACTTGCATTAAAAAAACTTATATTTAAATATATGGCAACATATTACACAAAAATAACACTAACTGAAAAGATATTTGTCGGTTATACCAAAATTTCATGCAAGGCAGTTAGTTCAAAAATTCCTGTTTCCAGAAAATTAAAAAATTATAAAAAATAAAACAGTAGTTTCAACATAGTTTAATAAGTCAAAATCATTACTAAAAATAGTACGATTAAAGTATTGCCCTGCTACTTAACTCTTTGAAAACAAAACATTGCTTTATCTGTGGCACAAAATTATTTATATATACAAAGCAAAGAATGCCCCATTGAAAATGAAAACAATATTTTTTAGTAATTACCAATGCACTGGTAAAATGGTTAAATGACAATTGGTAGTCAAATTATAATAGCATGTAATGACTTAGAAAAAGCATGAATATGTGGTAGATTTTTCATGGCACTGTGCTCTAAAGAGTTAAGGCAGACTATATACTGGACTCCAAAAGTTAAGGAACAACCAGTTTTTTGTGCCTAATTTGCAAATGAATGAATGTAGAAACACCAAATTTGGATGACATGTGCACAAAACAGTTATGTATTGACTGCAACATAGAAGTTTACATAAGAAAAATGCAAAAACAATTTACAGAAAAAAAAAGGAATCTTGTTGGAAAAGTCCATTTTTGAAAAAAATAATATATCACAGTTTTATGTGGTAAAATGTCATAAAAACATAACAAAAATTGGTTTTAATAAGGGATATGCCCACCCCTAGCTTGAATGCATTGGCAGCATCAACTTTCCATGCTGTAAATTAAGTTGTAGGTTACCAAAATGGGAAGTGAAGACCAGGTATGGAGTAAGATTTGTTCCCGCTGTCCTCAAGACCTTGGAGGTGGACTTAAAGTAGCAACCTGTCTACCAAGATAGTCCCAAAGATGCTGTATCAGATTCAGGTCTGGAGATTGAGCTGGCCATTCCGTTCGCTCTAAACCAAGACCCTTGAGATATTCCTCAACAACTACAGCTCAGTGAGGTTGCGCATTATCCAGTGCCGGCCTGCAGGGCCGATCCCAGAAGAAAATCTTGGGGGGGTGAAGAGAGGTAAATTGCCGACTGAAAAAATAGATTTGCCAATTTAGTTCCCAAGTTGGACACCTCCCTATATTGGACAGTTCTTCGAGGAACAGAACATGCCCATAACATAGAACAGCATAAATATCTCTTTAAGTTGTACAGAGGGAGCGCAAAAGTTCGACTTTCAGAGGATTCACATTATTTGCGCATTAATGATCAATGTGGTTTTTACATCAATAAAGTGAATTAGTACATGAATAAATTGCAGAGGTCGTACGTAAAAGGCGGAATTTTCCACAAAAAGGCTCGATTATTATCACTTTGCCAACAAAAATCCACATTTTTGTTGGGTAGGGATGGTTACATTCCTGACTCTGTTAAAAGTAATTAAATTTTCATAAAATATTCATAACTTTTAATTTAGTCATAAAATATTCTCTCAGGAATGAAGAGAATATTTGCATATCCATATGCGACAAAACTATCTGTCCTAGCTTCGGTTGGCGGAAATGAGTTTGGGGGGGACCCTCAATGGAGTCTTTACCTTTACTTAAAAAAAAAGAAAGGAAGCCATACCGAGAGCACTGTTTATAAAACACTTTCCAACACTGTCTTATTTGCGTATATACTATTGTATACCTGCCAACTCTACTGGATTTTGATGGTTTCTCCTGGTCTCCCGATTTTGCATTAAAATCTCCTGGTTTTCTTAAATTTTGAAGCTTTATTAATAGATACATTTATTCCCCACCATTTTTGAAAGATTACCGCTCTCTGGGTCTATTCATTCAATATGGACCAGTATACCATGGTATTTTGGTCCAATAATAAATATTTGTGCTTATATTGATTACTCATTTGTGAAGGAATCTTGAAAATGTGAGAATTAGATGGCAAATCGTTTAATTGTATCATTTTTTGAGAAAGTTCCAAAATTTTACTACTTTTTTTTGTCTAAAAAGAAGAAATTTTGTAAAATTTCGAACATTTAAGAAAAAAACTTGTGGACGTAAAGAAGCGTTGAAGTTTTATTCATTTTATGTTAAAAGAATTCTTCTATTTCTCTGAGCTCTTTTACAAATTCAATTTTTGGTATCACGACCTTATGTGTGATTGAATTTCAAACATAAGTTGTTATAAAAAGCAAACTTTTCATTTTAAAAACCATAACTGTGTAGTGCCATGTCAAATTATATTTTTAAAAAATTATATATAGAATAGATGGCGAAATTTAATGTGTGAAAAAATTTCGAAGAGTGTTTTGACTTAGTGTGTGACTTAGATAAGTAATTAGGACTTTAAGATTATGATACCACATAAATCTACTGGATTTTCTTAGTTAAATGTTGGCAGGAATGCTAGTGCATGACGAACAGTTAACTGTTTGCTCCCAACGTAGTTAAAGACGCGACAGTAGAGATTCCTCTCTTCTGTGTCCATCTTTGCTCCCCGGCGTGAGTCTTAGAATGTTTCTGCTCTGGCGACAGCCTTGCACAAGTGCATGACTGGGCCATGCCAGGGCATTCAAAGACCCATGCCGAGAAGCAACGATTTATACAGGAGGGAGGAATTTTTGCCATTGCGTCTTAGCAACGACGGTAGTGAACAGGTTAAAGCCAACAAGAAACTAAAATATTGTGATCTATGAGTATTTTGTGAGCCCTGTAGAGGTATCAACTCTCCGTCCACCCATGCCGATGGACAGAATGCTCTCATAAACCTCAATAATAAATACCAATTTTGTTTTGCTTGAAATGATGAACGCTTCTAAAATGCACTCTAAACATTCTCTGCCCATAAGCTGCAATGCATTAGAATTATTTTGTGTGCTCCTGTAAAAGAACTATAAATGGTACCTACATCCTTTTCAATGGGGTACATGGTATGGTAATTTTCATTATTATATAAAAGTTCGATCGATGCATATTTACGGCAGTTAGAGCACGTGCAGGCAGATAGACGAAAGCATAAACATTTCAAGTTCTTTGGAAAGTGTTAAAAAATAGACACTTAAAAAGAATGTGAGGCTTGAAGGGAGGGAAAAAAACTGGAATAAAGAAAGTAATTCTAGCTTGAAAAGTTAATTTTTGCTTTCATTTAAGATAAAATGGAAAATTAAGCATATATTAATTTTGAAGCTCCTATGGTCGCGACCCCCAGTATTTACTCTGCCATCTCTTCTTATTTTAACGGTGTGATCTATACTCTTGTATTTTATCTCTTATTATAACTTACCCATCATTTTTCTAAAATTAAATTAAATTACAAAAAAAATTGGGGTTATTTCTATATGAATAATATGAAAGTAAATCACAATAAAAACTAGTACAAATAGAATCTAGATATATAGCTACCAGATCGGCGATGATCTTTTTCTTGGAGAATGGATTTGACGGAACTCCAACAGTTTGTATGGAAATTCTCTTTCCATTATGACCGTTATTTTGCTTCTTCTTTTAGTCATTATCAAAACAACAACATATCACATTTTGTGCACTGCACTTTTTATCATTTTCTTTTGTTTACAACTAGTTTCGTGTTTTTGTTTACAACTGGTTTCAGTCTTCAGTCTTAAATGAACACTGCAGCAAACTTTTACTTCATTTTGTTAAATGCTAGAATTTTTTTTTTATTTATTCATTTTTACCAAATTGATGTATTAATTATATCTTAAAGCTAAAAATGGTTTTCTTCTAATTAAGGTATGCTAAGGCTCCTCCAAGTATATGTTTGATCGACTTTGGCTCGGTTACTGTCCAGTTAACCGAGCTAACAGGAATAGGGGACACATTATTTTCTACTGTACAAGCGAATTTTTTTTTCTTATGCATTTCAAAGAAGCAAAGAAAATACATCTATTTCTCAGAAAAGACCGAGCTGGACCAAAGGGTGGCTACGGCCTCATTGCACTACTTATTACTAATTCATACAGAGTGGTAGCTCATAGTTTGTCTCAGTGCAATATATGAGACTGGAACATTCTCGTTCTCGGTATTTCTCCCATAGACATGTGCACAGAAGACTCTTAATTAGATTACTATGGACATGTGAGATGACTATTTGCTTTGGGAAAAATGCCGAGACAGGTGTCATGGGCGTATGTGGTGTCAATCGCAGAGAGCTGATTCTCCGACTTTCCCTTTTGTGTATCTGGCCACCCAGTGTGCAGAGTGCTCTTTATTCATTCCCTCTTCTTTCTTTTGACTGATGTGAATATGAAAGGAATTTCTCACTTGGTTGCATGTACTGGAAGTAGGACGTCAAAGGGACAAAAGTTACGAAAAGTGCCGATTAAAAACTCTTGTAAATACTAGAATGAGGAGTTTTGGAAGTCCAGAATAGCAATTCTGCCGACTGCACTTTAAGTAGGGGGGGGGGGGTGTCTCACCCCCCCACACCCCCCCGTGGGATCGGCCCTGCCGGCCTGTATGAGGGAGTTGTCGGAGGTCGATTAAGAGAAACGTTCCCCCGGCCGCTTACATGACGTATAGTGTACTAAAGGTATTTGAGAAAAACTGACGGACAATTGGAATACACAAAAGCTGCACTTTATTGTAGGTATCTTCACAAAACAGTTATTAAAGAAACAAGTTCAATTACGCACCGTACATTGCTTCTTAAAAAAATAACACCAGGAACATATCTAATTGTTCCGGCCACACGGCATGCCGGAGTTCCATAAAGAAAACGAACACAACCTCCTCTGACGGAGAGCAATCGAGAAGTCTTGTCAAATCTTCCTACAAAACTGCCAGCTCTCTACAGGTTGGCGAGTAAAATATGAGCACTCATAAGCCACTGCCCCACGTGACAACCACCGTCCGGTAGGCGTAAACAATATAAAAATTTGAAACAATTGGTATAACACCATTATCATAAATTAACTGAGGATTACTGTCAAGAGTTTCAGTATTATTTTCAAAGTTCTCCCTAGATAAATAGTCAGCAAGTACATTCTTAGATCCAGCAATGTGCTGAAAACTAAATGAATATTCTGACAACTCAAGTAACCACCTTGTGATTATGTCAGCTGGGTTGGTAGTCTTTTTATATTTTTTCAAAGGAGCACTATCAGAAAGAATTATAAAATGTCTATTATACAAATAATATTTAAAGGCATTAACAGATTTATATATAGCCATTAGTTCCAACTTAAGAGCAGGATACTTTTGCTCAGCTTTATTTAACGATTTGGAAAAATAAGCAACTGGAAGTAGTTTATTACCATACATTTGTAAAAGACAAGCACTTATAGAAATGTTGGAAGCATCAGTATTTAAATAAAAAGTCTTATTCCAGTCAGGAAGTCTTACCATAGGTTCAGAGAAAAATATTTGTTGCATCTTTTGAAAATTTTGTTCATGTGTAGAAGTCCAAACAAATTTAGCTTTAGGAGTAGTTAATTGAATCAAAGGTTGAGATAACTCAGAAAATGCAGGAATTAAGTGTTTGTAAAAAGTTGCCAAACCAATAAAGCGTTTTAATTGTTTTTTTGTTGTAGGAGTTGGAAAAGAAACAACTTTTGCAATGTTACATTGAATAGGCTTGATAAAATGATTTTCAATATGAAAACCCAAATAGTTTGTTGATGTTTTATGAAAAGAACATTTAGTAGGAGCAAGTGTCAAATTATATTTACATAAAACTTTTAAAACTTTTTCAAGTTTATGTACAGTGTCTTCAAAAGAATGTGATCCTATAATAAGATCATCCTGATATGCGAAAATTCCATCTGAGTTAACCTCGTCTAGTAAAAGATCCATAAGAGCCTGAAAAGTTGAGGCAGCGGATTTCAAACCGAAAACCATTCTTTTATATTTAAATGAGCCAAACTGAGAAGTGAAAGTTAATTTATCTTGTAAATCTTTTGGTAAATCTATTTGATGATAAGCCTGTTGTAAATCTAAACTGGTGAAAAATTTATATGTTGATAGATTAGCAATAATTGTCTGAATTTTAGGTAAAGGATATGATGAACCTTGTATGACAGAATTTAACATACGCAAATCAAGGGCTAACCTATACTTCTGTTTGCCAGAAGAGTCAGGCTTTTTCTTTACTAAAATTACAGGACATGCCCATTCAGAACAGTTACGTTCAATTATACCTGCATTCAGTAATTGGTCTATTTGCTCTTTAGCTTCACTTTGAAGAGCCTGAGGAATGGGAAATGGCAATGTTTTTATTGGAAAATCATTAGTAAAGTTCAACACAGGAATAACTCTGTCAGTGTGTCCTAAAGTAGACATATCTTTTGAAAAAGCAGCAAAATTGCTTAGTAATAAACTACTTAATTCACTTTGTTCATTACATTCCAAATGTGCTAAGTCAAAATCAGATGAAGTTAATTGCTGTTTTCTTTTATTAAGCACTTCTGATGAAGGCTGTATTAAATTACACATTTGAAAATTCTCAGAATCATCGGTTAGGTCTCTTTCTTTAACTTCATCAATATCATAAATATTACCAATCTTGGTATTCTTATTTAAATGAATTTTCTGTTCAGATACATTATGAATAAATATAGAAAATTTTTGAGAGCACTTGTTACCATTTTTGTTTTGATTAAAGTGTTCATTTAAATAACAAGCCTCATAAGAAATGTAATTTTCAGCATCAATTGGTGAAAAAAGAAAATATTCAGTGCTAGACTTATTATCACAACAAACCTGAGCATAAATATGCTCATCCGATTCTAAAATGACCTTTTGACATAGATAAACAGAATTGTCATTTACTTTAATTGAATTAGGACCTTTTTCATTATTATCAGTTGCACACACATGCATATTGCTAGAGTCTTTATTATTTAAAAAATATACCTTTAAATCATTAACCATAAGACAAGAATTTTTCATATCAATTGAAATATTGTTTTCTCTTAAAAAAGGAAAACCCAAAATACCATCAAAATGTTCATTAACTGGAATGTCAACAATATAGAAGCAGTGGTGAAAAAACATTGATTTAATTTTAAAGGTTAATTTAATACAAGCAGAGAATTTTATTTTTGAATTAATTGTAGATATAGTGACTGAAGAAGCCAGGTGTTTGTAATTGATTTTAGATTTAATTTCATTAAAAACATCCCTTGTAAGCAAAGAAATAGAACTACCAGTATCAATCAAGAATTTAAGTTTTTGTTTATTCACCATCACTTCAATTATTGGTAATAAATTACAATCATTGTTCACATTTGCAATAAAATATTCATTTCGTTTTTCATCTTCAAAAAAATTATCAGTCTGTACATATTTAGATTCAGCAATGGTAACAGGTACAATAGTCTGAGTCGAACAAGAACGAACTCTACGCTCATTAGACACTTTTGGTAAATTTTTAGACAAAATTGGGAAATTGTCTGGTGTATGTATGAAAGAACGAGATGTGTTCCCACCAGTCAAATCACACCTCGAAATTAGTTTAAATTACAGTCATTAGAAAAATTTCTTCCTGAATTTCGGAAGTTGGGTCGACGACCAAAATTATTATTTTGTGGAGTATTGTGCAAAACTTTAAATTTTCTACACTGGCGTGCAGAATGATGTCTGCCGGAGCACAATTGGCAGATAATACTACTTTGACCTCTATTTCTGTCATAATTTTGAAAAACTGTATTTCTGTTTTTAAACTGTGTATTATGAGGTCTACGTTGTCTGAAAAAATTCCGTTGCTCAGAAGCAGAAGCAGAAGCATTACGATTGGTGTCAGCAGAACCAGAAGTAGAATTTTTAAAAGTCAAATCATTAATTTTTGAAGCTAATTCTTCAATTTTTTCAGAAATAGCAAACACTGGGGCTTTTTGTTGATTAGCCAAAACAAGTGATTCAGATTGTGCAATATTTTGTAATTGCTGGGCACGCACAACAGCTTTAGAATAGTCAGTTATGTTATCCTCCAAAATTTTAACTCTAATGTTAGATGGCAAAGCCGACATCAATTTAACATATTTAATATCATCAAGAGCTTGAGAATCTTTAATTTTATATACCTTAGAAACCAAAACATTTAATCGATGAACAAAAGCAGTTACAGAGTTAAAATCTTCAAATTTCAAATTATTAAGCTCGGTTACTGGAGCTAGAATTTCATTATTACAAAAATATTTTTCAAATTCTAATTTAATTACATCAAAATCTCTCGCTTTATTTACAACCTCATTTTCAATAAAAAACTGTAATGCTGGACCAATTAGTTTAGTCTTGAAATACAAAATAGTTTTTTCTTCTGACCATTTGTTTAAAGATGCTAAGTCTTCCAATATACCAAAGAAATGTTTTAATTCTACGGCATTACCATCAAATGATGGAATATTAACAGAAAAATCAGAAATTTTAGACATTCTACAATAATAAAAATAAATGACTTACCTACAAAAATGACATAAAACACACAAAACGCAAAAATTATCCTCTTATGAATGAAAATCAAAACATTTATCCTTGTGACACACATAAAAGTTCCGAATCCATTATAAAAACACACATAATTCTGAACACCACACTCGTCTTTCGGTTTCCGCTAGAGTTGACTCAGAAGTATCGGCGAAATACAGGAAACATAGGAACAACAAACACTGGTAGCTGAAAAACACAGGGCGGCGAAACCAGAAGGCGAGGCGAAACCAGAAGAGCATTGTAACACCGGAACGGTCACTACGGAAAATGTAGACACAGAGAACCATACAAGTCTATGACTTTCGATTTCGTCATACACACCGCTGGCTAGAAGGCACAGGTATCAGCAAATTCTTTTCAGTCGCACAACGCTGGGTAATCAAAAATCCTCTCATCCCTCTGAAAAATCCGAGAAAGTTCACAGCACAAGGAGCAGTTACTGAATCACCGCAGGGAGACATCAAAATTCCGATGACATGGAGACGGGAGAGTCCGCAGAAAATTTGTTTTGCTTAAGTAAGAACAGTTTTTTTTTTTTGCACATTCATACTTGGGCAAAAGGAAACTCCGACAGCCGGTGATGTGCCGGAAACAACTACTCGTGAAAACGAGCTGGTCATGACGCACCAAGTTTATATGAGGGAGTTGTCGGAGGTCGATTAAGAGAAACGTTCCCTCGGCCGCTTACATGACGTATAGTGTACTAAAGGTATTTGAGAAAAACTGACGGACAATTGGAATACACAAAAAGCTGCACTTTATTGTAGGTATCTTCACAAAACAGTTATTAAAGAAACAAGTTCAATTACGCACCGTACATTGCTTCATAAAAAAATAACACCAGGAACATATCTAATTGTTCCGGCCACACGGCATGCCGGAGTTCCATAAAAAAAACGAACACAACCTCCTCTGACGGAGAGCAATCGAGAAGTCTTGTCAAATCTTCCTACAAAACTGCCAGCTCTCTACAGGTTGGCGAGTAAAATATGAGCACTCATAAGCCACTGCCCCACGTGACAACCACCGTCCGGTAGGCGTAAACAATATAAAAATTTGAAACAAACGGATTAAATGATTGATGCCAAGACAGAAGTGCCAGAATTTGGCGGATGCCAATACGTAAGGCTACAACCCCGTGCGAAAACACCGACGGAGACCGGGAGGCGCTAAGAACTAACACAGCATATGCTAAAGCGAAATTAATTTAGAAGGGAAACCCCGAAAAATCCTAGACATAGCGTCGCGCAAAAGGAAAGAATATTTTATCGAGCCGAAAAAACAAAGTGGAGAGAGATTAATACGGAATACGTAATTTTGATTTAGAAAGACGAAACATAGGAACATTATTTTAAGACGCGAAAAATATGTGAACTTCGTCACAGCCTGTGGTCAAAAATGTTAGTGCAGCCGGAAACATATGACCCCCCCCCTCCTCCGGACAGGAATGGAAAATCTTTCTTACTGAATTCGAAAGCTGGTGGATTAAGCCCCCACCCAGGATAAAAAAAAAAAAAAAAAAAAAAAAAAAGAAATTACATAAAAAAATGTAAGAGGTCGTATTTTACTTCCATAAAATGGACATAAATTTCAATCAGCCGCTCCTATCCTCAAAATTGCAATAATCCGTGTCTGATTCGAAGTTTCCTAAGAATTTTCTTTTGTAATGATAACTTGAGAAGAAAAGAAAAAAAAAAAAAAAAAAACTTACTAAGTCAAATCAATCCTCCTTTCTTTTAAACTTGCGAATCAGTTAGTGATGTCCTCATAAAAAGGTGTTGTTTTAATTCAGATATCATTAATTTTAAAAGCTCTTTAAAATTCACCATGTTTAAAGAATTTTCTCGCTTGCCATGTCCTCTAAATGCCAGTTCTTGCCTACTTAAAAAGAATACTGCTTTGATGGGTAATTGCATGAAGCATCCATTCAGGCTTACCTTCTTGATAAATTCAGCAATATAAAGTCGAGAGTTTTCCTTTAATTCTTCAGCAATTTAGCTCCCACTTCTTATCAACTCCTTAAATTTTAAAGAATTTTTTAAATGTTCGATTGAGCTTTCATGTGTTTTACATGCTCGTGTGATGGTGGTTAATCCATCATATCCAGTACAATTCCAAACGCTCTTTTTTATCTCAATGATTAAACACGGCGAACAAAACATTTTTTTTTGTAAATAAAAACTGCCACATAGCCATGAGACTAGTGCATATCATGATGAATGGAAGCTACGACCATGCTGAGACGAATCTGCTTTTTTCTTATGAATGGACAATTATGGTGTCGGTTTATTTTCTTTTAGTGGCTGTCGTTTATCATCTTCTTTCCATATGTTAAACGGAGTTTCAAGCAATACGCAAACTGGATAATAACGGGGCTCCATGTTTCAAATCATAGATTCCAATAACACATGGACACAGTAACAAATAAAGCTAAAAACTTTCAACCTTCCCAGACAAAAAAACAAAACAAAACAAAAACTATTGTTTCCGTTAGAATGGGCTAGAACAGCGGTTTTCAACCTTTTAACGCCGTGCCCCCCCCCCGGCAGTACTTGCTGTATCCCATGAGCCGCCACTGGCATTATCATCCATCACAGAATGAAATCATTGCTAATTGCACTGGCATATGGGTGGACATGTGGATCAAGGATCTCATAACAGTCAGAGTTCCTCCCTGGAACACATGCAGGTCAATGTGACCACCGAGTGAGGTCCCGGCCCAAATCATTATTCCATCTCGGTAACTGTGTCTTTCAACAGTGCTGGATGGATGGTATCTGGTGCTTTGTTCCCCCCCAGATCAGCAGACGTCCTGAATTGCTATCCAGTGTGAATCTGTGAAAAGAGTACTATAGTCCTTCGTTGCCTGATCCAGGAATGTTCTTTTGCCCAAGCTAAGTGGGTCCTTCTCTGTTGTCCGTTAAGGGACACACACGCAACTGATCGCCTTGCATAAAGACCTGCACTGTGAAGATGCCTTCGCACCGTACTAGCTATGTTCTTCTCCTTAATGCTACAGAGTGGTCTGTAGGAGCTGATGCACAGAAATGCTTTTTCTCCTTCAGGCCCAAAGAGTTATAAAACAGTCTTCTGCAGGTATTGTAGCTCGTGGTCGGCCTGGAACATGTCTCCTGGACACAAAAGCTTTGGTTTGATATTGATTTCAGAGATGGTGGACCACAGTGCGAGTCACATTAATACACCTAGCAGCATCAGCCTGTCACAACCACATTTCCATCCATCCAACTGCCTCACACCGGGGCCTTCGCAATTAGTAATGGGCCTGCGCGTGTGTTTTGATGAGCCATCCAAAGAGGCCTACGGATGCTCGAGTCTTCATGTATACATCAGGCATTTCTTAAGCTTCCCAGTGCTTTCAAACGTTATTTAATGTAGTTTTAAGTAGTAATTGTGTTACTAATTCAAGTACGAACTCATGATTAATTTGTTTGCTATGATACATATTTACATAAAGAAAATAGATGCATATAATTTGAAGGAAAAACAAAGTAGCGCTTACTCTCATGATTCACGATTGGTTATTTTAGTTTCACAAGTGGATATTTAGTATACTTTAAAATAACTAAATACACAAGACATTTTTATAATGAATATTTCATGAACGTAGTCGCATTTCCTACGTTATTTTAAACAATTCAACATTAATCTTTAACAAATGATGTATTAAAGCGCATTTCAGTGTTTTCGGGATATCCTGTATATTGGAGAAAATTGATAAAATACGCTCTATAGCGCGATCCCTGAATTAATTATTCTTTAATAAAGACATTTCATGTAGTATATATTATTCTTTTGTTGCTTTCTCAATCGAACTTTGGAATTGAGCAAGCATAATGAACGCTTGTACAAAATATTAACTACATTTGAAGTTTCTGTATAAACGGGCAAAAATCAATAATTTATAATTTACTGTATTTCTGCACTGTACCAGATGTAAGTCTTAATCACATAATCAAGGCATATATAACTGATAAATAACATTTTCAACTGGCAAAATTAAATTGTCTAACTAGTATCACAACGTCATGCTTATTTACAAGAATAAAAACTACTCAAGTAATACGATTTCTGATTAAAATAATTTATTTATAAATAACACACGAGTAATTATTCACTAAACATGATTTACATACATATTTTTAGAATTTCTAAATACATTATAAGCGTTCACTTACCTTTACATTCAGAGTAAAATGTTCGAATTTTAGGATAAATTTTCATGAAAGAAAATGGCGCAAGATTCAGAAAACGATTACCTACATCTAAAGTCTTTTAGTACGACAAAAGTATAAAAAAATTGTTTTAAAATAATAAAATAATATAACATTTATAATACTTAGAATAATAAAATAGAATACTGTGACTGGGGAAAACAGGCCTCAATGATAAACTCATTTTTAGGGATGGCAACTCATAAGCAGGCCCGTTGCTTAGCGATGGCCCCGCTCACACCTTAACAAATCGGGCAAATGGCTTCTCTCAGAAATTGCGGGACCCTACTGCCTATTGTCAATGAATCTATTAACGAAAGTTGTAAATCAACAAAAGTTACATGCGTAATTACGAAAGCCTGATATTTGCAGACTTTTCTCTCACTTATATATGCCTGTTCTTTTCTATAAAAAAAAGGTGATAGTTATCATTTTTGCATAAATTTGCAAGTTTATTTTTATCATATATGAACTATAAATTTTCTTTTTTGGTGTCATTTTTTAAAAATGGTGAGCATTCCTTAACTTTTGGAGCCCAGTGTAGCTGCATTGAGGGTACATGGAGACAGACAATCACAAATCAGAATACGGTGAGACAGATCAATAGGGATATCCACAGAAAGTATTACTTAAAAGAGAATTTTATCAGATATTTTCAACAATTTGACATGTTGCAATAACAAAATAAATATTAATAACTTTACCTTTTTCTTTTTTTTAAAAGCTTTTAATTCTATTAGGAGAGAGGGAAAAAAGAAAGCAATAGATCATAAATAGTCCAGACATTCAGATTTTAAAATAAGGCAGTAGGGGAACTAAAGTAAAGAAATCTTGATTAAAATGACAGATGCTAAAAAAAAAAAAAAAAAAAAAAATTCTTATACCAAACTCTGTACTAGACTGAAACAAAGGAAAGTAAAAATCATGAAATGTTAGGGAAAAAGACATCAGATTTTATAAAGTGCTCAACTTCACAACCAGAAATGAGAGTTCATGGAAAATAATATAACTGTACAAGTATGTACTCTTTCTCATGCACATACACATATGTCTAAAAATGGAAAAAAAATTTTAAAAGCTCTCAATGCTTTTACACAAGCTCACTTGACCCTGTTTTTGTTTAACAGTGTTTTTGTGCTGATAGAGTGCACCCCATGCAAGTGGTCTCGGTTTAGGGTACATAAGATAGTCTTGTAAGTTGGGAAGTGTCAGCTGAAAAATTAAGCTGTTAGAGGTGTTTTCAGTTTAAAAAAAAGAAAAAGAAAAGGAACTCACAATGAAGGTGCATCTGAACAATAAACATGGCAAACAACTTTTCCACGGAGTAATTTTCCATTGTTCTGACCAGCTTGGAGATCATTGAATATACATAATTGTAAAGTTACAGAATTTCCACTTCTATCTTTAAAAGTAGCTGATAAATTTCCATTTTCTTTTTTCAGAGAATTGAGGAAGTCTCTAATTTTTCTAGGTTTCAATTTCCCCTGAATAAAAAATATTATTTGCAAATTAGATTTAATGCTGAATTATCCACACAATAGTAACTTTTAAAAACAAAATTGTCTCTTACCAAAGCTAAGGGGGGGGGGGGGGATCTCCAAAATTCGTTAAATGTAAAAAAAAAAAAAAAAAAAAAAAAAAAATTGGGGATTTTGCATAAAATCATAAAAATCTGTAAAAAAAGCATAAAAGTTGTCAATGATCGATATATGTAAGGCACATATCGATAATTGAACGAATCGATATGTTTCAGTCAAAAATCCACAAACCTTCTCTGGTGTAAATAATGAAATTCGAAGTCATTCGCCACTGATGAAATTGTTGAAAAGTTTCTTAATCCAGATAAATATGATTCTGGTGATAAAATCTTGGGTAATAATAATAATAAAATCCATTTGATAAAAGTTTAAAGTTAAGAGAAGAATACCTTAAATTTTTAGAACAGCAAAGTTCTGTAACAAAAGAAGAATTACTGATAAAATACAATTTGCAAAAATAAAGAAAGAAAGAAAGAAAAAAAAAGAATACTGAAAGTAGAAAAAAATAACATTTTAAAACAAATCACCATAGAACATGCTTTTAAAATTAGAAAGAGGAAATTTTGAAACCATTTGCTTTGCTAGTCTTCATGTAATTTTTTCTTTTTTTCTCCTATGCTTTTGCATTTAATGTGAAAATATAAGTGAAATACTTTTGACTGTTTTTATTTCATGGTAATTGTATTCTACTTTCTTAAAATCAGAAATGTAATGATTTATCTCTTACAGCCCGAAATCCGCAAAAGCCTAAAATCCATGGTCCATCTTTGTCCATCATGGACAAGCCATGGTCCCGAACTGTGCGGATTTCTGGCTCCTACTGTATATATATTTCCCGCAATGGTTGCTTGAAACTGTTTCCGAACCTTGCAATCTAAAAATCCCTATAATAAAATTGTTCTCTGTGATAAAAAAGTTTCATTTTTTCCCATATTTTTTGACAAAAATAGTTGCTTTTAGGCCTTTTTAAAACAAAATAGTTGCCAATGACAGCCCTGCTTTGGAAGATAAAATCACAGCTAAGAAAAAAAAAAGACCCGTTTTACAAAGGATAAAAAAAGGATTTTATATAAATGGACCTTTGTTTATAAAAGCCAAATTAAAATTTTCACAAATAATGTCAACAATTTTGACATTACTGCTTTACATGTAAACAAATGCAAATTTTCACAATTTCTCAAGTGCAATACTAATTTTAGTTTAAATCAAAGCTAAAAAAACAGATTATTCTAGAAATTAGTATTATTAGATTACACTAAAATGGTTGTGATTAAAAGGAAAAACTTGTGAAATTGTTTCATTTGTCTTAATTTTTGCTATGCAGTACAAAAATGAGTAAAAAAACTGATGTGGCCACCTCATGATTCCTTGTATGCAGTGGCGCAACCAGAAGTTTTTCTTGGGGGGAGGGGGGGGGGGTTTATCCTCACTAAGACCCCTTTATCATATACAGTGAAACCTCTCCAAGTGACCACCCCCCTAAACGGCCAATTTTTCATGGAACGGATTTTTTGGCTCATAGATCTAATGTTAAAATAACCTGTTAAAATAACCCTATAATGTTAAAATAAACGGCACCGAGTGGGATCGGTGATTGGGAAGAGCACCTTTTGGTTAACGAGTCTGGCCAAGGTAAGCGTATTTTAAATCCTTATAATAAAATCTAAAATTAATTTGAGGAGGAATTTCCCAATGTTTGTAATGGCGAGCAAGCAAACTTTCAACACTAGGGAAAATCGCTGAAATTATTGAAAATTCTGAAGCAGTAACAAACGAATCGGTTAGGGATTTGCTTTTTAAAGTAAAAAGTGAACTAGAAAAAATGGTTGTTGCAGAGAAAAGTAAAAACTTAAAACAGACAGAAATCTTATCCTTTTTTTGGAAAATGACAAAAAGCATTAAATAAAGTACTATTTTCTCTTTAGACAAGTTTTAAATTTCATTTTAAATATGGAATATGTGTCCGACTTGTTTATATTACACATTATAGCAATTATCTTATATAATAGTAAATAAAACCCTTCAGAGCAGCCAAATATTCTCGGTACAGTGGGGTGGCCGCCCAGAGAGGTTTCACTGTATCATCAAACTAATACATACATATATAAAACATATAATTATACTAATTAGATTATAATATAATCATCACACTTTGATTTTAATGACAGTTTTCAGTTTATAAATCTATTACCAAAATTATACTAAGTGTTAAACTAACTTGTTCAAGGGTTAAGTTAGTTTTAGTTTTTCAACTAGCTTTAACCCTCTGAGCGTTCTGGTAATGGGCAAATAATGTAAAGTTGTTTTTACGGTAAAATTTTCATGTAGATTTAAAATTATACAAAAAATAAAATTTTGATAGGAAGACTTGTAATTATTAAAAAACAAGTTCCAAAATTACATACAAGCTATAATATCGGAACATATTTTATGATATCTGACTGTTATAAATAATTTAAGTTATAGATGCATTGCAGTGAAAACTGGAAGGAAGTTGACGGGATTTTACGTCTCAGCCGCTTGGAGGGTTAATACCGTTAACTCAACAGACTTCGTCCAAAGTAAAAATTAGTGGATCAAATAAGTAAATGTTTGTCTCTTTCATAACTTAGCCCAGTGCTTCTCAAAGCGTGTTCCGCGGAACCTTAGGGTTCCGCAACGACCCTCCAGGTGTTCTGCGAGAAATTTTAAAATATCATCGAAATTTTAAAGAAAATCCGTAAATTGATTTTCTAACCTAATTTTTTACCAAGCTCTTATAGAGAATCAACATTCTAGCGATGCGACGGCGGGATTACGGGAGTTTCAGATATTTTGGGCTAAAACCGGCTATCGAGATCAGTGTTGTCGAGAGAGTTCCTCCCTTACCTGTGTACTTTCGAAACAAATGTCCTTTTGTGAGGTTTTTTTCACGCCATTTTTCTGCATGCATCAATGAAAACTAAACACTGGAATAATTTGGAAGCGGGACATGATATGCAACTAAAACTTTCGTCAATACAACCAAATTTTGAAGAACTTTCTGACATTCAAAAACAAAGCCATTCATCCCATTGATACTTTTCATCCATTTTCTGTATAAATTCGTTAAAAATTTAGTGCCTGCAAGTCACGTTTTGTAAGTACTTTATCTACATTTTTATACTGCTTTATATTGCTTAGTTTTTATATTTGTCTAATGAGTGATAAATGATAGGCCCTTAGTTTCTCCTTAAGTAATCTTTATTCAAGGGTTTCGTTGCTAAGCATGTGGTAAGAAAAGGGTTCCGTGGGATACAAAGTTTGAGAATCACTGGCTTAGTTGAAAGAGATACAATATTTCACAATGGAGATTTCTGCGCAGGGACTGATTTGCAGCGATGGGGGCCCTGGACAAAATCTTCATTGGAGGGGGGGGGGGCACTTACAAACTTTTTTATACCTTACCATGCAACTTCAATATCACAACCTACAAAGAAGGATGTTTTAACAGCATTAAAATTATTATTGAATCAAGATGAAAATCGAAATGCAACAGTTCGATGATAATATTATTATGTAGGATAATAATATTTCAGCTATTAATGACTATGTCATTTTATCTCTCACCCCCTTTTTTGAAAATTGTCCGAAAAATTTCTCCAAAAATGCGACATAATTTTACATATATTCAAATCCTATTAGTTCACATCAGCTTTAATCTATTGTTACAATATTTCGTAAGCTGTAGAATATGCATCACATGTATTTTTCTATAAATAGGTCACAATAATAAAAATTTCAACATAGGGTTACTAGGCGAAATACACGAAAGATGAGAGATAACATGACATAGTCAATTAATATCGTTTTAATATGGCAATAATGAAACTATAAAATTAGGGGGGTTCAGGGGGGGGGGGTTCCTCCCCTTGACAAGACTCGAACAGCCAAGTTATATTAATTTTCAATCATTACTTTCATTCCGAATTTTTCAAGCAACATGTTTTATATTATTTTTGTACGTATTTTCTTAATATCTACATCAGAGCATTTATTTACTCTTTAGTGGGATAGATCTTCACTTTGCTCCACCGAGAAAGTATTTCCTTTTATCTGTTCCGATTGAAAATCTGCTGTATGGTTTCCTCGCTACCAGCATGCATCACTACATAGGCCACTAAATAGTTTAGTTAAAAAAAAGTGTGGATATAATGCTTAACGTTATGAAATAGTAGCGGAGTAATTATTGTTTTCCATAAAACTAGTTTCCCTGCCTCTTATTTTAAATTAAAACCAAAATTTGCAAATTTTTAAATTAAAGGATAATTTCGGGCCCCTCCTTATTGTTGGGAGCCCAGGCGCATGTCCCAAATGCCCTGTCGGAAATCAGTCCCCGTTTCTGTGGTGCAAAATAATGATGTTCTATTTGAAAATAAAAAATGCTATTCAGCAGTTTAAACTATTTATATTTTATCTAAACGAAAATGCATTTATTACATAATTTATTCTCTGAGATTAACATTTAAGTAAGTTTTAAATCTAATCTTCTTGGATTTTATACCAGTTCATCTGAAATGTCTTCCACAGATGGTGTTCGCGATGAATATTTAGAAGAGCTAATCTATTCAATCATCTTTTGCCCATATAGTGCTTTGAAGATATGTTTTTAGTCGACGTAAGGTCGAGAATGATCGTTCCCTTTCACATATTGCGACTGGTAATGTGGTCGGGAGGTGCAACAATGTTTTAATATTTGGCAGTGAATTATCTTTGCAGAGTCTCAGCCTGTCCAATGCAGTAGTTGGCCATTCGAAATTTTTCCATGCGAGAAATCCGTCTATACCATGATTTCAATTCTGAAGAGAGTTCTTCAGAATTGAAATTGTTGTACTATTGTGTCTGACAGAGAAATTTACGATGATGGACTAGGAAGTTGACGGTATGGTATGGATCACCTACGGGGGAGGGGGTAGATGAGTACTGAAAATAACCACTCTGTTCCAGAGAAAAACTTCTCTGGACCAGAGGGGAAAATTTGTTTTTATCTACAACTTTCTACTATTATGGCAACCTCAGTCGGACTGAGCTTTCTTCTGTCCCACTAAACAATGTCTTTCTTTTCTAAATTATATTATACTGTGTATTGTACATAATATATATATGCATATATATATACAAAATTAAAATTTGATATTTGCGAATAAAATATGAAAATACTGCAAGTACAAACTGAAGCTTTTTGAATGTCAGATTTTGGGGTGTGTGTGTGTGTGTGTGTGTGTTTAACCCCCCCCCCCCCCTGAGTGCGCCAATGCTTGTATGCCTATTAAATTATATACATGTATTTCATTTAAAAGGGAGATAGAATACTTCAGTCAAATTAAGGTTTTGAGGACTTTTTGCCAAACATAGGAGATATCGCCATGTTGGGTTTTGTTTTGGTAACTTTTTTTTGATGCCAAGTTTTTTACTATATTTCGCCAAAAGTTGCCAAGTTTTGTGACAGTTGATGAGATTTTGAGCATGGCTGAAACTGTGATTTTCCACACACTGTAATATATTGAAAGGCTTTTGAGTGATACGGTAAATAAACAACCAAGCAGGCTCAGAAGCCAAAATTTTGAAAGGGAAAAAAAAAAAAAAAAAAAAAAGAAAGAAGAAAATCTGAAATTCTTCCAGATTTTATTTATGCACTCGGCTGGAAGAATTTCAGTTTTTTAAAAAAAAATCTATTCAATCAATTCTGCCATATAGAGGAAAATGATAACTGTAAGTGCTCATATAGACACCTGTTCGCATAATTTTGTTGCTAAAAATTGCATCAATTGTTCTTTGGCCCCTAGTGGTGAAATGTTTTGGATTAGTGCGTATTGGAAAATCTAAAGTATCCATTTCAGTTACGAAATTGGATCCTTGATTGAAATTTAATTCTATGTTAAAATCTCCTACTAAAACAGTCTTACAATCATCCTCCTTCAGCAACGTTTCGAATATAGTGTCTAATTTATCTTCATAAGAAATTCGAGGACTAGCATATGCAGCTGCAAATCTCACTTTATCTTGAATATACGCAATGACCATTTGAACACCATTGATCTGGCTCATGTAGGCACAGGTAAAGTGTTTCCTTAAGTTTTCCTTTATTAAAATCATAACTCCAGATGGCTTTCTGTTTTGGAAACCACTGTCTATCTGTTTGACAAAAGTGAATCCTGGTGTTTGAAAATCATCTGAAGGGATAGTCCTTGTTTCCGTTAGCAATAACAAATCACACTGCAGAAAGCATGGGTCAAATGGAAAAGTAACCATGGCACGCCACGTAGACAAAAATCCCGTGCTTGAAAGAAATAGCACCCGAGTGTAAAAAAAAGGAAAAGCAAAAGAAAATATTGTGCGGGGGAGGAGTAATTTCTTCAATTGCATTTAACAAATTTACTTTTATAACATGTTCGAAAAATCAATCTGCATCCATATTAAAAAATATGTATTTTTCGAAGTTAAATTCAACTATAACGCATTACTTTTTCAGCATTTGCTAAAACGTTAGAATCACTCCTTAAAATACACAGGAGAATAAAGACATTCATTAATTCAGATAGAATACAAATTAAAAAGTCCATTTGGAATGAAAAAATGCTGAAGAAGGAATATATGTGAATGTGGATTTTATTATTAACTGCAAGAAAATTTCTAACAAAATTAAGTGTAACACATTTTAGCATTTATTTTTCTATCTTAAAAAATAAATAAATAAATAATTCTACTGAAATAATTCATATTCTCAAAACTTCCTTAATTTAGAAAAATTCAAACATCAACATTCATTACTTTTCTTCATTCTGGCTCCGTATTAACAAAATATCTAACAAAATATTTTTGGTGTGAATAATCAGAAAAAATACACTAAAAGTAAATAGTATGATAGTTAAAAATGGGGGTGGGGGTGGGTGGGTCTGCTTTATTAATCTTATGAGGGCTGTAAATTAAGTAATGGCAACACAGCTGTAAATAAAATTTTAATGAACTTACAAG
Organism: Cheiracanthium punctorium; assembly: GCA_038373885.1. NCBI lineage: Eukaryota > Metazoa > Arthropoda > Arachnida > Araneae > Cheiracanthiidae > Cheiracanthium > Cheiracanthium punctorium. The sequence continues at coordinate 82,386 of JAWZYV010007779.1, forward strand.
TTCAATTGCATTACATTCCTTCTGAGTAATCCCCAGCAAAGTTTATAAACTTTTGCCAAATGTCGGGAAGGCACTGGAGACCGCTGGCAAGGCGTTTATTGTTGATGTTAGCGATGGAGCACCCTACAGAGTACAGGAGTACAAATGCAACGTCATGAAATCGGAGGCCCTGGGGGTTCCTTTAACGTCGGAAACAGATTGAAGTCACAAGGACTCATGTCAGATGAGTAGGGAGGGTGTGCCAAAATTTTCCACTGGCACAGTTGCTATAGGAGAGTGATATTGTTTGTGACATGACAACAATCATTGTAATGTAACATGACTGGGAGATTGTTTTGCAATAAACGTGGGCGTATGTACCGCATAGCCGGATGGAGAGCCGATGCTGTAGAAATCGGCAGTAGCAGTCAGTGTTGACAGTTTGTCTTGCAGGTGCAGCATATGTAAGAATCACACACTTCCCCCAATGGTTTAGTGCATCTTGCAACCATCCTATATGATAATGAATTTTCTCCACAGGCTTCCAGTAATCCTCGATAACATTCTATTGCATATTTTCAGACTCTATATTAAGCCACGACCACTGATCACCTTTTGTAAACATGCTTTAGAGCGATGGAAACGGTACTCTTCACTTTAACGTCACACTACAGCTACCCTTCTAACTAGGTCGACTGTTTTTTGCACTCTACACATCGACAACAGCACCACCTCACCGCTATCATATCTTATTTGTGCAGGCCCGCTCTTCTGCGAGTTTCTAGATTAAGTTGCCACTATTTAATTTACAACCCTCGTATTTTTTATTTTTTCCCTCAGCTTCTCCAAGCGCTTTTGAAGTGGCCTGAATTGTTTGGGTGGATGTCACATTTTTCAGTGAAACAAGCCTGAAATCATAACAATTACAAATGGATTTATACTAGGGATCGACCGATACCACATTTTCGCCGATGACCGATACCGATACTTTACCTATAAATTCATTTTCAGAAATAGCCGATACCGATACTTTTAAGTTATGGTATCGGCCGATACCGATACTTTACATAATTTAATGTCATTTAAACCTACATCTGTTGGGCATTTTTTGTACGAGAGTGTAGTTCTCGTTAAAATGAATAACAGAATGATGAAATTTGATCCCAGTAGAAAAAAGCATTAATAAAAAAGCAGTGGATACATTGAAATGTGAATTTATAGTAGTTCTAGTCTTTCTTTTCTATTCAATCATGCCGACGAATGGGCGAATTTATAAAAAGTTGAGCTATGGGAAGCGTCTTAGTGTGCAGATTCGGAATTCTTTCTCATCGCGTGTCTGTCGATGTAGTGGTCTAGAGTTTTGGGCGATTTTCTCCAGATGTTACGTGAATATGCGTTAGAGTCCCTTAAAAAGTCCTCCGCCCAAGCCCCCCCTTATAGGTAGATGCCCTTCATTTAGGCTTGACAGAACACAAACACGAGGGGGGGGGGATTAAAGGGTATATTAATAAGATAATCCATTTCATTTCCAGTGCCGACTGTTGCAAATATTTAAATCAGTTTTTCTCAGCCTCTATTTTGTCGCCTAATTGTTGCCATAAGCCAGATAAAAGGTTTCCATATTAGGCCCAAAACAGCTTCATGCTTGCTCTTACTATATGTGTCTTTGTTTATGGTTCGGCTCATGCCTCGATTTTGTGCTTACAAAATTAAACACATGAAATTTATTCAACTTCAAAGCTTGCAATTTTTATTTAGATTTTTAGCACATGAGATTTCTTTCAATCACTGGTTTTTTGTCTACGCGAGCGCGTCGAGTCACTTTTTTAGCACTTCAGAGTGCTATTTCTTTCAATCACGGGTTTTTTGTCTTTAATTATAATTCTTTCACAAATGAAAATATTTTTTAGATTACTTAAACTGCATTAAATTGTGATAATGTATAAACTGTACAGTATTATGTAAGTACATATGTATTTAGATATTGTTCATTAAATACGTATGTAAATTCTTCCCTTAAAATGCATAATAAGTTCACATTAATTGTTAGTTTTATTTATCTGCTCCAATTATTTAACAACTAAGTGAATTATTAAATGTTTTAGAAAGATTTCTGTTTAATATGAACTCATATGATAATTTTTAAGTTCTTTTTGAAACTCCGAATATTTTGATTCTCCGGACAGGGTTAAGTCATATTTAATCCGGATGATCCATGTATTTGATCTTTTCCGTACGAATAACAGGTACACACCGATTATTCCTGTGTTTTCCTTACATATAATCTAAATACTATTCACATGAAATGTGTTTTTTACCCCAAAATTTGAAATAAACTAAATAATAATTAGTATTACGTATTATACTAATATAGCTTTAACTTTTTAAATTAACAATACAAATAATTATTAGATGATATTGATAATTATTACACTTCTCAAAACAGAATGATACACAAATTCTGCGCTCTCTCATTAATCTGATAGATAATAAAATCATTAAATGTTTGATAATTCGTACTTTTGATATTTTGTAATGTTTAAAAAATGAATCATTTAACTTCTGGACCAACATAATTAATTTTCACGTGTGTCGCCAGTTTTCAAGTCACTGCCAAAAAGTTAACTTCTTTGCGACACAAAAAAGGAATAAATTGTTATTACATATAGGTTTCGTTTATAATTTTAGTATCATTAATTTTGTCATTGAAACAGCTACAATATGAAGAAAAATATTTTTGCTCGTTTTCAAGCTACGCCTTGGAGGGTCTAAATAAAAGATGCTTAAAAATGACGAGATTAAATGAAGGTTGAAGAAAAATCCAAAAATAATAAACTAAATTCAGTTTTCAAGTCTTAAAAAAAGTTGCTACTTAAAGTATCCATATTTAATGAAATTGATCTTCAGTGTTTTTGTTTTTATGATCATTGTTAACATGTTTTTCTGTGATTGATATGAACAAATTTTATCTGTTTTAATTCTAAGCTCTGAGCAGGGGCGGCGTGGCACGGTAAGCAAGGTCTGGATGCCATCGTCGAAAGGGGGGCCATTTCGAACTAAAACTGAGAAAATATTGATCTAGAACAGTGGTTCCCAAACTTTTTTGTCCTTCTCTTCAAAAATCCTTCAACTAGTTTTTTTTTTTTTTTTTTTTTTGCGACCCACTACTACATAACGATAACCAATATAGGCTATATAAAATAATATAGTTTACTATATATATAAAATACTAAAATTTAATTTTTCCCACCCTTTTCGATCCACCGAAATTGATCCCGTGACCCAACAATGGTCGCGGCCCATAGTTTGGGAACCACTGATCTAGAGCCTTTTTTTTTACGTTTGCAGAGGGGCACCAGGGGGGGGGGTATGTCCGACAAACGTCATTCGGTTCAAACCCTATCCCCGTTTGCATGCACAGAAATACGATTCACTTCGGATAGCAGAATGCTACTTTCGGTTTCAAATATTTTCGGCTGACTAATATTAAAATGCCTGTATCTGAAGTTCTATAAGCTAAATAGAAACAAATCCTCAAACGTATTTCGAAGGCTGAAATATTACACTTTAACACACATATGGGCAACCGCCGGCCCGTGGAACATTTGAAAACTCCGTATAAACGATTCAATATCTCATATAAATATCAATTATACGGCCCGCCACTTCACTAAAAACCGCAAGTTTGGCCCGCGACTTTTCTAATATCCTAAAGTTTGGCCCACAACTTTTCAAAAGTTGCCCATACCTGCTTTAACACTTTAAAGGGGGTCATCCCCTGAAATATTAAACGATGTCAGGACCGTCAACCCCATCATTTTTGACCGTCTACCCCATCAATTCTATATCATACCCAAGCGAATCAGATGTCCTTGCACCAATTTCTTAAAATAAAAATTTAAAACATGTCTCTTAAGCGTGAAATCTGTATCAAGAGCTAGATATTCTCCAACAATATCAAAAGCCTATATATACAGCAGAATCTCCCTATAACGAAATTTTTCATGGAAACGTAACTTTAAGGCTTAAATGACACTATAAACAATCTCCATATAACGAAGAGCTTATCTTCCCATAGTGAATATTTCAGATTTACCTTTGATTTTTTTTTTTGTTAGTTTTGAAGAAAATTTAAATTTTTGAACAGACCACTTAGTGGAAGAGTAATAGATAGTAAAAATGGAGACCAGGAAAGTGAAACTGACTCCGATAATGAAGACACTTTACCAGTGCCCGGTTATGACCAACTGGGGCAGCGGGCATTGATAGATTTGGGGGCCCCAAACTATGAAATTTGTTATATTTTTCATAAAATTTTGATATAAAAAAGAATATTTCAGAAAAAAACATTTAAAATTGGGGGCCCTTTCAAGTCGGGGGCGCTGGGCAAAGTCCCAATTTGCACATATAATAATAAGGCCCTTCGCTTCACGACCAATACCACATCAAACTTTAATGCTTCAACCTTTCAAAACCATTAAAAAGAGGTTTCCAAATGGAAGAAAATGTGCCTCACTCTATTTTCAGCGGACTTTTAAAATGTGAATATTTTTATGAAAATTTAAAATCACAGAATGCAAAACAATAAAAAATAACGGAATTTTGAAGTAAAATAAACGTAAGTGCATTACATATTTTATTCTCTAAATTCGTGGATTGAACATTTGATTCATACAATAAAAAGTAAGAAACCCCTAAGTTTAACAAATTTATAATAAATACCAATTTATTTTTAATTAAAAGTCATAATTTAATACTCGTAAACATCGAATTAACTAAAAAGTTTGTAACATTTGCTGAAATAACTGCAAAAATCTCTGTACAACAAAATTTTCTCTTTAGAGAATTTTTTAACTGGAACCGAGCGAGTTCGTTATAGAGGAGATTCAATTGTGTGCATAAATATATGAATGACCTTTTTTTCGAGTCAACACAGTGAGAAAATAAACTTTCATAAAACTGGAATAAAATTATAGCCTACCTCTCGACATTTGTTTTTTGCAATCCTTGCAGATAGCGTATTTAGTGTTGGGCACCAATTCAAAATGATTTAGAAGAATAGACGATTGTCCTGTTAAACTGTCATCTAACGATTCTTCGTCCATTATTTCGACCACACATGGTGATACGACATACATTTAGCGATGGTTAGAATAAAAAAAAATAAAAAAAACACAGTTCGAAAACACTCGCACAAACAAATGTGCCAATGAAACGACGCCTCTCATCTCATTACCAAAATAAAGATTCTAGAATGGTGTTGCGCCTGCGTTGTTTCTTCTGAAAAGCGAAGTATCGGTTGAAAAGTATCGGTGAAAATGGATGAAAGCAACAGAAACCGATACTTTCCCGATACTTTTAGAATCGAAAGAACCGATACCGATACCTAAAAAAATTGGAGGTATCGGCGCCGATACTATCGGTTGCCGATACTATCGGTCGATCCCTAATTTATACACATGTTTGGTTTCTATAACATTATATTATTCAGATGACAAATTTAAAATTGTTTCATTGGGTGTGGAACAGGGAATAACAAGAATTTGAATAGTGAATTATGATAGAGTATGTATAAATATTAGTGAATATATACAAAATGCACCTAATTTTATTTCAAAATTGTTGCAATAATTTTTAATTTTCATCAGTTTTATATAGTATAAATACTTTTTTACCCTAAAAGTGTAAACATAAACAATGATAAAAGTTAATTAACTTTAACTATATTTATGAGTACTAAGCATATACTTTTATGTAAATTCTAAATATATAAGGTGAGGAAAAAAGCAGTTTTGTAATACAAAATAAAGAGTACTGTGGTAGATCATGTGAAAAGCACCTGAAAGAAAGTATGAGCAAGTTTCATTTATATCTTGTTTGTTTTCATAAATATTTTGTTCCTTGCCAAAATATTCTTGTTTCAATCTTTAAATTCCTTTGTGTAATTTTTATTCCTATCAGAGCAAGTATTAAAAAATGATTTTTTCCCCCGGAAAAAAATGAAATAAAATAAATTTGAAATGGGGATCAATTTTTACTCTTACAACATTGCAGATTTGAATACAGTATTATAAGTATATTGTAAAGTGAAAATATTCATTACTAAGGTGGATGGAAAAAGATTGAAATTGTGATGCCATCAGGGGCAGTATAAAACTTGATAGGTGGGACCAAGCAGTGATTGCATAAGTCGGGGTATAATTTCCCATATAAATATGTACAAACTAATTATTCTTAATCGGGGACAGATTAAAGAAAACAAAAATTTAGGAAAAAATGTTTAATAAAACCATGGAGTATGTATGTATGACAAGTTATATTATTAAAAACGTAAACCTTGGTTATTTTGGATGTAAACAAATGATCAATTGGCAAAATTTGGAAATCGTGTAACTCTGGGTTTGAATAGGTCGGGGTAGCCAAAGTCAAGATATTACTGCACAAAGAAAGAAGAAATCCGCTGAAAAATAAACAAAATGGAAGATTTTTGTAAATTGGCAGAAAAATCTCAGTTGGTGGTGAATGTCTTGAGTGAGCTGGGAAATGGATGCCGCAATGACATTATCGGCAATTGTGATATTGGGCTTTAAAACATGTAAATGGCATAAATATTAATGATGGTAGCTGCCTCCCTCTTTGACCTAGGTAAAATTTGGAAATAGTCGCCTAAACCTTGAAAAAAAATGCATTTTTTCAAATAGCTGCTCTTTGAGATTTTTTTGCTTTTAAAAAGTCGGTGAAGATAAGGAAAAATCGTTATTTATTCGACAGTGGCAGCCCTGTAACATTATTGCGTTATTCCAAAAGAAAATTGGTCATTGCCATTAAAAAAAAAAAAAAAAAAAGGAATAAAGGGGGGGGAAAGTTAAAAATAGGAGGAGAAATTGCAATACAATGAAAAAATAGGAAAACAGGAGTCAATCATAAAAAATAGGAAAAACAGAAGCACCGCGGTCCCTGCTACCCAGTCAATCAAAATCAAAAAGGAAGGTGAACAACTATATTTTATAACAGATCTAAATACAGAATTGCAATAATCTATGGCTAATCATTTTTGAATTATACATTTATACAGAAGTCAAGTTTAAATTAGTAAAAAGGATTAATGACTAATCAAAATAGATCGTACACATATACACACATAGGCCTCATGCAATAATTTGTTAAAGTAAGTTCAAGCATGGTGAAAATCAATTTTTTTTTTAAACAAAGTCTGAATACCAAAATTTTTTGTAATTATATTTCTTACTTCCTTCTTTGTAGAAGGAAGTAAAAAGATAATTCTGTTGAGCATGATTTATATAGTAAAACACTGTTAAATATTTAGAATGGTAAAAACAATAACAAAATTTAATATAAAAATTAAGTAAGTAAAGAAAAATAAGGTTAGCAATTAATTTTAAGCAGAACATATACATTACCTTCCTCTCAATTAGGTTTTGCATATTTTCTAAATGTTTCAATAAAGAATCCAATTGTTCTTTAGGCTCATTCCACAGGGGATCATATCTAAGAGCTTTCTCAAAATTCTCTAAAGCTAATCGATAACTTTCATCATATTTTAGAGCCTAAAAGAAATAAATGAAAAACATAGGCATAGCATCGAGGAAGGTGGGGTGAGCACGTGCTTTCCCCTCTACTTTGTACTAAAAACTTTTTATTTAAAATATTTGTTTCAAAATTTAAAAGAAAGTTTCCTCTTGAACTCAACATGTCCTCCTCTTAAAAAAAAAAAAAACTTTTCAGCCACGCTAAAAATATGATTAAGAGTGACCTAAAAAATCTACAAAGAAATTATTGTGGATCATTCTAAATATTATAGCTCCCAAAATAATTACTCCTATGTGAGAGATGTGATTAACTTTTAGTAGAGTTGCACAACACTCACAAATGGAGCCACCATATGCCAAAGGCAGCAAGTAACTCTTTCTTTTAAAAATTAATAAGGTTTTTGCAGTATTTTTTTTCAGTTTCTCGAGAATTGGTGTAACATACACATGTATTTTCTGCTAGCTTTTTCAACAAGAAATAAATTAACAAAATAATAATAATAAAAAATTCTGTACACCAGACAAATATAGTATCAACATTGTGTCCACCAATGCCAAGAGGTAAAAATAGTATAATTAATAGCCTCACCGACATAAAAAAAAGTTGCCAGTTTAGTAGCCATTTTCTTAATTTTAGTTGCCAAAATAGTAGCTTTTTTGCATGATTTTGTAGCTGAAAAACAAATATGCTTAATTTAAGAAGGGCTTTATAAAATGGTAAATTAAAAACTTCATGCGTTATATAACAGATCATATAATATATTAAAAAATCAGTTTAAAACATAATCAAGCACATACATTATTAAAAAAAACCAGTTTCAAAATATATTATTGAATTTAAAAAATTACAATTTTTGCTTGATTCATGTATTGTTTGCTAGGCTACGTTAGTAAGCAAAATTTCAGTTTAATTGAAGATAAGGAAGTTAGTGAAAAACTGATAAGATAACAAACCCACACTTACAGTGAGAATTGAATAAACCCTGTTTATTATATTTCATTATTCTCTCGCATAACATATACTTTAATTGAATTCAAGTAACAATACTATTTTCTATTAAATAAAAAAAAATTCACAAAATGAAACAATCAAAGCAATTTTTAACACCAATAATTTAAAAAAAATCTTCTTTACATTATATTTTTTTACAACACTTTTACTAAATAAAAAATCATTATAAATTTTGTAAAGACTATTTAATATTCAGTTTCTGTTCAATTCCTAAGATATAACATTGTCCTCCAGTTCAAAAGTGAAAAATATCAAAATATGCAAGTTACAATCAATAAAATTATGATTTGGCAATAATTGCTAATAATATACATCATATTTTATATTAAAATTGGAAAAAAATTAAATAGAACTAAATTATCTATTCCTCTCTTCAGTTTGAACATTAAAATGTAGTTCTCATTTTATGGAAACACACACTACTTCAATTTTTTATATTCTTAATTAAAAAGAAAAAGAAAATTTAAGACAGAAAACCTGCTTGACTAACTAAAAAACATTCACTCACCCAAACATCAGCTGAATTATTGCTTTTTACACTTTTAAATCAAATTATTGATAAGCTCTATTAAAAATATAAATGTTTTAAATGAACGATATAGCAAAAGTTTAATTTATTGTGAAAAGTTACTTTTTTTGTAGAGCATTCATTTAACATTTGACTTTGTTTTGTGCACTACTTTATTTGACTTTATAGCTTCTTCCTCATCACTGTGCAAAGGCTGAAAACTGAAGTGTTAGTAGATTTGGAGAAAAGATGTAGCCTTGAAAATTCTATGATTAAAAAACAAATTAGAACGTTTGATGATTGACCAATTGCAGCTTAGAAAAGAAAAGAAGAGTTCAAAAACCAAAATTGGATTTTCAAATTAGTTACCTAAAGTAAGGGACAAGTAGCCAAAAACTTGAAAATAGTATGAAAATGACATTTTTTATTCAAAAAAGTCTCCCAAGTCACTTTATCTTTAAATTAGTAACAACAGTCACCGGTGGACACCCCTTCACACCGGTCAGAATACCTTTTTATTTCACTGGAATTTGTAAGTAAGCTATGTAAAAACCCTAACATATGACGTGAATATCTATATAAATAAAATTAGACTTTTGTCTGTACATTTCTTGGAATTCAAAAATTTTGCGATTTCTATCCGTTTCAAGCACCCGGGAATCCTATGCGACCCTCAAAAAAAAGTTTGTCTGTCTGTCATTCTGTCCGTGACGCTTTTTTTGTTTAAGCATCACGTAAAAATGACTGAAGCGAATGATATGAAATTGGGTGTCATGATAGGTGGTCACTCAACTTAAAACATAGGCGTTCAATTTTTTAAAAATTTTGATTGGATTTTGAGATTTTGCGAAAATCCTTTCAGACTGCGTAAATTTGTGTTCAAGCATCACGTAAAAATGACTGAAGCGAATGATATGAAATTGAGTGTCATGATAGGTAGTCACTCAACTTAAAACATAGGCGTCCAATTTTTAAAAAATCCTGATTGGATTTTCAGATTTTGCGAAAATCGTTTCAAACTGCGTAAATTTGTGTTCAAGCATCACGCAAAAACGACTGAAGCGAATGATATGAAATCGGGTGTCATGATAGGTGGTCACTCAACTTAAAACATAGGCGTCCAATTTTAAAAAAATCTTGATTGGATTTTGAGATTTTGCGAAAATCCTTTCAAACTGCGTAAATTTGTGTTCAAGCAACACGTAAAAACGACTTAAGCGAATGATATGAAATTGGGTGTCATGATAGGTGGTCCCTCAACTTAAAACATTGTCGTCGAATTTTTAAAAAATCTTGATTAGATTTTGAAATTTTGTGAAAATCATTTCAAACTGCATAAATTTGTGTTCGCACATCACGTAATAACTGCAAAGGTGAAAAAGTGATATTTGGTGAAATGATAGGTGGTCACTCACCTTAAACTATAAGCATCTAATTAAAAAAAATCGATCCGATTTCGAGATTTTGTGAAAATCGTTTAAAACTGAGTGAATCTTTGTTCCCGCATTACGTAATAGCGCCTAAAGCGAATGATATGAAATTTGGTCACACGATAGATGGTTGCTCAACATAAACTAAAGGAGTCCAATTTTTTAAACATTTTTATTAGATTTTGAGATTTTGTGAAAATTCTCTCAAAATACGTTCAATGATGATTTCTTCAAATTTCACGTAATAACGACTAATACGAATGATACGAAATTGAGTGATAGGATAGGTAGTTGCTAATCTTAATTTATAGGCGTTGAATTTTAAAAATATTTTGCTTACATTTTGAGATTTTTCAAAAATCGTTTTAAAATGCTGAAAATTTGTTCCAGCATCACGAAATAAAGACTGCAGGGAATGAAACGAATTTGGGTGACAGGATAGGTTGCCACTCAACTTAAATTCTAGGCTTCAAATTTTTCAAAAATGTTGATTAAATTTTGAGATTTTGCGAAAATTATTTCAATATGCGTAAATATTCGTTGGTGCATCACATAATTACGACTAAAGCGAATGAAATGATATTACTTAGTGACTCTCTAACCTGTAATATTTTAACAATACATGAAAATTATAACTTCGCTTTCTTTACTTTGGCAACATACTACATCCATTCTGTGTACTCCTACAATGCTGACGAAAGTTCTTGCTTTTTGGAAATTTGCATTCACTAACCCATCGAGGACGGGTACTTCAGCTAGTAATCAAATAAAACTAAAAAGCATCCCAATAAAACTAGCCTTTTAAACAAAACAAAATGCATTAAATTTTGCTTATCTGTTTGGATGCTATGATGCTACACAGAATCTTTAAGCTTTATGTGTTTGAGGTTTTTAAATCTAATATCTCTCTATTCTAAAAAAAGTAAAGGCCTCTGTCGCTGCTGTCAAAGCTTATGGACCTATCTCCTCCTAAACAGTAGGGATTTGAGTTTCGACTAAGGTGCCCACAGATTCGAAAAATTCCGAGGAACCTGCTAAGCTGATTTAAATTTTGAAAATCGAATTATTTTAGAAGATATTAATAAAAAACTGAAAAAATAAACCGAATGGTTGCCAGATTTGGCATAAAATCATTCATTCCTTTGCAACAAAGTGTTTTCAAGTATCTAGAATCGCATGAAATTTACAAACACGAGTTAGAATTACACCCATTTTATGCCAAAATAAAATGTTCGTCCGCGCTCTAATTTCCGTAAATATGCATCGATTTCTACGAAATTTAAATATTTTACTCTTATCTACTGTACCATGTACCCTATTGAAAATGGTATTTGTAGCATTTATAGTTTTTCTACAGGAGCACTCAAAATATTCCCAATATATTGCGTTCTATGGGAAGTTATTCTTTAAAGCGTATCATCCTACTATATAGTTACGCTGATCCCTGACTCAAGATAGAACTCATTTCCACCATTACTGTAAAAAGATTACGAAATTAAGCACTGAAAAGCCTAATAATATCTACACCATTTGTATGATCCGCTTGAAATTTTCCATAAATATGTATAGAAATATAGAAAATAGTATGCGCTATTTTAAAATCTTAAAATCCAGCCGTTCCCTCATTTTTAAGCGATTTTTCGCTCTTTTCAGATCCATTTTATTTCCGAGAGTAAAAAAAGTTAATCATTTGCGTGACAAAAGTAGCTGTTGCAAGTGAGTATGACATCATATTGATGTCACAATTATCCAGATTTTTCCTGATTTATGACTTTAATTTTTTTTCATAAATAAAATTATTTCTTCGGGATTGCGAAGGTATATTATAGTAGTGGACACTCTCCATAGCTGCTTGCTTAGGTCTTTGGTACCCAAACTAAGTTTCAATATGTAAACATTGGAAATTTGGTAAAGTGCAGCGATCCTTACGGTAAAGGAATAAAACATTTCCCGCCCTGATTCTTAACCAGTTTTATGTTTTTAATTTGGCAACCAAGCATGTGAATGAGATTATAAACACCAGCACTCAATTTTAATATTTTGTTTCACATTTGCTAATGTGGCTGCTTTAGCAACAAATGAATAAAAAAAAAAAAAAAAAGGGGGGGGGGGAGGTTCTATCTTGAGATTATTAAAATACATGGAGTTCATATTTGTCAACGAAAAGTTTTCGTCTGATACGGTGTATATTTACATTAGAAAATAACTTTGAATTGATTACCGAGTTTTTTGTGCAAAATGAATTTTAATTTTTAATATGAGTTTAACGGTAACTTGAAACTGTAAAATTTATCGATGCATGAAATAAACGTATATACTGTTTGAGTGTGATCGCCATTATAAATTAACACTTTTTAACGCTTTCTAACAAGGTTGAAAAGTGTTTATGATTTCAGTTTGTCTGTCTGTCTGTCCGTCCGTGCTCTAGCTGTCGTAAATATACATCGATTTCTATGACATTTATGCATGTTATTGTCATTTCTCTCTATTCTAAAAAAAAGTAAAGGCCGCTGGCGCTGTCAAAGCTTGTTGGCCTATCTCCTCCTAAACAGTGGGGATTTGAGTTTCGACTAAGGTGCCCACATATTCGAAAAATTCCAAGGAACCTGCTAAGCTGATTTAAATTTCAAAAATCGAATTATTTTAGAAGATATTAATAAAAAACTGAAAAAATAAACATAATGGTTGCCAGATTTGGCATAAAATCATTCATTCTTTTGCAACAAAGCGTTTCCAAGTATGTAGTATCACGTGAAATTGTCGAACATGAAGTAGAAATACACCCATTTTATGCCAAAATTAAAACTATATGAAATAAGTAACTCAAAATGTGTTACACAAAGTTGACAATTTTCAAATAGTAAGTTCGCTTAGACAACAGGAGTTTAGAATTAGCGATTATTCGTTTTTCCAAAACAGAATAACTAATATTTTGAAAATGAAAAATAATTAAAATGCAGATTATTTTAAAGCCGGTTCGGTCCAGCTGGATTATTTGCTACCAGTAGAAATATTTGGTGGCGTTAACTATGCCATTATAGCAGTTATAGTACACTTTGGATATTTGCTAGCGCGACGAGATGGTATAATTTGTTCCCAATAGCTATTTGTGAACAATAAATATCCCAACTCTTATGTCTATTTAACTTTCAGACTTACCTGAATTGTGAAACTTTCCAACTTTAAGGGCTGCAATAAAAGGTTCAAATAAAGTTTTAACAACATAAAATCAGTTTAATAAATTCCCTAATGCAAATAGTTTAACTTAAAAGCCAAATGAATTTAAAGGAAAAACTCTTTTATTAAATTTAAACCTTGCTCAAAATCTTTGCTTGCGTCAACGTTCAAGACGCACAGCACAAATCTCCGGTCCTTAACAGCCGCCATCTTGGACGAGTGTAATGGTTGGTTGGCGCAGTAAGCATCGCCCGGAGGAAACTGCTACAAGCCCTAATCACCGGCGCGCTTTAGAAGCCCGGTAAACGCCGTTCAAACGAGCAGCCGGGGAACAACTCAGAAATGAGATGCGCCGTCGGCGGTGATAAATAAAAGGAGGAGCTTTCGCCGTAATCGTGGCAGATCGTCGCAGTTAAGCAGTTAGACAGCAGACAGAGGTTGTGGCGATGTAGCGGTACGAGCGAGTGGAAATGCTCTTTAGTTCAAGCTTAGTTATTTTTCAGCCATCCAAACCTGCTTTTAATTAAATCTTTAAATGATAGTACGTTTTTAATCAATACTAAATGTTTCTAATTTTTAACCTGTTTTTAAAGTAAAGTAGAAGTTAGAATTTCTTTTAAAGTGCCATCACTTAGAACTTAGTATTTCATCGTAATTTTACATCTCTTGAAGATTGGAAATTTTCCCGGTTGACATGTCTTCTTCAAGGTAAAGCAACAAGTTGGAATTGAAATTTAAATGGCTTTTGAAGTTGAAATCGTTGAACCCTTTTGCCAGTACTTATGAAATTTACAGACTGTGATATATTTCTGTGCCAAGCTGTGATAAAGAATAGATGTGATATTTAAATAATTTTAAAGCAATAGTTAAATCCTTTTGCAAGTACTTATGAAATTACTGACTGTGATATACTTCTGTGGCAGGCTGTGATAAATAAAAGTAGATGTCTCTCAACTCAGTTGCTATCCTTGCTTCCATAACACTCTTCATTCGTGGCCATCCACTTCTCAACACAAATTTTGTTTCCCGGGTGTTGTCATTTCCAAATTTAACCTGGATTGTCGGCACTTACGGGAACAATAAGGGTTATGGGCTTACGTTGTAGAGTGAACGCCCATGACTGAAGATTTTGAAAGGAAACCCCCAGTGCTGAGACGGAGGGGCAAATATAATATTTGAAGAAATTCTTTAAAGAAGTTTGAAGCTTACCTTGAAATTTCCGGAAGTCTTTGATGTTTATCCTGAAATTTGAGATGATTCTGAAACTAAGTTCAATTTGAAGTTTTTGCAGTTTAAAAAGGTTGAAATTTTTGACGATTTTGAAGTTTAAAGCTGAAATTTTTGACATTTTTGAAGTTTAAAGCTGAAATTTTTGACGTTTTTGAAGTTTAAAATTTGGAGTTTTTGAAGTTAACACTGGGAAATTTTTTTTGTCTTTGGAATTTGACATTTTTGAAGTTAAAATTTAGAACCTTTTTGACATTTTTGAAATTTTTTTAAAGTTTGAAACTTAGAATTTTTGAAATTTTTTGAAGTTTTTGAGAAAAATGGCTAATTCACCAAGGATCTCAACTTTCTACCAAACCGAGAAGTTAAATGCTACAAATTACTCCTCGTGGTGTGTTGATATGAAATTCCTACTCTTGGAGAAAAATTGCTATGAAATTGTGTGCGGTAGGGAGAAAAGCCCGGTGATCAAAGAGGGCGCTGTCACAAAAAAGGATGTGGAGGTGTTTAACGTCCGAAAAAGGCTTGCATTATCTATGCTGTACCTCAATGTGCACAGTGATTTCCGACAAATTATCGGTGATCTAGATGACCCATGTAAAGTTTGGGACCTGTTAAGAAAAAATTTTAAGCCCGACAACCGTCGTCATCATATGCAAATCTTCAGTGAACTGATGCAAAGTAGAATTCAGCCAAATGAGAACGTCAACCTTTTTGCCTTGCGAATCCAGAGCTTAGCGAACCAGCTCAAGGACAGCGGAAAGCCTCTTGATGAAGTTTTTCTGTCATACCAGTTTCTCAGAAATTTGCCGTTGAAATTTGACTCAATAGTCCAAAGTGTTCTACGGTGGGACAGTGCTAAATTTGTGTTTAAAGACATCATCCTGGAAGTTGTGGCTGAAGAGACTCGCCTAAACCTCCATGACTCTGATAGGAAGACGTCAACGAAGGAAGCCTTTAGTGTCCAGGGAAACCAGGTCAAGTGTTTCTGGTGCGGTCGTCCGGGACATTTCCAAAGGAACTGTCGTGTCCGTCCAAGGTCTCCTAGCCGTTCCAGAAACAGATCTTACAGTCCGGGTGCGTGCAGAGTCTCCAAGTCAACATCCAGCCCAGCAGTAACTGAGCGGCAGAGGTCCGGGGGTAGACGCCAGAACCCAGGTAACCAGTCGAATAAGAACACCATCCCCAAGACCATTAAAGGTAACAATTTAAGCTTTTTGTGGCAGAGGCCAATCTAAATTGTAATGTCGACAACACACGTGGATATTAGATTCGGCCGCCAGCCATCATTTCTGTAATGGTCCTAGCATCTTCTCTAATTTCGTGACTGTTGAGAATGAAAACATGGTGCTCACTCTAGAGGATTTAGAGTTTCCAATTAATGGAAAGGGGGATGTAAAACTTAAATTTGGCAAAAATAAATGTATTTTGAAAAATGTTTTTTTTCTCTCCAAAGTTAAGGAGAAATTTACTATCAGGCCCCATGCTCGACCAGAACGGTTTTAAATTTGTAGGGGGAAATGGAAAGATTAAAGTCTTTAAGAAAATTTTTTTTGTATTTTCTGCTAAACTCAAACGTGGCTTGTACCATGTATACCCCAGTCCAGTTAAACCAGCTTGTAATGCAATACGCAAAAATAACCAGAGAGAACTTGAATCATGGTATGCACGTTTCGGTCATGCAGGTGTAGATTTCATCACAAAAACTAGTACCCTAAATGCTGTTAGAGGTTTGCCTAACCTAAAGAAGTCCCCAGAGTTTTCATGCGAACTTTGCAAGTTAAATAAACACAGACGGGTATCATTTAAGTCCATTAGTGGAAGCAAAGTGAGAGGTCCATTAGATCTAATCTGTTTGGATGTTTGGGGTCCATCAAATGTTGTAGACAAACGAGGGGAAAGATACTATGTGTCAATTATTGATGAATTCTCTAAATACATGACTATTTATCCTATAAAGGAAAATTCAGACGTTTTTGACATTTTTACTAGATATGTTTCCCGTTCCGAAAGGTCACTTGGATTAAAAGTCAAAGCTGTAAAAACCGATAATGGGGGTGAGTTTACCAGTAATTACTTTGAAGATTTTTGCATTGAAAGAGGCATAAATCATGAACACACAAACATTTACACGCCCGAGCAAAATGGATCGGCTGAACGACTCAACCAAACTGTTGTAGACGGAGCTAGGACCATTCTCTCAGAAAGTGGTCTTGAAAAAAGTTTTTGGCCAGAGGCCGTGTTATTTTTTGTTCATGTGTGGAATAGGTTATGCCATTCAGAACAGTCTAAAACCCCTATAGAGTTGTTTAAAGGAATTAAACCTTCAGTAAGACACCTTTGAAAATTCGGATCAAAAATTTACGCTGGTACTCCTCGACCTTTGAGAGGAAAGCTTGACCCGAAAGCCAAAGTTGGCATTTTAGTTGGGTATGCTTTTAGTACCAAAGGGTATAGAATTTAGATCCCGGAGGAGGAAAGGGTGGTAGAAACCTGTAACATGTCTTTTGTAAAAGTTCCAGAAAGTGACAGTGGAGCGGTGCTGGTGCCCAATGATGACTCTAGTTTTTCTCAAATTGGTGAAGAGAGTCGAGAATCGGTCGAAGACGAAAGTCTCCCGAGTTCCTCTCCCACACCCAGTTTAGAGTCAGACGAAGAATCTGATGCAGACGAAAATATGGATGATAGTACAGTTAGCTCTCCTACTTTTCGTGATGCGATTTGGGTAAGAACCGCTGTCCCTCGACCGGATGGATCCAGGACAGACATTTACTTTCATGAGGAGGGTCAGAAGCGTAAACTGAAAAGCTTAAACGAAATCCAGAAATACTGTGAACAGAATAATATTAAGTTTGATGATGTAACTAAAAGTATGTTCAGTTTTAAAAGAAAGGATTCTTTCCAAGGTGTTATTAACCCTAAACCAAGCAACGCGGAAGTTAAAGACAAAAGCTGACTAGTACCTGAAGTCCCTCGTACCTACAAACAGATGCCCAGGTCTCCACAAATTAAAAATTGGAAAGAGGCCATGGATACAGAGTTTCAGAATCTAAAAAATAGAAAAGTTTGGGTTTTAACCAACCTGCCTCCAGGCAAACAAGCTTTGGGGTGCAGATGGGCATTTAACATTAAAAGGGATGAAAAGGGAAACATTGCAAGGTATAAGGCTCGCTTGGTGGCACAGGGCTACAACCAAGTCAAGGGCGAATCCTATGACGAAACCTTTTCTCCCGTTATAAACTTTTCCTTAATTAGGCTATTTTTTTCTCTGTTTGTGGTCTTGTTAAAATGGAAACATGTGCAATGCGATGTTGCCTGTGCGTATCTGTATGCAAATTTGGAAGAGGAAGTTTACATGAAACAACCTGAAGGTTACGAGGAAGCTGGTAGGGAAAACTTAGTTTGTCACTTAAAACGCGCCTTATATGGCCTTCACCAAAGCGGTCGTGCTTGGTATTTCAAACTCAAGAATGTTTTACTAGAAATTGGACTTGGAAAATTCGAATGGTGCAATTGTACTTTCTTCTCTAATAATTCTGCTGTACTTTTGGTCTATGTAGACGACATAGTCATTTTTGGAAGGACTGAAGATGAGATAGGAAAAATTTTAAACAAATTACAAAGCAAATTCGATTTGAAAATTTCGGGAAAAACCAAGATTTTTTTTAATACCCTTACTTTAACCTTAATTTAAGATAAATTAAATAAAAATTATTATCACTTTTACACAGTATATTATAGCCTGAATCGCATTATTTAAAACCTTACTTAGAGGAAAAACATTTTTTTAGAACTAGGTTAAAATTTAAACATAAATTTTCTGGCAATGTTCTATTTGGTGTTTTAATGTTAATTGAGTAAACTGAAATCTTTGTATATGCAGACCAATTCCTAAAGTTTTATTATACATTTACACACACACACATACACAAATAATTTATGTGATCTCTTATATCTTGTCAGATCTTTTCAGATTATTTTTCACCTATCTTATAACTTTTCTTAGATTGAAGTTTTTTATAACATGGCAAAATTCTAAGCACACACATACACAAGAAAATTGAATAAGCATACCACTGCCCAGTTGTAATGCAGGTCTGGGTTACATTTCATTTTATCATCAGAGTGCTGAAACACATTTGTACATCTACATGTAAATATATACAATACATTATTACAACAATAAATATCTATTTAGCATATAAAGTAAAGAAAACTTCATTTCCGTGCAACCTTATGATGAAATAACCAGAAAATTGCTGAATCAACAACCATACACTTTTTGTTTCCTTGTAAGGAGTATAAGGAAGTAATGTGATTGCAAAAAAAAATTCGGTAGCCAGATTTTACAGAAAAACCAAAATTGACTACCTCTAAATTTACTTTAAAGAATTTTTTCGATTCATCTCATTGTATGCCAGCATGTACGTTCATATTAATGCATGTACAACCCATTTTGACCGACCACGAGCCTATTTAGACCAGTTTTTCCATGCCGTCTGTGCATTCGTATGTAACTCACATATCTCAAAAACTATTGGCTGTAGAATGTTGAAACTTTATATTTAGGATTATTGTAACATCTAGTTGTGCACCTCCCCATGTGCTCCCAATCGCCTGCATAGCTTATCTACAGGGCACCCAATAGATTTTAAATACATTATGATCTACGGGCCGAAAATCATTAAACTCGCATATCTCAAAAACTATTAGCTGTAGAATGTTAAAACTTTATATTTAGGATTTTTGTAACATCTAGTTGTGCACCTCTCCTTTTGGTCCCAATCGACTGGATAGTTTATCGACAGGGCCACCCAAAAGATTTTAAACACATTACGCTCAATGGGCAGAAATTCATTAAAGCATATTTTAGATGTATTAGGCTATTTCAAACGACTCAGAAGTGACATATGTTGTTAAGGCTTACAAAATGAATTTTTCCATTGAAAATAGTGTCTTTATCATTTATAGTTCTGCTACAGAAACACTCAAAAGATCTCCAACACATTACAGTCAATGGCAGTCTGAGGGACATCCATCCATTTCAAGCACAATACCGTCCTACCATACAGTGGCATATGCAAGGGGGGTGGGGTTTGGAGGTTCAACACCCTCCCCCCCCTGAAGGAAGTCTGCATACGCCACTGCTACCATATAGTTAGTTAGGTGATGGTCCTACCACGGTCATGTGCCTCCCTAAAAAATTACGCCAAAAGTCGCAAAGCTTGGCGACTTTTGGTGTAAAGTGAAACTGTGATTAGTTATAGAAGCAACTAATCATAGTTTTTACAGCAATCACAGTTCTACAACAAACACAGCTGTTACACATGTTACGTGTATGTATTTAACTCAAATATCTCAAAAACTATTTGTCGTAGAATGTTGAAATTTCACATATAAGATTGTTGTTGTATCTAGTTATGACTCGCGATTTTTGGTTCCAATCTACTGTAGAGTTTATTTACAAGACCACCCAAAAGAATTTCAATACATTACATGTCTGCAGACATCTTCAATATATTACATCTGCAATCAGTCATTGTTTGGTCCATGCTCAAAATCTCGCCATTTGCCATCGGTCTTGGCGAGTTTTGTCGAAATATCGACAAATTTGGTGCCAAAAATAAATTGCATTTCACAAACAACTAAAATTTTTAACTGTAGAATGTTGAAATTTTGTATTTAGAACTACTGTAATATTTAACTGTGCATTTCAATTTTTTTATTGCAATTGACTGCGTAATTTATTTACACGGTCACCCAAATGACTTTAAATACATTGAGGTGTACATTCATAAGGATACATTCAATTCATTGAAAGTCTGTGGTCAATTACTATTATGGCTATCTCCAAAATCTTGCAAACTACCTCAAGTTTGTCGGTTTTTGGCAAAATATCACCAAATTAAGAGTCAGAAATAAATTTTTCATGTTGAACCCAGCTAGGCGATATCGGAAATATTTGGCTAGAAATCGCTAAACCTTAGTATTACTGCCGTATTTTATCTCTCCAAACAAAATAAGTTTACATGAAGTGCACCGAAAATATTTTTGATTTAATAGACGTACAAGGAAGTTATGTGTTTTCCACATCAGATATTTTTCTTACCATTAGGAATAACAAAATATTCATGAAATACAGAATTCTATTTGTAGTCAGATTCAGGTTGCACCAAATCAAAAATATACTTCTGACCGGGGGGTGGGGGGATGTACTTTTTTATATTATTATGAATGTGCTGACCATAAGAAACATGCTTGTAAAAACAGATTATATATCAATTACAGCAGAAGATCTTTACAGCACAAACCTTAAAATGGGAGGTTTTGCATTATGCAGAATTTTGCGTTATATAGATAGATTATTTCACATATATAACTAAATTTACCTAGTGAACACGGCAAAATATATCTGGAACAGATCAATATAATGCTCTAAACTAATTATTACGATTATCCCAAGAGGGTGTGTCTGCTTTGTTGGTGCAGTGTTTATAGCAGGGAGGAGTGTGTGAGAAAAACAGGTAAAGAGCAAGTGATAATGCATGTTTTCAAAAATCATATTATTTATTCTTATTTTTACACGTTTCATTTAAAATTTTTTATTCAAACTTTACAACTAACATTATTTTGTAGAAAAAGTAACTAAAAGTTCATTGTTAAAGAATAAAAAACTACTTATGCTGGAGAATGTAGGGGGGGAATGAACAATGTTAAAAGGTAGGGAACTGCTGTAATAGATGAGCTTCATAAAAGAAGTAAAGTGAAAAACTTCCTTCTGTTCGTATTGTCTACTGGGAACTTTAAAATGGAAATGTGAGGAGAGAAAAAACTTAAAAGTAAAATTTTTTTTTTTCTTTTTTTGGTCGGTCGTCTGTTGAACTGATAACCCAATATGAGCTGAGTGCATTAGAGAGAATTGTTTGCTTTTTAAGCTTGGAATGGTGTGATACCTCACACGATTCTTTTTATTATTTCTGATACTTATTACATTGAGATTTATTTTAAAAGCATTCAACATTGCCTGATCACGCAAATTATTTGTGTTTATACCATAACAATAGCTTAAGGGAGCCATTCATTTGGTGCATTTTAATAATGAACAAAATTATGCTTATGTCAGAAAACATTGTACACTTTCCATTCATATTGTATTTTTGTCGTTACTTGGTCTGTCATCTACATTTGCACTTGCCCTGATTTGGTAATGCAATGCATGCATTAAAAAAAATATTATTAACACAATCACATGTTTTAGTCTTAAAGCCCGTGAATTACAAAATAAAAGCAAAACTTACTGCACGACTGTATGAAGAAAGACACTGTTTTAATAGATTAGGATTCTGATCAGTAGTAAAATATAGACTCAAATATGCATTGCCCAGTATATCTGCAAAACAAGATCAATGGTAAAACTAGAAACTGTACACAAATACTTTATTTACTTGAACTTTAAAAACAGCACACAAAATCATTATTGATTCAACTCATATAATTAAAAGTTTACCAACAAACGTTACCAACATTACCAAGTTTACCAACAAACATTACAAATCTACCAAATTAGAGTAAACAAACAATTTTATGATAAAATTTTTGTATTTTAAGTCACAATTATGCTGACTTTAAGTAATTTTAAAATTAAATGATCAAGATAAACAATATACTTTATGAACTGTACTTACTTTAAGATGAACATAATTCTTATTATCAAGCTTAGCTTTGAAATTTGCAGCAGTCTGCAAGTTGACTGCAGTCAACTCAAAATGAAAAAGATTTCATACTCATTACAACTGCTCTTAAGGAAAATTACATTACTTACACCATGACTTTCCATCTTGCAGGTTAAGATTAACAGCTTCCTTTGCCTTTTCTAGACTTAAATGTACATTGGCAAGTTTCTCCTCAGGTGAATCTCCAGTTTGTCTTAAAAGCATAGATAAGTTGCACAAGGATTCTGAACTTTTCCCCTAAGTAAAATGTTTAAAATATTAAAACGTGCACATGCACATATACACACATGCAGAGAAAGAGAGTGCATGACCAGTGGCAGGTTTAGAAATGCCTTAAGGGGGGGGGGGAATACAGTGGAAAAAATGGACATGGAACATACAGTGGAATGTTTTAATCTTAAAAAACACAATTACTTAATTAATTATGTTGTTGTTGTTGTCCTGCCTATGGATAGACAGGAAATGGAAAGAGAGATGAACGGGGGGGGGGGGGCATCCATGGAAAAAAGGATGCCATTGTCCCCAAGAGGGTTGAACTTCTACATGTTGGTCCCTAATTTTGAGCCGATTTCAGATGAGGGACCAACCGCCACCTGAAATTGGCCCCCTCAGAGGTATTGTTTAACAACTTGGAGGACATTGGAGCCATGGCGGATTTTACGTGCACCCCCATTAATGTACACGGTCGCACAACAGTCGAGCCATGAGGGAGTTAACCCTCCCAAGCACTGGCTGGCCAAGCCGGAAGCTGCTTTACTTGCTGTGTTCTTATGGGAAGAGTTTAGCGTCTAGACTAAGGCGACCATATTTCTAAACAGTATTTTGGGGACAAATCAAGCATTGTCCTCGAATCCAAGGAAAACTTGGGGACACTAGAAAATATTTTTGAGGACTTATTCGAAGACACAACATATTACGATGTATACCCATACTTTAAATCTTGACTGACTTTGATACTTAAAAATGAACTCTAATAGCTCTATATAAATTGTGTATTCTTATTTCTAATAAATTAATGGAAGTATTTCATTTACATTGGCTTATTTTGTCATAATTTTTCATGAAACTTTGTACACCCTCTAAAAAAAGTATTTGAGTGCAAGAAAATTTTCGTATGTCAATTTCATATTTAAAGCATGGTTCTTCATGAAAAGTGGTTAATCATTAACAAAACTGAAATGGTAAATTTTGCTCATAGTCGGATCCTTTATTGAATGTCTGCACACACTACATACAAACAATGACAACAAACGTTTTCAGAGATCGAATTTCATTGTTTCTCTGAGTAGATGGCGCTTTTAGTTGATTAATTTTTCTTATTTCTGCAGTTTTGTCTGAAAGAAATAAAAATGGAAACTTTCAGGGAAAAAAGTACAAATCTTTAAATTTGGCGACAAAATGAAAAAAAGATTTATATTTGGGGACTGTTCTCGGATTTCAAGGACGTATGGTCACCTTAGTCTATACCACTGTGGGACCTTAATTATCATTTACCTTTATTAGCTATTAGTATTTAATTTTTTATACTGTATAGACTCACTCAAAAAGTATTCGGGTGTAAGCCGAGTTTTCTAAGTTTTGTGAACAACTATTTAGTTTTTTAAAAACTGCACCTCAAAAAAAAAAAAAAAAAAAAAAAAAAAAATCAGAACATATTGCTATCTACTGCATGATGCACTTTCATGAAAAACAATACTTTGAAACCGATATCGAAAATTTGACTTACGCTCGGATACCTTTTTAAGAGTATATAAGGCTGAATTTAGAACTCTGCCAAGAATGCTATAAGAAAATATTTCTTGTGTTTTTAAATTTAAAAAATACTATATTCAACTAAAAATGTTTTGCCTGATTTTTTAAAAATTAAGTAAGTTCATCCTCTTCACGAGATTGCCAGTTAGCCCTAGTCAATCTCTTTGATATTTTTTACAAAATATATCCCAATTATATCACCGACATATACTTTCACATTTTCATGGATATTTATGAAAGCTAGCCCATTTAGCCTCGCCTGTCTCATTGAGCTACGCAAGTTAGTTCTTAGGTGCTTCAATGTTGAAAAAAATCCTCTCTTCCATGCTAGTTGTCACAGTAATTGTCCCAAATATTCGGCGAAGAATTCCCACAGTAAGAAAGAAGCACCTATTAGACTTTGAGACCTTCAGAAATTGTTTTTGATTTTCCAATAGCATTTTCCTATTCAGTCGCCATAATTTGAACTCCAATTTTAAAGCTTTTAAAAATAAAATAAGATTTTACACATGGTGTCTGATTTTTATTTTCTTTAAAATATTAAAAGTGATCTTCTAGCAGAGAAATTTACCGTATACAACAAAACATATAAAAATACTTATTACATGTTATTACTGGAAATTACACCTCCTCTTTGTGTGAAACCAGAAAAAGAAAGGGAAAATTTAATATTCCATAAAACTAAAAACACTTATCTTACCACACAGGCAGTTAAAATATGTGCTGTAAAAGTTATATAACTCCATTGTTTTATGTCCTCTAAAAGAGAAGCAGTATAGAAAGGGAAATGCAGTAATTATTTACACCATTTACCAGACAGAAAATTCTGCAGCATGTTAGCTATAGCTATCTATTTAAAGTTAAACATTAGCGCAACAGCCCGCCTGAGGGCCAAATCCTGTGCTATCCAATCACTGTTAGGTCAAAAGTCAAAGTTAAATTCCTGCCCCTTATAAAACCTCCTAGAAGTAATTGCTTACCTTTTCTCTTTATTATAAACAAAATTTAAATGTTTGTATAAACTAATTCATTTTACAGCCTTTAATAGTAGCAATTATGCAATCATATCGCATACTCAAAAGCACAACCTTCTCAGTTGAAATTTTTTGTCTGAAATGAAGTTTCCACCTTAAGCCGGTAGTCGGCTCTCCTCGGCCAATCGTTGTATTCATACGCTTGATTCCGGCGAATCGTGAATCCAAAAAAAGGGCGTCTCTGCTCCGTCCTTTGCCTGTATAAATATGGCAGCATTGCCGATGTTGTCGCACTGATGAGCTGGGTAAGCTTTAGTAAGGTTTTTTTTTGGCCGTGCCGTAAGGCATAATTAAGGAGCATAGGTTATGTCATATCGGTGAATATTTAAATTTTTTACAAGATGCTTTTAAATTTTTTTTATCTAGTGTTTGTTTAATTACTGTAAATTTTTCTTCAATATTTATCTGCCTTGCAAATGATTTAAAAAGGGCATAGTTTTGAGTTGTTGTTGTTTCATGATGTGCTCTTCAATTGAAAATAAATGAATTTTTTTATGAACTTTTGTCATTCTTTTCCTCACTACTCTGCACTTAAAGCTTCCACTGTAGTCAATTATTCGCCCATGTAAAAGACAGTAATAGAGTCGTCACGTCTGTGACAACAAAGGGTTATGGGCTTCAGCAAAAGGAAATTTCTGCCCTGTATAACCCATTTTTTTTTTAGCAGAGTAGATGAGCAAAAATAGAAAGTTTTGATTCAAATTTAATTTAAAGATGGTTCATTGTAGGACTTTGTCGAATTTTTCGAAGGGGTGGCTGTGAAGATTTTTGTATAAGAGTGTTCAAGCTTGTTTAATACAATGGCGTTGGTGCAACCTGTGATTGAAAGGTTAAATGCAACCAATTACGCCAACTGGGCTGAAGACATCAAATACTTATTAATTGAAAAGAATGTATGGGACATTGTCACAAATAAAGAAAATTGCCGGTTGCCAACGAAACAGAGGGAATAACTACCAAAGATTAGAATCCCATGCAAGGTCGGCGCGATCAATTATATATTTAAATGTGGAAAGCACGTACCAACGAATAATTGAAAATTGAAAGTGCGTCAGAGGCATGGGAGACCCTGAGACGGCATTATCAACCTGACAATCATTCTCGTCATATGCACCTGTTTTCCGAGCTTTTAGCCTGCAAAATCCAAGATGATGAAGGAATAGACTTGTTCTCTTCTCACCTATGCAGAATCAATGAACAACTAAAAGGCATTAAACAGCCAATACCTGAAATGTATTTAGCTTTTTAGCTGATTTGTTATCTGCCAGGTGAATTCGACTCAATTGTACAGTCTATGCTTTGTTGGCCAGATGAACAGATTAAGTATGATAATATTCTATTGGAACTGATTGCTGAAGAAGCAAGACTTGGTCTACGAGAACAAGACAAATGAAGTGACTGGACCCTGGAAGTGCAGTATGCACACAAGAAAAGAACCCAGTGCAAAAAGTGCATAAAGTTCGGGCATTTAAAAAGGAACTGTCAGAGCTTGGTCAAGCCCAGAAAAGTGTGGAAGGAGTCTCCTATCTCTTTGGCATCTACACCCAAATCACCAGACTGACAGCCTGACTTCCATTCAACTAGATGATCCCAGAGTCCTGGAAGAAGGTTTTCCAGACCTAGGAACAGAGGTACCTGCCAATCTATACCCGATTCCAGGAACAGAAACAGGTCAGATAAGATTTCTTTATTCTCTCAAGCACAGAGAAAGGTTGGGTGTTTGACTCAGCAGCGTTGCACCATTTTTTGTAAGGACCGTTCCCTATCTTTTAATTTTAAACCTTTAAATGAAGAATTGTTTGTAGCCGTTGATTATATAACTATACCTATCGAAATGGGACTGGAACAGAAGCATTAAGGTTCGGTCAACAAATCATGGAATTCACAAATGTATTAAGGTGCAAATTTTCAGTTTCAGCTTCAGGTGATGGAGGGGAGCTAAAAGTAGCCCGCAATTCTGAAACTCTTTTTACTGCTGTATTAGATAATTGGATTTACTACCTTTACCCTCATATCCCTAACAAAACACCAAAAAAGTGAAGTTTGAAGCATCCGTCACTCAAAAGGATGACAAGTTAAAATAGCATAAGCGGTCAGCACACATCAGTTCAAGTTTGATAGAACTTAAAAGTAAAAACAACTGTGTTAGGGGTCTTCCTCAAGTTAGCATGAGGGCCTTTTTTTTTGTGAAACTTGTAAATTGTAAAAACCAGGGATGAGAATCTTCCGCGGATCCGCGGAATTCCGCGGTTTGGTTATTTCCGCGTATTTTGCTTTTTTTTTATTTTCCGCGTTTTTAAAAAGACATTACTTTCCGCTTTTTCGTGTGTTTAAGTTCCGCGTTTAAAAATATTTTCAGTGCAATTTTCTTTTTTAAAGATGTATTCGCCGAAATACATCTTGCTTACCGATATCAAGACCGTATTGCTAGCCCCAACACGTATTCGTCTTCGGCCATGCTTATTGCGTATTCAAAAATCTTGCAGGATTGGAATCCAAGGAGAAGCCTTTATGATCCACTCCTCCAAGCCAATGGAAGCGCTGCAACTTGCTAAGCATGCGCGCATCGAAGAAGTATGGGAATATTCAATGAGGAGATCAAAAGTCGAAAGACCCTCAGCGAAGTTTGTTCCTTTCGATAAGCGGAAGCGCTGAATTTTATTACATGTTGTGGTTTGATCCGTTTTGCGGTTTTCTGTCCTCAGTTATGGAAAGCAATCATTTGGATATCATAAACCGCATTAACGCTGCGGAAATAAACAAAGAAAATCACAATTAAGACTTTTCTACAATCTGAATTTTTTTTTTTAATTGCTTTCGTAGTGAATTAATTTTGAGGCATCAGATAAATCCCACAACATGCCAAGCTTAAAACAAACAATTATTCTCCAATGCACGCATTATGCATTGTCAGCATAACAGCTGGCCCGTCCAGTGGAAGAGGAAAGAAATGTTTACTTTAAAAGAAATGAATTTCTCTCTCTCCCCCTCCTCTGCCGTTGACCTAGACCTTCCAAACAGTCGTTTATTTATTTAATAATGTTCCTCTTTCTAAATTGAAAACATTGTTTATATTAAATCGTAGGTTCTTATTTGGCTTCCTAAATCATAGGCGTTAGCATCACGCAAACGGAAGTTTTTTTTTTTTTTTTTTTTTTTTTTGAAGTGTGCATGGGGGAGCGCGCACATAGCATATTCTAAAGTAAAAATAGGTATGTTTCTTTAAGTTAAAAAAAAAAAAAAAAAAAAAAAAAAAGGTTTTGGAATGAATGGTTTTCCAAACAAAGTTCCGGGGGGCACATGCCCCCCGTCCACCCCCCCTCTGCCCGACGATATGCTTATGTCTCAACTTAGCAGTAAAGTACTTTTAAATAGTCTATGAGAAGTAGGGAAGGAAGAGTTCTTAATTTAACACTATAACTGGATTTAAGCCATCAATAGTTGTCAAAACTGCTGAACTAATACATTGTGCAAGTAGTATTTGTATTTAAAAATTATTTTTAAGCATTATAATTATGTGAAACTAAGGTTTTTTGTACCCTAGTTGTTGGCAGGTATATAACTAGTCAGCTTTCCCCTCCTCCCTCTCCCATTTGTTAGGAGAGAGAAAAGTAAATGAGATTGCATTCAGCAGATTTTTAATGGGAACATATATGGCCTAAATTTTTTGAAATATCTATGTATTTTTGTTAGTGTTAACTTTTTAAAGTTACAGGATAGATTTTATTGTCTGATGTTAGAGAAAAGTTGAAATTACTTTTAACATTTTGGATATATATTTCTTTTGCTGTGCCATATTCTGTGTTCTTGGGTTATTTTATAATGAATTATGGTAAACTATGGAAGCTTGAAATATTTAATGACATTCTGGAATTTCATGAGAGACAGTTCATAGAAAATCAGGTAATTCTCCCCCCCCCCTAGAAATTACATTGCATTCACTTTCAAAAGAATAAAGTAAAATTGTTTTGTAAAGCTAGGATTTTGTCTTGACTGTAGATTTTGTAAAATTGATTAAGATCATCCTTTAAATAATGATAACCTCTGTTTCATTATTGAATGTTCTGCATCTAAAATTGCACATAAATGTTTATGAATTTTAATTTTTAAAGATAATAAAAATTATAATTTAAATAAAAATATTTTAATAAATAATTGTAACATATATATTGTTGATATAAAATAATTGTAATATATATATATATATATATATATATATATATATATATATAATGGGCATCATGCGCTTGAACTTTGCTCGAAGTTGAAATTACGTTCACACACTTTTCCTCTTTTTTCATATTTGTGTATTCTCATCCCTGAAAAACAAAAACGAGTATCGTTTAAACCTTTAAACAGTATTAGAGCTAAGCAGCCATTAGAATTGTTAGTCATAGACTTGTGGGGACTGACCTGGAACCTGTGGGGGAGAAAGATCTTTTTTTTTCTATAATTGGTGAATTTTCTAAAAAGGTAGCCGTATAACCCATTAAAAACAAATCCGATGTATTTAAAATTTTTAAATTACACATAACTCGTGCAAAAAAGATTTTTGGATAAAAAGGTTGAAGCTTCCGGTCGGATAATGGCAGCGAGTTCAGTAATGAAACATTTAGAGAATTTTGTATAGAAAAACATGAATTTACTAACACGTACACTCCCGAACAGAACGGGATTTCACAATGTTTTAATCAAATAATAGTTAGTGCAGTACACACAATTTTAGACGAAAGTAAGTTAAATCGTGATTTTTGGCTTGAAGCTGCCCTTTACTTTGTGTACACATGGAATTGCATGTGTCATAAGAAGCAAAACAAAACTCCCTTAGAGTTGTATGGTGGGTATCTGCCATCTGTTAAGCATTTAAAGCCTTATGGAACAACTGCATACATAGGCATCCCAAAACAACTCAGGAATAAGTTTGATGCTAAAGCAAAGAAAGGTGTTTTATAGTTGGCTATGCTTTTAGAACTAAAGGATACAGGATTTGTCTTCCCAACGAAAATAAAATCATGGAAACTATGAACGTTTCATTTAAAGAAGATTTTAGACACCAAACGAGCAGTGGGGCAGTGATGGGCAACACACCGAAGTATACTTATACTTCCAACTTTGACACACAGTTCGAAGTTTCAGAGACTGACTACAGTGAGGATTCAGACGTAAGATCTGATAGCACAATTGACAAGGAAATCCAACCTCAGTTTATGTTGCAACAGCCGTTTTACAAACCTCTTGAGTCATCCTCATCTGAAGAGGAATTTAAATCTAGTTGAGATGTAATTACCGTAATTTGTGGAAGAAACGCTGCAGTGTTTATGAGTATAAAAATTAAAAAATAGTAAGTGCAGCATTTCTACCGGGTGCGGCGTTTAAAATATTTTTTAAATTTTTTGTAGCCGATCTTCAACAAAAAATCATAAAATTCGTTTAGTGATAATTGTCTCAAAAGATGGCGCCACTACCGACACATACTCTTTAGCGTGCACAGAGCACAGTGTAGCGAATCAGAATGCGAACCTATCCCTGTAGAAAAGCAGTTTGATCCAGTTTTTGAGAAAGTGAGATGTCAGAGCACCCTGAGAAGGGTCCATGTCCCGTGCTCTGAAGTGGATGGCTTCATACATCCAACCGATGTCTCCTCAATTAAGTAAATTGAAAAAAAAAAAAAAAAAAAAAAAAAAAGAAGTAAATCTTTTACACCTACATTTTAGAACTGTAATTAAATTTTAATGAAGGTTTGAATATATATTTTGAAGGGTTAAATGTCTGTAAAATACCACAAAAGTACACTACCCTCTATTAAATGCACCCGTTTTTCACATGAATCTCTATTGTTCTTAAAATACTGAATTTCAGCCAAAATTAGTCTATGTTGCACCCGGTGTGAGTTTAACCCTTCCCCTTCCCCCCCAAAAAAGTTAATCTAAAAGTTATTATTATTTTGTTTTCGCCATGCGACTTTGAGCCCTGTGCAGGAGCACTTTACCGAATAAACACTGCCAACCAATTGTTATGCTCAAGAAATGCTGAGTGCTTTTAAAATAAATCCCAATGTTATAAATATCAAAAATAATAAATAAATAAATAGAAACATCAAGAGTTAGTATACAACATTTAGTTTAAAACAAACAATTTGCTGAAGCAAGCTCATTGCGTAATCAACAGCTGGATATCTCGGGGGGGAGGAAAAGGAAATGTTTAGGGTCTTCTCACACACCAATCGCTGTTTTCATTTTAACGGCATGTGGCAGTCTGACCAAACTTTTTGAAAATGCAAGAAGCTTTTTAGAAGTTATTTTTTTATTCCTATAAATTTGCCTTTGTGAATATAAACATTGATATCTTTGATTATTTGAAAATAGAAATCGTGAGCTTCGTAAAATAGCAGTAAATACTTTAAAACATTCTAAGCTGATAAAGTCGAATCCCGAGAGAAATACACAGTAAATAAAATAGAAAAAAATTATTTAATGTTCCTTTGGTGGCCTGGTACCACCAGAGCCATGCTTAGGGAGTGGCAAATTGGGCAACTGCCCAGGGCCGCTAAAATTTTGGGTCACAGAATTCTGTTGAATTCATGGATATCAAGTAGTCAAATAAACTTCCTGACCTAGAACTGAAAACTTCACATCAGTTAAGCATAGCCGTGAAAAAGTACAGAATTTGTAATTTACCTCATAGTAATTAGCTAGAATGCAGCTTTTAGATTATGGAACAGTATTGCATTTAAGTATTAATTAATTAAAATTACTTAATTAGAATGTTAGTAGCAGCAGGGGTTTTTTAATGATGAGGGGTGGGGGTGCCATCATAGTGATGGGTCAAGATGCACAATTCAGTAAGTGGACAAATTTGAAAGACCTCGAATTATTTTTTGTCCTGGGCCACTATATGTGTTTTGCGTAGGGCTTTGAAAAATCTAAGCACATCCCTGGGTATAATTTCTATTTTTTCGGACAGGTACCGGAAGTTGGGGACCACTGGCCTAGTGTACCCTAGAGGAACAGTTCTCCATAAAGTTGGAGATAAATGTCTATATCGTTACTGAGTAGTGGTACATTTTACAATAGTCCTGAAATAAATACATATAAAAATAAATTATCAGCAAAGTGCCAGTTACTGATGGACTTAACTCTCTATGAGTGTTTAAATATTATTAAAATAAATATTTAGAACTTTTTCAAATTTAAATAAATAAAAGGTCTTACTTCTTTTACTGCATTTTCAAAACAAGTTTTTGCAGCTTTCATGTCTCCCTTTTTCCAAAAGCACGTCCCTAATTCATTCCATGCTTCTACCAACTTAGGATGAAATTTGACTAATTTGGTCAGTATTTCCATTACTTCTGGATTATAGCTGGGTAAAACATTCAATGCTTTAGCTTTCAAGAGTTCATACTCAGTTTTTTCACTTGGATCAGCATCGTCTACAATGACAAAATGAAAATTTATCAATATCGTCCTTTATATAAAATCAACGAACTACAGTAAATGTAAGTGAAATTAAAAGTAGGCAATGCTTTTGCTCAATGAAGCATCATGTGTATCAATTTTATTATCACTGGTGTAACTTGAGTAGGTTTCAGGGACGTGCGGTGACTCAACAACTCACCCAAGCAGTAACATTATTAGCAGGCCCCGATTATCGCAAGGGAAAGAGGGGCATTTGCCCCAGGCCTCCGATTTTAAGAGGCTCCTTAAGTTGGATGTTCCTTTTACAAAGCAATAAATGCCACAGGACTTTTGAATAGCTTTAAAAACAAACCATTAATATTAAACACTGGGAAAAATTAACAATGCTTCTTCACCAAATACTCTAAGCGCTGAAACTAAGATTACATCAATATATCTCACACAAGTTAAAAAAAAAAAATTCTTATACATGAAAATTAGTTTCAAAAAGAGGCTGAAAAGTTATTCGTTCAGGGAAATATTGCAAAATACTATATGTTCTTTCTATTTCATGACTGTTGTAAATTCAACGTTTGTAACAGTACACACTACAGTTTGTAAAAAGAATGTATAAACTTTTTACCTTATTTAGTCTATCGCAACTGAATTCTTCAAAAACTTCAAATTTGCAAGATTTCTTTGAAGGAAAACCTTAAAATACTCAACTTCTGAAAGGGGCATAATAGTCTAGGACCTGACTGCAGTTCTGTGGGAAAGTTTGAGTATGGAGAATTTTTTTTCAAGAATGTTTAGTAGGTGTCTTAGTATGTATTTTGGACTTGGGTGGACATCCATCACCTGGTACATTTTCCGGCTATGACGTCATCAAAGACGGCAGCTGCTCACATCTCAGAACTGCTCATATCTAAGTTAATACTTTTCTCGATTTGTATGAAATTGCACTTTTTTATATTAATTTACCCTTATTTTATTAAATAACGTATGCAATAGTGTGTAATGCAGACGGTGTGTAGTTTTCAGGCATTAACCAGTTGACATTTTTGTTCAAACGTCGTTCGGGTAGCTTAGTTTTCTACTCGTATAAACTGATTTGTCTGTGTTTCTTGTTTGTTTAGTTTGTAATTTTTTCTAACAAATGGCTCTAATAGTCCTCCAAAGATAAGATCGTAAAACCAGTATAAGCCGCTTTTAGGGTTAGGTTTTAATGCTTGCAGAAAAAATGCGAATTTTGTATGAATTTTTCTTTTGTTTTTTTTAGATTGTAGAGTTTAAATGTAAGTGTGGAAGTCATAAAATTGTTCAGAGCATTGCAAGACCGTGTAATAAACTTTAATCCAGACGAAAAAACATGCATTACTTGTAATAAAAGTGATAATAGTGTGATAAGTACAGAAAATGGTCGAGAAAATATATGGGCCGCTGCACAAGTGCGAAACGACATTGTTACCAAGCATTTGAGCTTATTAAGTGAAGAAGTAGTGTTTGTCTATCATATGAATAATGCATGCTACAAACAATACTGCCATAAGAAATCCCTTTTAAAACTTCAAAGTGAAAGAGATATTGTAAAATGAAGACAACACCAGCACTTCTCAAACGACTGTACAGGAAAGTCTTAAGAAGTCTGGAAGAAAGCATGCACGCTACCATACTCCTCAAGCTGGAGGTATTTCTACTGTTTACGTATTATCTGTAACCTAAAATTACATAATCGCATTTACGAGAAATATAGAATAAGAGAGTATCCTAGAGCTCAAGAGTTTTTAAAAGCTACGTTATATTTACAAGATGATGTTTTCACTCGTGCTTGTGACTTGGAGGATATGCCAAGTTTTTTTGGTGCTGATCTATTATGTTACGAAAATTGTACTTCTGGATACTTACTGAGGTATAAACGAAAACTTGAAGCAAGCGAAGAGAGTACCCCTCAGATTTCAAAAAGAATTAGAGCCTTTTCTCTTATAGTTGATGATATCAAATCTGGACTACATAAAGGTTATGGATGCACCCTTAGTTACATTAGAGACAAATTTAATATACAAAATGAAGACAACAAAGTCAGTAACAAGGAGCTAAAACTAATGTTATGTGATTATTTTGAAAATGAGATAACGTTTGCCAAACCTAAAGAGGCAAATAAACCAGACATGTTTTTTTCTGCGTCTCTTCAAACAGAAGAAGTAGCAGATGTCCAAAGAAGTTGCAATCCTCTAACAGAATGTGCTATTCTATTGAGAGATTCATTGCAGAAGCTAGACATTAGGCTCAGTGGTGAATTTGGTGATACTCAGTACCTTACAAGCTCTTGGACTAAGAGTAAAATACCAAAAGTTTTCATAAACTTTTTCAGTATGTTATTTGGTACAGATCCAAATTCCATCAAGGAAGCTGATATCATTGAAAGAGAAAAGGATGAAGACTTGGGAAAAAGATGCATTCACAGAAATGGTATCTTAAGGCACAGGTGTTATTGGAAATCATATACTACAACATTAATCGGGGAGCGAAAAAAACGCCATTACATATGATGATGGGGGAAACAATGCATGAGACGCATAAAAACAAAGCATTGATAACAAGCTAAATCATCTAGATATTGGTGTGAGCTACAGTGAAGCGATTATGCAAGATTATGATGGTGAAACATCATAATCTTGCACAATATGCTCTTAAGCAGTCTCCTAATGAAGTATTGATTCCCAGTCATTTCAAGATTGATTCATAGACAATTGGAGTCTTCGGTAATTTTGATCATGAAGAATGTACTTTATCTGGTATAGGAGGTTCTCATAACATGTGTGATCTTTTATATATCTGGATATAACATTTAAACCATGTTTATCGAAGACTGGTATCACACGAGGTTTCAAACCAATTCAAGAACTTCTTCCAAGCCAAAAGTTACAATCGTATAACAAACTTGAAAAACGTCCTAATCTCCCAATCGATTATGAAGTTAACTCAGATTTATTTACAATGGATAAAGATAAGGAAAAAAAAGCAATACGAAAATTTGGACATCTTATGTCAGTTTTTAAGAATTGCAGAACCTATTTCCCACAGTTCTGATGTTATTATTGATTATGACCTTTTCACTCCAGAAGAAAACCTTGAACATCTTGTACCATCGCGGAGTTCTTTCCAAGCACTTTCTTCAAAAGAAGATTTATAGCAAAAGCAAGTTGGATTTTTTCCAGTAATTGAAAACCCAGTAAATCAGCATGCTAATGTTTACACAATTCTGTTAAATTTCAATAATGTCTTTGACCAGTTAAACTGACAGTACTTACCAGTAACCTGTGATAAAAATGTATATGCTATTGCACATAAAGTCCTGCTAATCGATCCAAATAAATTTACAAATATTGTATCGATGTTGTGGGTATTCCACATGGCTAAAATTGTGGCAAGTTGTATAGGTAAATATCTTTGGGGAAGTGGAATAACCATTGTGCTTATTGAATTCTCAGTGTTTGAAGTAAATGTGGTAGACACTGTTTTACATGGTAAAAACTGTATGAGGGGAATCAAAGGGATGTTTAGGTTGGGAGAAATGATGATTAGATTGCAAGTGAAGTCCTTTTTGGAAGAACATTCCATTGAGTCCTATGAATCTATTGAGTCCTATGAATATAGTTCTTATGAATCTAACTTTGAAAAGTTAGATTCATAAGAATTGCCACCAGCAGAATATTTTTTCTGCATGGGAAAAAAGAAAACAAAGTATATAGATATAAATGTCAAAGTGGAGAAACTCTTCACAGATTTTTTGAAATTTGTTGAACAAGAACGAGAAACATCTGAATAGTTTTTGTACTGAGATAATTTCCTGAAATTGCTCCAGCTTCTAAAAAAATTTGTTTCTTTCCAATAGACAAGGTCTCTTGGAATTGCATCTAGACACAGTACAAAAACTTCTACCAGTATTTTCTGTCTTTGAATGTGTAAACTATCAACGATAGGCTTCTTTATATTTGAAGTAACATGAGAAGACTACCCAAGACAGCCTCGGAGATGCATGAAATGTTCATGGGTAAAGAATGTTGTGAAACGGTATGAACATAAATTTTCAGCTGTTGCAGCAGACGTTGCATTAGAAAAAACCATTAAGAGATCCCAAAAAAGCTCATCTGGTATCGCAGGGCATATTAAGCAAAAGCAGTTTGTACCAGAATGGGAGATAAAACATCATGAGCGTCTGATGATATCAGATCTATTTCGGGAAATGGCAAGCTCCATTGCTATTGTCGACGGTTTGGACATCCAGCATGAGTTTTCTAAGAAGCAAACTCACAGCCTAGATGCAAAAGTGACCTCAATGTTTAAATACATTTTACAAAATGTTAACCCGTTTGTTATACTTCCTAATCCATTACACAATCTGCTAGCAAAAGCACTGGTTTCACAATATGCAAAGGAAAATATATTAAGTGTGTTTAAGATCGGCGATGATTTGTATTCTTCACTGGGCAAAACACGATATGAAAACAAAACAATAAGGATTTCAAGTACCATCCACAAAATCATGCTACCAGCATTTCATAGTAATAGAAGATGATTTAGTGCCAGAAAAGAATTTACAGAAATATCCAACTGATTTTATTGGGGCATGTAATTGCTTAAAATGTTCTAAATCCTCTTGTATTTGTAGGACGAATGAAGAAACCTGTTGTTCTTTCCGTAAGTGTGGTAGTAAGCGGTTAGATTCAATATGTAACAATCCTTTTGCAGTTTCATTATAATCATTTTTTTAATTCACGGTAATATATGTCTGTTGTAATCGAAAATAGTATAACAATTTAGCTTGTTGTTTATTAATTTATGTCAACAGTTAAAAACCATTGCTATTTTCATCTTACAATTAGTAATTACAGTATATTGATATAATTTTTATGCTAATTGCTCAAGTATTAACTTGGATATGAGCAATTTCGTGATCGAGCGGCTGCCATCTTTGATGACATCATAGCCAGAAAATGTACCAAGTGGCAAATGTCCACCCAAGCCGAAAATACTTCCTAAGGCACCTATTAAACATTTCTGAAAAAAAATTCTCCATACTCAAACTTTCTCACAGAACTGTAGCTAGGTCCAGGACTATAAGAAATGAAAATAAAACCTTTTTTATTAAGAAAATCAAACATTTATTTCTATTTGTAAGTGAACTCCATTCTTCAATCACTAGAGGCAAAATGATCAATCACAGTATTAAAAAATGTATTTTTTTCTTTTAAAGTACTTAGTAAATCACTTTCAATTGATATGAGTCCAAGATTTGAAAGTCTTTTCTGTCCAGTTCTATTTCGTGCATAGTTTTTTATTCTTTTCAATGCGGAGAATGATCTTTTCACTGTTGAGGTAGACACAGGTAACACACATACAAGCGACGCTAATAAATATAACTGCGACATGGATTTTCCTAGAGCAGACGATGCTAACATTTTCATGAGCTGTGAAGGTGTTTTATTAGCAAATTCTGTTGAACTGTAAGTAACAATCAGCTCATTTTTCAAGTGAACATCATCAAAAAAATCTCCATAATTTTCAACTAAACATTTTAAGGCATCAGTTGGAAAAGCTTGAGTGTAAGAGCTGTATTTGGAAGAATCCAGTAAAGATAAAAATGTGAGTTTTCTATAGTCCTGGAATCTGGTATTAAAATGCTGTTCAACGTTATAAAATATTTCAAAATATAGTCTTTTATATTTAGTTTCAGAAGGATTTCGTTTTCGTGTATGTCCGACATCAGCAACAGTTTCGTTGTATACCTCTTCGAAACAGCTCCTCTGAGATTGCAGTAACCTTTGAGTTTCTGCTATTTTCTTTCTGCATTAAACAATGTCTAAAGCAGCATTTTGAAGCACGTTGAACAAAACATCAGTCTGGGAAAATATACATTGAAAAGTTGCAAGAAAAAAACAAAATTAGAAATTTTCTAAATTAAACAAATGTCCTTGAACACTAGCAAGAATATCCTTTTCAACTTCTGATTCATGTTCTAACATCACAATGAAAACTTGACGGAGCTCTTCTTTTTTTTTGTGAACTGTGCTCACAACTCTTGATGAATAATTCCATCTTGTAGGGCAAACTTGAGGTAACCGGCTCCCTAAAAAGTTATCTAAAAATTTTGAGCGCTTTGGTGATCGTGTGAAAAATGCTGCAAGACCGCTCAATGTAGCAAAAAAGATTCTACATTCAGGGATATTTGAAGCAGTCTGGGAAAGCACTAAATTAAGACAATGTGCATAACAGTGCACAAAGAGAGCTTGAGGATAACATGTCTTAATTTTAGACTGCACACCATGTAAAGAGGAGGCCATGACTGCAACTCCATCATAACTTTGGGCAACAAGTTTTCAACTGCAATCAGAGAATTCTTTTGTGTGATCCAGAATAAGACTAGCGAGAGCTCCCGGTGTCCTATCTTCAATGACTTCTCAGAAGCACATGAATCTTTCGGCTACTTTCCCTTCAAATGCGTATTGATAAACCATAGAAAATTGTGATTTGTTGGAGACATCAGTTGTTTCATCTGCTAAAAGCGAAAAAAAAAAATCAGATTTTTTTAGTTGGTATTTAATTTCCTTCCTTAGTGCATAAGCGATAGAATCAATTAAATCATTTTGAATTAGATTTGATACGCCCTTGAACACTGTCGAAGTTTCTAAATGATTTTTTAGAAGAGGATCGTACTGAGCAGTGTAATCTAGGAGTTCTAAATTATTTTCACGGTTCTCCGAAGTTTTGGATTCATCATCACCTCGAAAAGCAAGTTCTTGTTTTGCAAGGAAGCTAACGGCATTTATCAGTCTTTTCAAAATATCCCTGTTGCGATTTACATTTTCATTGTGATGCTTAATACTTAGACTTATTTGGTCACTTAGTTCAGTTTCAATTCGAACAGTTCCAAAAGTTGCCATTGCAATGGAAGCATGAATATGGGTAACAGCTACGTCATGATCTCGTATTGCTTTTGTTAAATTATTCAACTTGTTGTAGCCAGTTGTCCAAGTTGAACTTTTATCACAGCTGCTAAACAGTAGGCAGTTCCAACAAAACAGTTTGTTAACAGTAACACTTCCCGCAAGCCATTCACACCTTTCATAATTAGCACTTTGAAAATTCCGCGTGATGCTTTTTTGTTGTGTTAAATTAGGCATCGGTCTTCCTTTTGCAATCAGTTTTCTTTTCTTCAAAAGTTCTTCTATAAAACGGATTTTACATTAAGTCAGCTATAACATAATTTGTACAATCATCCATATTGTCTAAAATAAGACAAAGCTGAAGATTTTTATAACTTAAAAATAAGGTTATGAAATTATTTTGAGTCTATCAAATCATAAAAGAAAGTACTTGAAAATCGCGGAATGCAAATGCAGCCGATGCAAAATGAACCCTGCTTGGGCTCATGTCAGAGAAGGGAAAAAGAGAAGTGTAGGAGGGTCGTCTTCAATTGGTCAGTCTTCTGATGATGTCAGGTTTCCATAGTAACACCCCTTCAGCTGTCTTTGCAGATGGGTTGATTTCGTGATTGACGATCGAAACAGTGCTTGTTTACCATTTGTCTTTTCTCTTTATTTTAAAAGAAACTATGAATGTATGTGTGTAAATTAAATAAAATAGATTTTGCTTTATGTCTGTGACAGAAAGCAAAAATGAAAAGCAATACATAGTAGTGTTTTACTTTTGTTTGCCCAACACTGCTTGGGTGGAATGCGTGTCACTGGTAGGTTTGATGGATATTTCTAGGCGAGGGCTTTAATACCTTTGTTAGATAACTTCACCTCCTATTTTTGTAATAGAAGTCTAATTTTCCTAGAGTAGGCTAAAATCTTTTCTTTCTTCCCCTTATGAATTTAGACCAATGGTCACTGTAAGAGCAATAATGCAGGATGTTTAGCAGATTTCAGTTATGATGTTTCTTTATTTTTTGTAAAAAAAATTCTTGAATTGTAACTGAATAATTTAGGGATGGGTTGGATTTATGGACAGATTTCTTACAAGTAAAAATACAAATTGACTTGAAAATTTTTATGGCTTAACATATTTATTTTCTGATGTGTGATCTTTTTGTGACTTATGTGACCTGGTAGATATTCTGTAACAACAAGTATATTATTTATTATTATATAAGTAACTAATGCATGAGTAATTTATGATTGAGAACCTAAATTATAGTGTGTAATGCAGGATAAGATTAAAATGTCTGGGTTTAAAAATGTGCGATAGGTAGGATCTTGCCTGTACATATATAAAATATTATTTGAGGTCAGTAACATTTCTCGGATATTTTAAATGTAGCCTAGCTTAATATACTATTCAAGCACTCCTATAATCTTAAAGAAAGATAATGATTTATTTTGAGAAAGGGAGGATAATTTGAAATTAACTTGTTATTTTCTGCCACTCGGGTGGAGTATTGGTTAACACACTGTTCTATCACACTTCGAGTCTGGGTTTGATTCCCAGCATGGACTTGGGTGTTTGTGATATTCTTGTTAAGGGTAATGATGACAGTCCCTTTGAAAGTGATTACCATGTTTGAAGGCCTCTGGCTAAGGCTTGATGTGTCAGCAGGGTTTAATTAAAAAAAAAAAAAAATCCTTTTAGAATTACATATATGCTTACTTATAAAAATTATTTATAATTAATGTTCCAAAAATTAACATTATGATTGAAAATATTTTAAACTAAGTAAATAAATAACAGCTACTTATGTGGACAGTCAAATCATATTAAATTTTAATATTTTATTTAGATTGTAGAAAATAAAGCCTACTGTGGAGGCAATTACAACAGATGCTAATTTCTTAAAGTTAAAAAAATGGGCAGGGGGGGGGGGATGGGAAAAAGTAGATTTTCAGATTTTTAAAATTGCATAGATTGTTTTCTAAATTATTTTTACCAGTTGTGAGGATTTTATTAAATTTTTTGAGCATAACCTTTATTTGGAGTAATGGCGGTGAATTTTTTATTTTAGAGTGGTGTGAACTAGAAATGTGAAAGAGTCAGTGACCAGCATAACTATGTATTAGGATGCTATTTTTTTAAACTCAATGCATATAATATAATACAATAGTAATTGTTTATAGATGTATTTCTAATTGTAAATAAATAACATTTTTATTTTAAATTAAAAAAAAGTTCTTTTGAGGAAAAAAAACCATGGCATCCTGCACTATTGGAAAAAAAAAAAGAAAATTTCTTTTTCCCCTGCTAAAATTAAGTAGCATAAAAATAATTTAAAACATAAAGTATACTACACTTTTTTACACTGCAATGATGAAAAAATTAAGTGCAATGAACTTTTGGTTAACCAGCATTCAACTAACTAGAAAATCCCCCCCCCCACACACACACACTTCCCATAAGATATTTAAAAAGAAAGTCCCAATACAGGGAAGCTTATAGTTTACACATTTTCAAAGAATCACAGCATCTGATTCAATATAAAATAAATCAAGGTTTATATTTAAAAAAAGCTCTGGTTAGGATAGTTTACAGCTAAGCTTTTGAATATGTGTTGCATGTACTGATCTTTTTTCTCCATGAAAAATGAAAGAAAGAACGAGAAGTTGAAGGAAAGGGAAAGAAAGAACAGAGGCTCCAAAGCAAGTACTTTTCTCTTTGGCAGTTGAAGCTGATTACAACAGATATCAGAGAATTGTTTGTCTTATAGTATATAGCAGTAAATTTGTCAAAAGCAATCAGTGTTTCTTGAGTATGGCAATTAGCTGAGCTTTTACTGTAATAATGTAAAAGTAGGAGAGAGACAAGAAATAAGAAAATGGTAACTGATTTGCATAAGGGAGCATTAAATCAAAGAGGGGTGCTTTGGTATCTTACAGTAGATTTTTTAAATTTAACTTGTTAAAGAAATTTATGCAAAAATCTGAGCTAACATGGGACTGCAATCAACAGTCTATACAATCTACTGCAATACAATTAGGGTAGAGCAATACTTCTTATTTGGCAAACATACTAAGGTGGGTATCTAAGCAGCCTGAAGATTATTTAGTGAATGGAAATTTCACATTTACTACACAAAAAATTTTACTTTAGAGGAAAAATTTGTACAACAGTGAAAATAGAAAATAAGATTTAATTTAGATTAAATGTACTTTTAATAGTTCTCATTCATGTTCATGAGCATAACAACAAACAAACAATTTCAACTTCAACAAAATTTGAAGCAAAAATGAAAAATTAGGCAACACTAAGAATTTTAAAATTTATGAAGTAATCCCTAATGCAAATTAAATAAATTAATGATCAAGATATTCTAATTAACAATATTATCAAAAAATAAATAATCCAAAAGATTGTTTAAATTAATGGGTCACAGTGTCATTTTCTTCCAAAAAAATGAAACCGTCATCAGTTTATACCTGGGTTAAACAATTTCAAAGTCTTGTCCAACTCAGCAGTTAAATCTTCAATTTTCTTATTTGGTTCTTCAGGTGAATGGTGTTCAAAGTAATGATCACGAAAATCATACAAATTTTTGACAGCTTCCTGTAAAATGATCACATGTTGGCAGTTTACAATATAGAAAAGTAATACAAATTTAACTTAACTACAAGTATTAGAAAGGTATATTTCATGTTAACAGCTTATAATTACTGGAGCAAAGCTTGAAATTCGGAATTTTATTAGAAAAAGAACACAAGAAAATTAGTATCAATTTAAAATTTTAAATAAGTCAATTTGACAAAGCTTGACAAAAAATTTTGTTTTCCTCACAAACACATCCCACCATCTAAACAGATGTCAACAGAAAATCAATTTTGAATATAATTTTATACATTTGGGCAAGGCACTCTTTTTCTACAACAATTTCTCATTTCCATTGACAGTTTAAAATGGAGAAATGAATTTATAGTAATCAACATGGAAGCAACATATGATGCCATTTTTAGAAAAGATTTTTTTATTCCTACTTAGAGATGTACCGAGTACTCGGCCAATTTGCCGAGTACTCAGTATTTGGCTAAATTTTGATCGAGAATTCGGCTGCAAATATTTTAGTTTTTTTAATAATATATAAGTATTAAAATAATTTTGTCAAACATTAGAACTGATTTGTAAAAAAATATGCAAATATAAATAATACATATAATAATTAAAAAAATCTTAATACATAACAATCAGGGGCGTAGCCAAGGGGAGGGGACATAGGGGGGTCATAACCCCCCCCCCCCCAATGAGGAATTTTTTGCCATACAAAATGTATATTCTTCACTCCCTTATCACACACATGTATGCATATATGTGAGTTGCAGTAGTCGTAACCCCTCCCATGAAAAATTTCTGGCTACGCCACTGATAACAATACATTCTAGAATAAAAATGAAAAAAAAAAAAATAAATAAAAGTTAGTCACTTTTAAAAAGCTGTAGGAAAAGATTGATCTTTGACAAAGGAATAATTGATAAAAAAGTACACTGAAATGCTATTTGAAAAATATTTTAATGATTAATTTTATAAATTGCAAATTATGATATAAAAACACTGACTGTTCTATATTTTCAGGTAACATGCAATTGTTTTTATTATATATGTAGCCTGCTGCAGAAGAAGCCTGCTTGTTGTAAGCAGAGTTACATAGTGCACACAAGAATTTCTTAGCAATTTTGGGCAAAATTGAAACGTTTTTACTACATTTCCACGACACAAATGGACTGTCAGTTTTTTTAATCACCCCTCCCCCATGCACAGAAAGACTTTTCTTTTCTTTTTTACTTCTATCATTAAAACAAGTAATGCTTTGATAAATCTGAAAATGTCACGTGCATTTACTACTTCATGAAAAAATTTACAAACTGTAGAATTTTTTTCTGGTGCCACTGGAATTGAATCATCATTATTAAATTGATTACACTTTTACAAAATTTTAGGGGGTTATGGAGGACATCCATCTCATGTCAGCTTTGCTGTTTAATAATTATATAATATATCTGAAATAATATCTGAATAATTCATTAAAGTGAAACTGCATTATGACTG
This sequence comes from Cheiracanthium punctorium, assembly GCA_038373885.1. Classification (NCBI taxonomy): domain Eukaryota; kingdom Metazoa; phylum Arthropoda; class Arachnida; order Araneae; family Cheiracanthiidae; genus Cheiracanthium; species Cheiracanthium punctorium. The sequence goes on from JAWZYV010007779.1 coordinate 127,212, forward strand.
AATTTCTACTACATTATTTTCTTTGAGTAGAAATATTTTATTTGTTAATCTAAAATTTTTGTAAAATCAAAGTTTGTCATAAAAAAATTTTATTGTATATTCTAAAAATTAGTTGGTGGTTATGTTTTAAGTAATTTGCTAAGCTTGATCAAGTGAAGCAGTGAGTTTGATGTCAATAGTTATCTGAAACTAAATTAATTATTGACAGTTGACATGCAAGCTATTGCAAAATTTTCGACACACTTCACATGAAAGAATATCCCTATATGCAGTTTTTCATCTAACCATATTTTAAAATAAGGAACTTTAATGATCAAGTTCATAAATAATGTATCAATCAGAACATATTTTTTTAGACAAATAATAAAATTTAAAATAATACAATTATATCCGATGCATGCACAAATTTAACAACTTTTTAAATGCTACATTTTTGAAAATTTGAAAGGCAGTATACATATTAGGCAAGTTGGAGTGTATAGGCTGATTATTTTACCAACTATGCAAAAAATTCCAGAGCTGGGGCTCGAACCCAGGACTACCGCTTAACGTGCGGGTGCTCTACCACTGAGCTACTCTGGGACGATTCCCAGATGAAATTTCTCGCTTTTGAACCGTTGGCATTTATCATCTTCCACAGCAAACCACAGATGGAACAGATGAAACAATTCGCGACAACTCCATTACGCCGCGGAAGTTATATATATTTTTAGAAAGTGAATATATCAACTTTTCAAGTATATTAGGTTGGAGTGTAAAGTTGGAGTGTATAGGCTGATTATTTTACCAATTATGCGAAAAATTCCAGAGCTGGGGCTCGAACCCAGGACTACTGCTTAACGTGCGGGTGCTCTACCACTGAGCTACTCTGGGACGATTCCCAGATGAAATTTCTCGCTTTTGAACCGTTGGCATTTATCATCTTCCACTGCAAACCACAGATGGCAGTATACATGTTTTCATTTCAAAAGAAGAAAATTTTTCATTTGCTAGTCAGTGATCCATTTTATACTACTACTCGAAATTCGATACTTGGTAGTCGGTTACTCGGTCAAAATGCTACTCGGTACATACTATTCCCACTCAATAGTATCAATAATTTTGTGACAAATAAATTAATCCAATACAATTATGATGAATCTAGCCAAAAGAAACAAAACCTGTAAAGCTCAAAATTAATGGTTGCCACATGGCTATTAAATTTTTTGAAAGGGAAGATACATAACTATATGATGGTCACTATATTTCTTTCCTTAAAAAAAAAAAAAAAAGAATATAGTGAATTTTCTTTATTTCAAATACTCATGGGGCAGACCAAAAATGTACAGATTACAGGGATGTTCATTATAGAGGAGATTGGGAAATGTAAGTACATAGTGAGTTTATAGACTGTATAGGATAAAATTTACTTCTAGATTTCTACAATTTGCAGAGAGAAATGCAAAATGCTGACAAAATTCTACATTTCCTTCCTTCCAATACACCTGTAGTTGATTATCAATTCAGTATGGAGAGGGTGTGGGAGGTAAGAGCTGGATCATAGGCAGCTTGTACGGGGGGAGTGAGTAATGATCCATCATAAAATGATGGAAGGAAACCCAATGAACAAGCTGAGGGAAGAAAACGAGTATGAGATAGCAAGTGCTTTCCTCTGCAGGTCATTTAATCAACATTTAGAGAAGGTCATTTAATCACCTTGATTTTAAAATCCAATAAAATAGCCCAATTTTACAAAAAAAAAGTCAGCTGTAGGCCCTATCCACCCATTCACATCTCTTTTGACTTCCCGCTCTTTTTGGTGTATCAGCAGTCTATGGGCTGGATGATTCACAGACAAAATAATAATCATATCATGCTACTTTACCACATAATGCAAATACAGTGGTCGCCGCTTATAAAGGGATATATTGAGATTGACCAGAATAACTGAAATAAGCCACTCGACTATAAAAAAAATTTAAGGAAAACAGTAAATTAAAGCAAAATATATGAACAGAATTAGTCAATAGTTTAACGTATGCACATATTTATTTAAGAAGAAAAAACAAAAGAAAAAAATAAATATGTACATTTATGGGGGGGAAAAAAACAACAAAAAAGAAAAAAAATTATAACATCTTAGGGAGAAAATTTCCAGTAAATTAAAGGCTGTTTTAGCGACAAAGTGTCATGGTCATTTAGATTAACAAACTAGCGTCAAAGTGTCAAGGTTGGTAACAACTTTTAGATTAACAAACAGCATCACAGAGCAAGTCTTCAGTGATAAAGGTAATTTTATCAGCAAAGCACAGCTAGATAAAATAGATGCAGACACAAACAGGATCCATTTCAGGAGAATTACAAGATTTTGCAGATGTTTTTAAAATATGGATAGTTACCTACGCAGAAGAAATACAGTAATTATAGTGTAAGTGAATTGTGAATATATATTTTAATGCATTTTGTTCTTTCTATTATTAACTAAAAATAAGAGAATCCATAGGAGCTCAGTAGTGCCACAATCTTAAGAAATGGACTGCTTCAAAATCTGTAGCTCTCAAAAAGTTCAACCTTTTTTTTTAATGAAAGAATGAAGCAAAATGCATTATCTTCAAGCTTAAGCTCAAATAGGTAATGTTGATATTTTTCTACCAAACATACCTACTGTTTCTCATGTATGTCCAGAGCCGCATTATCACGCGGGCAAGGAGTTAGTAGCCAGGGGGCCCTGAAAGAAAGGGGTTCTCCAAGTATCCCGATTATCTAGATTATAAATTCATATATGCTAAAATAGTAGTACCGTAATTTCCTGCCTATAATCCGCAAGCGATTTTATGAGCCTAGAAAAAAAATTACTTTGTATAATCCACAGACAATCTAAAGTGGACTATCAATATTTTTCAATTAAAATTACATGAATATTTTTAACGTATTTCAATTTCGGCATAAAATACATCTCATGCTACATCGATGAAAAATAAAATTATAAAATTGAAATTTGTAACTGAAAAAATTAAATAGTGGGAAAATTTACTGTATATTTCAAGAAAATTAGCAATGTAAACAAACCTACCGTAAAATCCCCAAAGTAAGACTCCCTCGAATATAAGCCCTCCCCTCTTTTCTCGGCAAAAGTGAAATCATTTCTATTATCCCGAATAAAAGCCCTCCAGCCCCTCTAATCCCATCTGAGCCAAAATGCGGTATTGCAGGCGCGTACCTAAATCTAGCTTATAAGGGTTATTATTAATTACCATATATACTTGAGGCAACCAGTGGCAGAAAGTTTTGTAGCTGTCTGTGACAAACTTTCAGTTTCAGAATCAGTCTGCAAAATTTTACATGTAATTTTAGTGGATAATTCATATATAAAACCAGCAATTTTTAACCACTGCTGTTAAATAGTGTTGACTCTAGAGAAAAAAAAAAGGCCGTCTGGGAGTGGGGGGGGGGGGGAAGAAATTAAATAAGGACAGCCTGTTTTCAAAAAGGGTACTTGAGTTCCATGAGAAAGTATAGGTAGATAGCATATTACAGAAAACTGGTCTGAATCAATCTGAAAAGGACTAGGGCTTATCCTCAAAACTTGTAGGGTTGAAATGTGTGTTTTGACTTGTAGTGCATAGTTAGTTCATTTTCCCCCCCTTTTTCAGAGTCATATATAAATTTCGTATTGCATCCAACTGTTCGATGTACAACACCATTTAAAATCAAGTTACTGAAATGTATTTGTTCTTCCTCTTACACACACTCTTCTAATTTGATGTTTGTTCATTCATTAAAGAGTATAAGTTTTTAAAAAAACACTATTCTTTTATTCTTAAAATATATCAATAAAAATTATTATTATAAATAAGATATGTAAGTTTTAGCAAATATCTCTCTATTCTAAAAAAAAGTAAAGGCCGCTGGCACTGTCAAAGCTTGTTGGCCTATCTCCTCCTAAACCGTGGGGATTTGAGTTTCGACTAAGGTGCCCACAGATTCAAAAAATTCCGAGGAACCTGCTAAGCTGACTTAAATTTCGAAAATCGAATTATTTTAGAAGATATTAATAAAAAACTGAAAAAATAAACAGAATGGTTGCCAGATTTGGCATAAAATCATTCATTCCTTTGCAACAAAGCGTTTCCAAGTATCTAGAATCACGTGAAATTTACAAACATGAGTTAGAATTACGCCCATTTTACACCAAATTAAAAAGTATATGAAATAAATCTCAAAGTGTGTTACACAAAGTTGAGAATTTTCAAATAGTAAGTTCGCTTTAGACAACAGGAGTTTAGAATTAGCGACTATTCGTTTTTCCAAAACAGAATAACTAATTGTAACCAGGGTTGGGCGGTATTTACCGTCTGATGGTATTTACCGGTTTTTACTACGGTTTTTACCGTCTTTGGAAAAACATGTTTTTACCAGGGTTTTTACAACCTTTGAGAAAAACTTATTAGTTTGACTATTTTTTGTCACTTTTTTGAAGATTTATCTCTCCACCAATGGCTGAGAGGTTCTGCTCTCGAAATGGGGGTGGGAGGTCCCAGGTTCCTGCCTGTTAATCTAGCTGTTTGGAGTTTTCCGTTTTTTTTTTTTTTTTTTTTTTTTTTTCAGAAACCACACATAAATACTGGCTAGGATCCCTTAGAAATAGGAAGGTATTCCCCTATAGGACTGGGACCCTAGTGCAGTCAATCGGCCTTAATCCACAAGCAAACAATGAAGATTATCTGCTATTTTTTCATTTTCTCAGGGATAAAAGTTCAGGACATTTAATATCACTATTTCCATTTCCATATAACAATATTCACCTAATCCAGTGTCTGATTTGGTAAGTAAAAGAATGCTATGTGAAAATAGTTCATTTTGAGGAATATAATAAACACAGAAAACTTTCATCCATGTTTTCATCTTACAAGAATTCAAATTTATAGATAATGTACATTTATCGTTATGAAACTTATTAAAACTATTATTATGAGAAGGCACATTACAATATTTATTACAATTATGTAATGCAGGCTAGTTTAATAATTTTTACTTAAAGGAAAATTGTAAATATACTTTTATTACACTGAACTTATCTTAACCATTTTAATGAAAACCAAATGCTTACAAATATTACTTATTACATAATGTAGTTTGCACAATCACATAATGTAGTTTGCATTATCAAGATGTCCTGATGATGATATATCTACATCAATTACATGAAAATACAGTTTTATAAATAGCATTAATATACAGTTTATAACTCAGGGAGTTTTTTGTATTATTAGGTTTTTACCGGTAAAAACCTAGTTTTTACCATGCCCTCGTAAAAACCAGTTTTTACCGGTAAAAAGCCAACCCTGATTGTAACTGATTTTAAAAGCCACATCTTAGCATTAGGAATGATTTGGCAAAATTGTATCTTTCCAAGCAGGGTGAATAAGCTTCGAGTTCCAGAATGTTGGAACCCAGTATCTTGAAAATGAAAAATAATTAAAGTGCAGATTATTTTAAAGGTGGTTCGGTCCAGCGGGAGTATTTCCGACCAGTAGACATATTTGGTGACGTTAACTACGCCTATTTGCCAACGCGGCAAGATGATATAATTCGTGGTGCTAAATACGCCAACCTGCAAAGGATTATGTATATGAAAATATACATCATAGGTCGTGAGCATGTGTAACTCGCCAAATAATGAAAAGTCGCCATTGGTTGCAAGCTATCCTAGTTGTTCCATAGTTTCTATCAAAGAAAGCACGTAAAGAACTGTTTTCTTAGAGATCATTATTAACTATACATATACGTAAGTTGCCAAATAATGAAAAATCGCCGTGGGTGGCAAATACGCAAGGTGTCCAATAGGTTTTACATAATTAAAAATACAACTCAAACAGATGTTCTGATTTTATTACGCTTTAACTCCTAATTAATATAACTTTTGAATGGCAACATTAAATATCATTGTGTTTCTGAGGAGTGCAAATAATTTTTCCAGCGATTATACACGGAGTCGGCACTCCAGGTGGAGTATAGCTCAGGAGCCGTAGAACACGGATTCCTAATAACAAAATATCTACCATGATATGCGGGAGTGGTCTACTGTAGTGTGAAGTTTAAATTTTTATGTACTAATGAACATGCAAGAGCCAAGCGACGTGTAGCTCAGTAACATTCCATCTGATCCGATCTTTGGGATTTGTCTGTTGAAATTCTGTCTTTTTTACGAATAAGCCTTATTAGGGGCTGAATGCCTCATACGAAAAGCGAGTGTAGCGAGTCTAGGGGGCCTTGGCCCCTAGTAAATATAAATCAAAAACATTTTAACTCACAGAATTTGCAAAAAGTAAGAAATAATGTTTAAAATATTTTAAATAATTTTAATTTTTTAATTTTTTTGTGGCATGCTCACAAAGTCCCTTTAAGGAAATAGTTTACCATTTCAGCATTTTTTAAAAAACTATAGTACAAATGATGAACTGGATGCATTTCAATGTTCAACTAATAGTACATTTGAAAAAATAAATCTCTTTAAACTGCACATTTAAGTAAAATTTAAAAAAAAAAATTTAAAAAATCTCTACTACTTTAAAAAAATAAAGATTTTTGTCCGATAAAAAAAAAAAAAAAAAAAAAAAAGATTTTCAAATATATATATATTACACAAGGCTGTGCATGGATTTTCAGATACATCTAATATTGCGTCTAATAGTTTTTCTACTGATATATGATACGGTGTAAAACAATAAAATGTAACATATCTTCATATGATTTCTGTAAAATACAAAAGAAAAAAACTGAAGGCTAATTCCATGCACAAATTTATCAGATAAGAACTGTAATAAAGAACATGTACAAAAAAAAAAAAAAATTAAATATTTTTTTCAAATATTTAAAAAAAAAAAGAGCCTTATATGTTTAAAACATGTAATTGAAGAAAATATGAACATGGAGGAAAAGCCATCTAAAGAGTTTGTTTGTCAATGAAATTGCGCTGAGTGTATGAACAAAAGTTGCAGTATCTCGTGATATTATTGGCATATGATTAAAAAATAAGGTGTCAAAATTTTTTATAATTTAGCAAGCAAAAAGAAAATAGATTCTTTGATCGGTCGGCAAAGGCGGCAAGATAAAGGCAGAGATAAGCGACCAGAGAATACTGACACTTAAGGCCAGCGCAGACTCGAGTGCGATTGCTATACACTGCAGGATATAAGGGAGTTTTTTAATGGTCAATTTGTACGTGCGCACTTTGTAAAAGGGGGGAAACAGTGCAGGGTCGAAAAATTTATAGGCTTTTAATGACCAGTCGGGATTTTCCAACAAAGAATAACCCGTGAAACCACAAAAGCATGCCAAACATACAATGGGGACACTTTTTTTCTGCAATCCGTCTAGGAGATATGGAAAAATACATTGAGTACATGTATTCAATATACTCAATACAATCATTCATTCATATCATTCAATCATACAATCATTCATTATATACAATACAATCATTCTAGTGTACGGCAACACATCGAAGTCTGCTCTGGCATTTAGGAGAATGTGGCAGAAAACGAGAGGACTGCACCAAGCGCAAATAACCCCAGCTACACCGATGAAGCTAAACGTCACTAAAATGTTTAATTTTGGCAAAACATAATATATTGCAAGTGCTGTATTTACAAAATGTCTCAAATTGCTCAATTTTCAGATTAATTTCTGGAAGTCCCACTTAATTTCAGAATCGCAAAACATAGCTTTGCTAAGACACTTTTTATATCATTCGTAGTTATTTATGGTTAGTAAATATCTGTAATAATTATGAATAACGCATAATAAGAAAGCTGGTTAAATAGAGTAAATCGTTCAGAAAAAAAAAAAAAAAACTTGCAAGTGTGCAAAACAATTAAAACAGGGAAGAGGAATAACTATACAGCTGGCAACGAACTCTAGAATAATAATTGTTAATAATTCATAACTACGTATTTATCAAACGTAACTACCGATATTTGAGGAAATTCAATTCTTAGATGACTTTAAACAATTTTGAATTTTTCAACTACGTACTTTATGGAAGAAACGCCGTAGCATTTACGAGTTTTTTTTTTTAGTCGATCTTCAACGAAAAATCATAAAAATTATTTCGTAATAATTTTCTCAAAAGATGGCGCCACCACCGTGCACGTACTTTTTAGCGGTGCACGGAGCACAGCGTAACGAATTAGAATGCGAGCCTACCCCTTTGAAAAGCGGTTTGATCCAATGTTGTGGGTGGGTACATAAATCCAACTGATGCCTCCTCAATTAAGTAAAAAAAAAAGAAGCTTTCTATGTCTACATTGTAGAACTACAGTACAGGACCAATTAACCGGAATCCAGAAAAACGGAAAAAAATAGAGATCGGCCGGGAATAGTTTTTCTTCTATCCGATAGATGGCGCCACCAAATTTTCAACCAGACAAACTTAATAAGAATAGACTCTGAATAGTTTCTCTCTAGAATTGTATTGTAAGTAGAACCTCTCAAATCGGGACTTCCAAAATCCGGAATTTATATAATCCGGACAAAATTCGGCCTTCCAAATAATAATAAATTGGTATTAACCAAAAAAAAAAAAAAAAAAAAATGCTTTTTTGTATCTCCTCAAAATGTAAATTGATGACAGCACCAAACTTAATGAAGACTTTGAGACATTTTATGCTTGTTTTTTTTTCACAGTTTTTATTTATTTTACTCAAAGAAGGTTTTATATTCACTGCATCATATCCCAAAGATGTATGTGCACTTTTGAGGCAGATGGATACGATATTTTCGTCCGTCACCGCTTTGTACTGGCAGTTCCTTTTGCATTGTGTAATCTGGGGCTCTACCACCATGGTGTCGTAGAATATCAGTGACGGATATTTCTCGCTCTCGGATAGTAAGATACTTCGGATAAATAGCCGCGACTCTCCTTTTGGTGCTACCACGATGAGTGTCGAATAAAACAAGCGAGTATTTTTGTGCTTGCTAGAGGTCTATCCGACACTCAGAGCGACCAACCAATCAAAACACTAGACTTCCCCCCTTTTTCTTAAACGAAGGCATCGTCTTCAGAATTTTCGAAGACTCCGGAGACATCCATCACGAGTGGAAGCCCGTTTTTGACAGACCCACCGTGCTAGGCAGAGGGGTCCTTTTGTGGAAGTAGTTGATGAAGGACTGTGCGTTCATATGCATTGTTTTTCTTTTTCGTTTCTATGACTACCTGCTAAAGCTCCCGGAAGAAAGTCATGTGACGCGCTTCTCTTGAAGCGTTGAGATTCATTCTGTGTGTTGTTGTTCTCTCTGTAAGCATGATATTGTGATGTGATGTGTTTGTTATAATAAATATATTTGTATTAAACATGGATTGATTCGTTCTTCGGCAATCCAAACGTACTTCTGACACTTCAAGTGGTAGCATTCCGTGGTTAGTTTCGGAAAGAAATATTCTTAAGAAGCTGAAAATAGCATAAAACGAAACAACCGAAGAATGGATCGGCTTCTAGTTCCTGTTCTTACGGGTGTGAATTATCCCACATGGGCCATGAAAATAGAAGCTATGTTATGCATAAAAGGCTTAAGTGAAGTCATAGATGAAGATGAGCCCAAGGAACCCGAGAAATTAAGTGAATGGAAAAAACGAAACAACGAAGCGGTTGCTTATATCAAACTTTCGTTAGCAGATGAACAAGCACTACAGTACGCTACTGAAAAGAATGCGAAGAATTTGTGGAATAAAATTAAGAATAACTTTACTGGAACGCTCGAAGATCGAAAAATAGACGCTGGTCAAGAATTGAAAAACTTAGAGCTTCATGATAAAGAAAACATAAATGACTACATAGCTCGAGCTCGTGGCTTAGCAACGAAATGTTCTTCTCTTGGTCTTGATATATCACCTAGAGAGCTGGTATACTACACCGTCCGAGGATTAAGAGGAAAATTTTCCCGTATTAGAGAAGTTCTAAAAACCCAAAGAGACAAAACTATGGATGACATCTTGGAGTTTCTGAGAGAGGAAGAACGAGAGCTGTTCCAGAAGAAGAATCACACGCAAGTTGACGGAGCCTTCTTAGTGTGAAACCGAGTTCGAAAAACTGAAAAGGTATGCTACATCTGTTCAAAAAGGGGACATTTAGCTAGAAACTGTTTTTTCAGAAAAACTAATAACTTTCAGAACGCTACAGTGAAATCAAAGAACTCAAAACCCAAAACCCCAGAAAGAAAAAATGTGAACTATACTCCCGAAGTAAGTAAATCAGATGGCAGTTGTGTTTTTAATGCTACAGATGAAGATGAAACAGGTAAAGATTCTGATATTTGGTTACTTGATAGTGGGGCTTCTTGTCATATGTGTAATAGTTTAAAATGGTTTCATAAAATTGATTTTAATTGTAGTAAAATTATGCAAGCAGGTATAAATGATTGTTTAATTAGTGAAGGTACTGGTTTTGTTAAAGCCAAAGCTAATAAATTTTCTGAATGTGTTCCAGTTACCATGGAAAATGTAATGTTTATACCTAAATTAAGAAATAATTTGTTGTCTGTAACTACACTAATGGAAAGGGGATATAAACTTATTTCTGATGATGATAGAGTGTTTATCACAAATAGTTCTGGTGAAATATTGTTAACAGCATTTAAAAAAGGTAAACGTCTGGAAATTGTTATGCAACCTGATATAAATTCACATGTATTGCAGGAAATTAATCAAACTGAATGTGAAAAATTGATTCCATCTGTTTTGTGGCATAAGAGATTATGTCACATAAATGCTAACTACTTGTCGAAAATGATAAATGAGAACATGACTAAAAATGGTGATATGGTTGTTAATTTAAATTCAGAATGTGACGCTTGTAATGTCAGTAAAATTACTCGTAAACAGCATAAAATTATAGATGTGAATCAAAGCAATTCTATTCTTGAATTAGTACATGTGGATTTATGTGGGCCTATACATGTTCCTTCTTTGAATGGATCAAATTATTTTCTTACAATTGTTGACGATTTTTCTGGTATGCATTTTACTTATTTTGTAAAGCATAAAAATGACGTTTTAAGTAAAATCATTAGTTTCAAAGAGAGATTCGAAAATCTTAAAAATGCTAAAATTAAACGTATTAGATCAGATAATGGCGGGGAATTTGTAAATGAGGAATTTGATCAATATTTGTCTCAGTCTGGTATAATACACGAGAAAACAGTCCCTTATAATCCTGAGAGTAATGGCAAAGCAGAAAGGGCTAATAGGGTTATTCTAGAACGTGCTAGAACTTTAATTTATGACAGTGGCCTTCCCTTAAATTTTTGTGCGGAAGCAGTTGCTTGCAGTACTCGTGTTACAAATTTGACTTATAGGAAAGGGAAAGGTAAAACACCTTGTGAACTTTGGCATGGTGAAAAGCCAAATATAAATTATTTACGAGTTTTTGGTTGCCTTGTTTATTTTCACATTCCCAAACAATCTCGTAGTAAATTACAAGTGCCAGGAAAGCGTGGTATTATGCTGGGTTACTCAAATGAAAGACGAGCGTATTGAATTTATGATATAGAAAGCAGAAAGGTTCTTGAAGAAAGATCAATTAAATTCATTGAACATGTAATGGGAAGTAAATTTTTAGTAAACAGATCTTATTACCCAAAAGACTCTATTTGGGATATCGAAACGCTATTTTTCGACACTAATAGTGAAAAATATAACAGAGATCCTAACTTAAATTCCATACAGATTAATGTAGATGAGGAAAACAGCCATTTCGATAGTGTTGAATCCCGTGACTGCGAAAGACCATCAGAGGTGCTTGAAAGGGATGAAAACAGTGTTGGAGAGCAAAATAATAGTTTAAAACAACCACTACGGAGATCAGAAAGACTTAAAGTTAAATACAGTGCTAATTTAGCTTGTGTAGAAACTCTTAAAAGCGTCCAAGAGGCGAGAAAATTGGAGGATTGGGAAAGTTGGGAAAATGCGATGAAGGAGGAACTAAACTCGTTAGGGAAACACAATGTTTTTGATATTGTAGAAAAACCAAAGAGAGAGAAAATTATTAATAGTAAATGGGTTTTTACTGTAAAAGAGAACGATGGTAAAAAACAATTTAAAGCTAGACTTGTTGCAGCTGCATATAATCAGACTAAAAACAAAGACTATTCAGAATCATACTCTCCAGTAGTTAACATAGAATCATGGAGAATGTTAATGGCAATGTCAGCTAAAATGAATTGGGATGTTAGATTTTATGATGTTAAAACTGCATACTTATACGGACATATCGATGAAACTGTTTTTGTTTCAGTACCCCCTGGATTTGAAAATGAGTTTGGTAATAATAAAGTGTGCAAACTCAATAAAAGCATTTACGGATTACCACAATCAGGCCGAAATTGGTGCCTTAAATTTAAATCCGAACTTCAAAAAATTGTTTTTCTATTGAATGATAAAAATAATTTTGTAATTATTTGCGCTTACGTAGATGATTTAGCAATCTTCAGTAATAACGAAAATTTGCATAAAGAAATAATTCTAAAACTTGAGAAAATATTTGAGCTAAAGGATACTACACAAAATGGTAAATTTCTTGGAATTGAGATACATCACTTAGAGAACGGTATTAGGTTATCTCAGAGAAAATATATTGAATCCCTTTTACAAAAACATGGGATGGAACAATGCAAAAGTGTTAAAATTCCTATATGTAAAGGCGAGGATAAAAATATTGAAACTAATGATGATCTAGTTGATCAAACACAATATAGAGCATTATTAGGTGAACTATTGTACTTATCAAACAGAACAAGACCAGATTTATCATTTGTTATGTGTTACCTTTCTCAATTTAATGAGCGTCCTGAGAAACATCATTTTTTTGCTACTAAAACGTGTTCTAAGATATTTACAAGGTTCTAAAAACAAAATGCTAATTTATGACAATGAAATGGGTTATGTGAATGCTAGTGCTGATTCCAGCTGGGGAAATGCAACTGAACGGAAATCTTTTTCTGGCGGAGTAATTATGATAGGTTCGTCATTAGTATCTTGGAAATGTAATAAACAAAGATGTGTAGGAACTTCTACCTGTGAAGTGGAGTTGTTTGCTATTTCTGAAACAGCAAAACATGTTACCTGGACTTTAAATTTATTGAAAGAACTTAATTGTAATAATTTTGTAAATTAACCCGTAGTAATATTTTCTGATAACCAGTCAGCAATTGATTGGTTAAATGGATCTAAACCATCGAACAAAACGAGACATGTAAATTTAAAATTTTATTTTGTAAGAGACATGATTGAAAACAGTATTATCCAGTTAAAATACATATCTACTGACAAAATGATTGCGGATTTTCTAACGAAAGCAGTATCAGCTGATAAAATGTTATGGTCTATGGAAAAAATAAATTTAATTTGATTGTATCCTTATATGTGTGTGTTATATAAGTTCTATGTAATATTTTTGATAATTTGTGTCTGAAAGAAAAAGGGAAAAGAAAATGCGTAAATCCACAAGGGGAGATTGAAGGACTGTGCGTTCATACGCATTGTTTTTCTTTTTCGTTTCTATGACTACCTGCTAAAGCTCCCGGAAGAAAGTCACATGATGCGCTTCTCTTGAAGTGTCGAGATTCATTCTGTGTGTTGTTGTTCTCTCTGTAAGCATGATATTGTGATGTGATGTGTTTGTTATAATAAATATATTTGTATTAAACATGGACTGATTCGTTCTTCGGCAATCCAAACGGACTTCTGACACTTCAGTTGACACTCCACGATCCACACAAAAACCCATCCATCTCGTACTCCCCGATACCGGAATGCAAGTTTTCGCCTTCATCCAACGTGTCGAGAAAAAACAGCATTATTTCCGATAGTCAATACGACTGTGAAGCAAACACAATAGGATGGTAGTAGGGCATATCGGATATTTCTCGGATTGTGACGTCATGAGAAGAGAAGGCTCGATATATTCGCTAGCGAAAGCTTTCCGATACTATGGTGGTAGAGCCCCTGTTTCGGGGTGGGTTTGCTTGCCAATTCAATTCTGGTGAATTAAAGTTTGCAATTTCATTATAATACTAAAACCAGAAACATTATTCTTGTTAATGCAATAGTGTCAGACAGGTTCTAACATTTAAAAAAAAGCATAATTATATTTAAAAAAAAGACAGTCTTTTAGTGGTGGCATGTCCAGCAGACAATCACTTCAAAAACAAAACAAAGGAATCTATCAAGGCAAAAGCAGATGAAAAGATCATATCCACCTGCGTCAAAAGCGCATACACATTTACAAAATCCGAAGCAGGCCAGAACGTTTGCTGTTAAAATGAAAGAGCGAAAAATGTAAAAGAGAGGAGGGGGAGAGAGTTAAATAAACACTTGGGGCGGAAGTAAGTTGATTACGTAATATGACTATATGAGCAGACATCGAGTTGTTTGTTTTAGGCTTTGAATGCTGTGTGATGTTTTATTTTTTCTGATATTTGGTGTATTTGGGTTTATTTTAAGAGTGATCAGCGTTTCTTGAATATGCCAATTAATTGTATGTTTTACAGTAATAATAAATTATAAAAGGGTATTTGTTCAGTATTAAACGATATACATAAACAATACACATCAGGAGCGTATTTAAGAAGGGGGCAGAGGTGGACCGCGCCCCCTCCGAAAATATAAAGCAATTATTATAAAACATGTATTTTAAAACATTTATATTAACTCAACTATCATTAAAATACCGGATCGCTCCCCCCCCCCAAATGGAAACTATACATGCTACTGATATGTATAGATGAGGGTGCTTTTGCAGCACTTTTTATAGTTGATATTACTGAGTTTCTATAATCCGGAAATTTCTGTAATCCGGAATCGGTAAAGTCCCAGCGATTCCGGATTTGAGAAGTTCTACTTAATCATAAGCGGCACCACGTGCAAATTATGATTCAAATGATACAGTTCAGTTCGTAGGCCACAATATCAATTCTTAGTTTGGGTAAATTTCAGATTAGATTAAAGTTTTACAGTCCAATTTGTGTTTGTTTTAGTGTAAAGTAATCATGATTTATATTATAAAATAAATTAAATATCGGAACTGCAAGCAGAAAACTAATTTGAAACAGTTAAAAGTACATGAAATGTTTAATAAAAAAATTAGTTCTGCTTAATTCAGTTATTATTCTTATTTTTTTAAGTAATCTTTAGATATCTTTTTTCCGGGGGAGAGGGGGGGTGCATGTTGATAGAGAAAAATTTTGTCATTTTTTTATTGTTATATGATTGAAACTACTAAATAATACAGAGGTAAGTGGTTTTTTTTTAAATTTAAATGTAATTTTAATGTACATTTATCTGCCATGTTATGTTTTAGTTATAGATTGCTCCAGATATAACGTAGGTTGTATACAAAACTTTTAAATATGAAAACTGCCAATAGATGGCGCTACCGGTCGATTCCAGAAAATTCAGTTATCCGGAAAGGATTGGGTAAAACTGATTCCGGATAATTGGTCCTGTACTGTTTAATTAAATTTTGATGGGCTAAAATTCCTTAAAATAGTACCGCAAAAACGCACGGACTATATTCCGTATACGGTGCTTGTTTACATATCAATGTTTTTGTTTACAAATCATTGGCGAACAATCTGACGCGAGAGTGAGCGATGCACCGCCAACTGCCGGTGGTAGTTGTGACTGGCAACCATAAAGAATACGTGTTTCGTCAGGTTTGGGAATTTGAAATTGTTTGCGTTATTGATGGAAGGGAATGAAATGTGTTATGTTAATATAAGAAAAGAATTTGTGTGTGTTTGTTAGAAATATAGTACGTTATAAGCCGGTGGGTGTTGGGGACATTTCTGAGCGGTTATTTACCAAAAAAATAGAGGTAAGTGCTCTTTTTTAACGAATCTTTGCGATGTTTAAGGTTTTTAATGTGAATTTTAAATTGATATTGGATGTGTTTATGTTTTCGTAAGTGCTATTTACGTGCTATTCTAATCATACTGACTTTATAAGAGGTGTACAACTAGGTTGTTTAATCCACCGATGTTTTTTTGAGTTGAAAACGGGCCAGTGTTTGCCCAGTTTACATTGGCTGTACAACTAGGTTGCTTAGTTCACTGTTGTTGTTTTTTTTTTAGTTAAAAACGGTCCACTGGTTGCGTAGTTTACATAGCTGTACAACTAGGTTGCTGAATCCACTGAGGTTTTTTTAGTAAAAAACGGTCCACTGGTTGCATAGTTTACATAGCTGTACAACTAGGTTGCAGAATCCACTGAGGTTTTTTTAGTAAAAAACGGTCCACTGGTTGCATAGTTTACATAGCTGTACAACTAGGTTGCTGAATCCACTGAGGTTTTTTTAGTTAAAAACGGTCCATTGGTTGCATAGTTTACATAGCTGCACAGCTAGGTTGCTGAATCCACTGAGGTTTTTTTTAGTTAAAAACGGGCCACTGGTTGCCTAGTTTAGATAGCTGTGCAGCTAGGTTGCTGAATCCACTGAGGTTTTTTTTTAGTTAAAAACGGACCACTGGTTGCCTAGTTTAGATAGCTGTACAACTAGGTTGCTGAATCCACTGAGGTTTTTTTAGCTAAAAACGGTCCACTGGTTGCTCATTTTTAGTGGAATATATGTGCAATTTTAATGTGCTGATAGTGGAAAATGGTTGGCGACAGTCGCTGGAGCTTGGCGGCCGCCAAGCTCCAGCGACTGTCGCCATGTTTACATGGGGTGGGCACCGGCTTGTATGATTTTACCAAACGCACTACCCTCGATTAACCATATCCCTGTGTTCCAATGAATGTTCATTGCTCTCAGGCCCGGACTGGTCAGGTCGGCGATCGCCGAGAAACCCCGGCAGAAGGGAGGGCCCCCCAAAATGGATATACTACTTTATAATTAAAGTAATTTGATATACATCAGAGTATTGTACCAAAGTAGTTCGACTGTTTATTTCTTTGTAATCCCTTTTACACAGTGACGTTGCAAAGGACCCTACAGACCACGCGCCGCTTGGGATCGCCGAAGAATCAGGGGCCCCAATAGCTTTAAAATAGTAGTTAAATATGGTTTTAGGCAAGTAAACCTAATTTTCAAATATTACATATCCTAATATTCTATTCCCTCCAAATTCACCAGTAAGGAGCCCCTTTTCAATAGCCGAGGACCCCCCCATAGGAGCCCGTCCGGGCCTCATTGTTCTTAAAATACTGAATCTCAACCAAAACTAGTCCGTTGCGCCCGGTGTGAATTTAACCATTCAATCCCCCGCCCCCCCCAAAAAAAGTTCATCTGAAAGTTTAACTATAAGTTATTTGTGTTTTTTCGCCGTGCGGCTCTGCACCCTGTGAAGGAGCACTGTACCGAATAAATACTGCCTTACGCTATTATTACAGTAAAAACTCAACTACGAGTAATTGGCAAGCTCAGGAAACGCTGAGTGCTTTTAAAATAAACCCCAGCATCAAAAGTAATAATGAATAGAAACATCAAGAATTATCACACAACATTCAAAGCTTAAAACAAACAATTTGCTGAAGCACGCTCATTACGTAATCAACAGCTGGCCGTCCGCGAAAAAAAAATTGTTTACTTTTGACTGGAGCCGGCTGGCTGTTCTGTTTTAACAGCATGTGCTATACTGTCTGAACTTTTAGCGAATGCAAGAAGTTTTTTAGAAGTTATTTATTTATTTCTATAAATTCGCAATTTGTGTATATAAAAACTGATGTTTTACACGAAATCCGACACTGATTATTTGAAAATGAAAATTGTAAGCTTCGTAAAACAGCGGTAAAAACTTTAAAACATATGGGAAAGGGGAAAAAAAGAGACATTTTTACCGTTTATCCAACCCCCCCCCTCCCGAAATATATTCCAGTGCGATGTTTCTTTTTTCTTTTTTTTTTTTCGGAGGGGGGGGGGGGGATCGCGGCTGCGGCGCTTACGCTAGGTGCGGTGTTTCTGATAAGTTTATTGTTAATTAAGCTCATTTTTGTGGGTGCGGCGTTCCTTCCATAAATTACGTATACAGTCAACTCCCGCTAATCTGCGACTCTATAATCCGCGAACGCCTGTAATCCGCGATATATTTCAAATGTAAACAAACAAGTTTGTTTACATTTTGAGCGGCATTTGACTGGTAGTATTACTGTACTAGAAGTTATTTGATTGGCTGAATGTTATAAAGACATTTATTAATGCTTTTTCACAGGTATTTGAAGTACATAATTTCATATATTTGAGTATATTATCATGTAATTTAACGTACAGAAACTTATATCCTAAGTTGCATGTGCTCTGTGAATGGATGTAAATAACGAACTCCTAAGCAATGCACCATCCAATCACATCGCTTCACTCTTTCCAGAGACGATCGTAAAGATTGACCGTTGCAATTAAAATTGGGTGAAAATATGTAACATGTTTAACTTTAAATGCAAACCGCGATTTGGCAGGCTACACAGCAGTTGCGCAATTTTCCGATTCTTCCCCCCCCCCTACTTTACCCTTTTGATCTTCTGTCTAGCGATTTATTATGCAACAAAAACTTTTTCCACATAACTGCAGTTCTGTAGGAAGAAAGAAAGAAAGCATAAACACAGACCACATGGCGTTTCTCGTCTCTCTTTGTTTACATTTAACTGTCAGAGGAGCACCAGCAGAAATAATGAATCATCAGCACTTGAAATGAAATGCATGTGTGTGTGTGAAGAGGATAACATTCTTTTTCTTTTTAAAGCTTATATAATAGCATAGAATATTTTTACATAACGAGAAACCGAAAATTACCTCGCAAGATCGAAAAGCGACCAGTGAAATTCCTCCCTTTCTGATTGAGCTTGTTTATTTTATAAGATATATTTAGTTAAAAACGGTCTTTCAAAGAAATTAAAAACAACAACAACAACAACTGCCCTTAAAAAAAAATTGTTTTTTGAAAAACTTCCGGATTTTGGTCCTCTACTGTACTATTACTTTTGAAGAAGGGTTAGCTCTGGGAGCATGGGTGCCGGCAGCATAGGGCAAGGGGGGGAATGCCCCCCTGGATTTTTGTATGCAATGCTTTTTCTTGCTTTTTTGCTCTTTCCAACATGGTAACCATACGTTGAAGTAGTCTTTGCCCCCTCCCCCCCCTGAGAAATATTCTACCGGCGCCCATGTGGGAGACAAGTATTTAAACATTTTGCAAAAGCAATCATTTGGCAGTGACCAAGAGTTACTGACAATTAGAAGGCTTCAGGACAACATTTCTGAAGAAAAATTAAATCTCTTAAACAAATTACAATCACTGCAATCTTTGAAAAAATGAAAAATAAATAGAAAATTTAGAGAGAATTTATTCTTTTAATTTTGTATTAGTAATTGTATTTAATATTAAAAATAGTGTTTTAGTTCAGCAGCATAAATATTTTCTTTCATCAGTCCTTTAGTAAATTCTCTGTAAATTTAATTGTATTATTTATTGTATTTATATTGACATTTAATTGTGTTTTTATTCAACAGCATATGCATTGTCTTTCCTCATTTCCTATTTGTTTACAGTAAATTGACTATAATTTAAAGGGAAATTCTAAATATAAAAATGTAAACAAAAAAATGATCTATAATCCACAAAATCCTGTAATCCGCACAACCCTTGGTCCCAGTGAGTGCGGATTAGAGGGAGTTGACTGTATTTTCTTCCCTCAATTCCTAAGTGAAATACGAACGTAGTCCTGCTGATCGAGTTCTCACTTGAGTCAGCAAAAAACAAAACATTGCAGAAGGGGCACTTTCAGGTTACTCAGCTCGTGCAACTGAAAGCAAAGATAATGAAAAATGCAATAATAATATTTCGATCTGAAAAATTAGAACATTTGTAAAATGCATTTTAATGAGTAATATCTGTGAGAAAGGTCCAATTTAGGTGATTTTGTAGAAGAGCCGTTTTCAATCAGTCATTCATATTTTTATGATGGGGTTATTGTATTTAATCGTATTTATCTGAAGGGGCCGTTTTAATAAATGCAGTTTTGCAATGGGCTGCAAAACTAATCCAAAATGGTGCATGGGAAATAAAAAATGATGATCGTTGGCAAATAATAAAAGTGTGGAACCAGGAGGGTGCAGCGGTGTGTAAAAGCTAGATTTGGCCATTCCTTCTCGTGCATTTTTCGCATTAGTGACATCATCGCAGAGCGGAGACAGCGTAATGAGCCACAGCAAAATGTTCCCGAAATTTGCGAACAGTTAAAAAAAATATATATATATATATATTTTTACGGCAGACAGAAAGTGTCCACAAGCAGATTTCTGTGTCCGCGACATTGTCACCGTGCCAAGTGTTTCTGCTGCGAGGCTTGAGGCCAGTAAGCTGAAATTAGAACTTTACATTAAAAGATTAGTAAAAATTTCAAGAACCCAAGTAAAAGCTGAACGTAAAAATGCAGAGCCGAGAAGATCAATTACTTCTTTCAGCTCCCTTTTTCTGTTCAGCATTGATTGCATTTAAAATTAATAATAAGTGTCAAAGTAATAAAAAGCATAAGAACTATCTTACAGCATTCAATGCTTAAAACAATTCTCTGATGTGCGATCATATTGTTGCGAAATAATAACTTTATTTGCTCCCGTATTGCATGCGCTGCCGTGAAACTAGTTTTGCAGGCATAATAGCGGTCCTCCGATGATGGTAACCCTGTAGTCTTGCCGACAGATTTGGCGACCTTGGCGGCTTCTAGAAAATTCATGTCTCGAGACCGTATTTCAATTTGAAGATTGTTCCAGAAACTTCTCAGCAATTCTGGTGACGTCATCATCTCTATAAAAATGCAAGGATTTCTCTCCGGGGAGTTCAGTTGAGTGATAGACTTTGAAGCGCACGGTTGATTCTGTGAAATGAATAGCGTTATTGTTGTGCTTATTTATGATTTTAGTTAGCGCATTTTAAAGTTTCTTGTATTATTTTGAGCTATTGAGCTGCGAGCCATGAATAAAGTGTTATTTTATATTATAGTTTGTATATTTGTGTGAATATAAAGCTAAATAAAAGAAAGCATGCTGGTGTTACGTTATAAGCTCGTGGGTGTTAGGGACATTTCTGAGCGGTTATTTAAAAAAAAATAAAATAAAGGTAAGTGCTATTTTTTAACCAATCTTTGCAATGTTTAAGGTTTTTAATGTGAATTTTAAATTGATATTTGATGTGTTTATGTTTTCGTAAGTGCTATTTTAATCATACCGACTTTATATGAGGTGTAGTACAACTAGGTTGTTTAATCCACCGATGTTTTTTTGAGTATAAAACGGGCCCGTGTTTGCCCAATTTACATTAGCTGTACAACTAGGTTGCTTAATCCACTGAAGTTTTTATAGTTAAAAACGGTCCACTGGTTGCCTAGTTTACATAACTGTACAACTAGGTTGCTTAATCCACTGAAGTTTTTTTAGTTAAAAACGGTCCACTGGTTGCCTAGTTTACATAACTGTACAACTAGGTTGCTTAATCCACTGTAGTTTTTTTAGTTAAAAACGGTCCACTGTTTGCTCATTTTAAATTGCCTGTTACTGAATTTGCAGACGTTCTTTTGGTTGAATATGGGCGTTGTATTTTGTTTTAATGTTTTTGTTAGTGGAATATATGTGCAATTTTAATGTGTTAAAATACTCTGACTTTGCTGATCGTGTAAAATGACTGTCACCGT
The DNA here is from genome assembly GCA_038373885.1 of Cheiracanthium punctorium. Lineage (NCBI taxonomy): Eukaryota > Metazoa > Arthropoda > Arachnida > Araneae > Cheiracanthiidae > Cheiracanthium > Cheiracanthium punctorium. The sequence goes on from JAWZYV010007779.1 coordinate 148,867, forward strand.
GTTTACATGAGGTGCGCACCGGCTTGTATGATTTTACCTTATTTTTCCAGGGCTTAGGCCACTATTACCTCGAGGTGTAATGAAGTTGCATGAGTGGATCACTGAAGGTTTTGTTGCCTTTCGAAGTGACATGCTAATTCAAGTATGGGAAGAATTAAAGTATCAGCTAGATTTTTGTAGTGCTAGAATGGGTACCAATATTAAGTCGCATAGCGAGAATTTTATTTATTTTGTTTTTTTTTGGGGGGGGGGGGGGAGGCTGCATCCTCCCACTTGGTTTCGCCCTTGTCCATATTGACTTCTTGGAAGGCAGGAAATGAGCTTTCATATATTATTTTACTTTTGAATATAAAGAATTCTATCAAGAACGAACAGTGGGTAAAGGATATGTTTTTTCAAACACACTGTTCGTTAATAACATTTGCAGTTTTAAACCAAAATATTCACTAATAAAAGTGTACAAAAATTGGACTTTCATTTCAGTGTTTAAACTCACTTCTATGAAACAAACAAGCCGTGACTACCACTCAAAGTTTTCTACTAAAGAAAGCGATTGCAAAGAGTTTCAGAACTTGATAACAACATTTAGACAAAATATAGTAAATATAAGAAACAGACTGTTTTACCCTTTTTGACATTTTTCTTTAAATGTAAAAGCGAATACAGCTGCTTACATAATACATAAATTAAAACAAGTTGTAAAAGTTCAAATATTTATCAAGCTTCGCAAGGAGAATTATGATAATATTTCATATAAATTATTTAAGTATTTGATAGTCGTCTCCGGGAACAGTTAGACAGTTATTTGTAAACAAGAAAAGAAAGAGTATATTTACAAAAAAAGTTACTGCGTTTGTAAATATCATGCGCTACTGCGTAGTTTGCGTTCGTTACGTCCGGATTTTTCAAGGCTTGACGCAGGGTGTGTAAAGACAAACACGGGGCTTTTCAGCCAGTTAGCGATTTTTGCCAGAGCATTTCGACGTGACGTATCTCTGACGTCAGCTGAGTGACAGCTTCGCGCATCGTTCTGCGCATGTTATTTACTTACCTAAATGTATTATTTAGCAATCTCAGTAATCCGTATAAACTACATGTAATCTGAGGAGGTTCATTGGGTTTTCGGATTACGAACGCAGCCCCACTGTGAAGAATGTAAACAAACTGCAGAAAGCCAGCAACAGGCGTTTCAGTTTAGACAGCGATCCACGACTGTGCACGAAAGAATGTACGTTATTTATTTAGAAATATGGAAGAAATTTTAAAGCTGTCAGCAACTAATTAAACTCTAATTGCAAAATGAGATATTGTTTCTAGTTTAGGATTGTGATATTTTTTCATGATTTTTAAATATATGGATAATTTGTCTCCAATGTAATTTGAAGCTATGACTATGACTATACTTCGCTCGCACTTAACCTGATAGCGTTGGGAAAGCTACAGCGGCCGATTTACAGCTCGTATATCGGCCGTAACGCATGTATCACTCCGAGAATTCTCTCTTACTTTCTCTGCGTACCACAGCTGGCTGTTACTCCATTACTTGGCGCAGAACAGCTCCCTTCCACTATAGGGGGCCTCCTCCGCTCTTGTGACCTTCTTTCTCCCCTACTCGCGGCAATTCGTTGGGCTGTCTTCGAAAGTTTTGTACGGTACCGCTAATAAGTGCACTATTAGCGGTACCGTACAAAACTTTCGAAGATTTAAAACTAATAAATTTAAACTTTAAATACGCCATTACTTACCTATTTTTACGATATTTGAATGTGCGGAAGATTATTTTAAAAGTATGTTGCTTCCACAAGTTTGGCATTCCTTGTCTATTCAGGTTTTTGTGCTATATTTTACGCTGAACGTAAATTTCGATAGAATAGCTAAATTTTCATCTAACTGAAGTTCTTCCATTGATGTTCCAGTTCACGTTAATTAACACGTTATTCTTCCCATAACATTTTACAAATCGGAAATCAGGTTCTTTGACATGCACATACCATTAAGCCCAAGAAAATTACTTCTTATAAGCTATCAAAAACTGACGGCTAAAAGAAATTCAAAACTCAAAAGTACGCAAGAATGTACGTAAAAAGGAAACTTTCTTTTTCAAACAGTATGTATGTATGTATAGTATATGCGTGCAAAAACCTGCCTTAACTGAAGCCTTTATTAATCAAAATCTTGTTAGCGGAACTATTACTGAAATTGAACCCCTATTCAATAGCAAACTCTCTTTAGCGGTAAATTTTTTAAGTCTCTTTTGAAGCCATTTAAAACAGACTTTACTACTGTATATGCATGTGAGTAATATTTCATATTTAACAACACTATATTCCAAGCTTCACTGAAAAGGGGATCAACCAGACACGTATCCAGAAAAACATTTCGGAAGGGGTACAAACGGTAAAAAAAAATTTCAGAATTTTTCACGAAAAGATTATGACATTATCATTTTCGTAAAGAAAATCAAAATTTTGTAAACCCCCACTACCCTTAAATACATCCTTGAGGCCAACACTGTGAGATAAGACAACATAAATTTAATGTTCCTGATCATCGCATATAGAAGGCGAAAGCCTTCTTTTGCGAATGCAATTCTCTGAATTCGAATACAATTCTCCGACAGCCAGAAAGCAAACCAACAGCAAGCAAATACATGGCTCCACAATTAAAATTAGTGATAAAGGAAAAGGTAATATACTGGCCCTAAAGCAAGCTCAATAATGTTTAAATAGCAAGAGGGCATGCAATGCCTCAGAATCAGATTGTTGTGTTGTGTTCAGTAAGGCAAACCTGCACGAGGGGTATTTGCCAAGGATGGGTAGTACCTTGGTCAAAGGACTTTCTAAGGGGTTCTTACGCGTATGCACGTTACATCTGGAGAAAACAGACCGTGCACATTCGCCACGTATACATAATAATCTTTTAGCGGGCTGGATTCGAATCCGACACCCTGCCAAATGAACTAAATGATTGCGCATGTTATATACGTTGGGTATGTATATCGAAAATGTAAAGAATGTAATGTGATTTTCTGTCTATAATTTTAAAAGCCCCGTAGGGGGCTTTTATAGCCCCAAAAAGGACTCTTTGTAGCCCTGAAAAGGACTGTTTGTAGTCCTGAGAAGGACTGTTTGTAGTCCTGAGAAGGACGGTTATTCCTCTATGCGTTCAACTCCGCTAAGGTTACCATCGTCATCAGTGTACAACTCAGTATCCTCAGATGAATCCGAAACGCTGAATTGGATTGTATCAACTGTGTTTTCAGCCAGACCATCTAACTCCCACATTCTTTTTTCTTCTTTTTTCACGTGCTCAACGCAGTTAAACCAAGAAGCTTTTTCTATTCCTTCAGCAGTTAGCTTCATAATTTCGTCCATTTTAAATGTCCGATTCTCTGCTGAAACATGGCCTTTAACCTGGCTCCACACAAGCTCAATTGGATTTAACTCGCAATGATATGGGGGCAAACGAAGTACTGTGTGTCCATGAAATGCAGCTATTTTGTCAATTTTGTAGCTTTCGTATAATTTTTTGTGATCCTTGACAATGCTAAGCAGTTCTGCCTTTAGCATGTCATCACTCCAGAGTATGTTTTTTTGTGTGAGCCATGCTTGTATATCTACTTTCTTGGTAGCACTTGATGGAATTTGCTCTACATGAATTGAATGATATGGAGCATTATCCATAACAATTATACTTCGGGGCTAGAGTTCAGGCAGAAGTTTTTTTTCAAACCATTCTTCATAATGGGAACCATTCATTTCATTATGATAGTCTCCAGAATTTTTCTTGGCTTTAAAAATTTCTACGGATCCTTTAACAAACCCGTCTTCATTTCCAGCCCCTATTATAATTAATCTCGCCCCTTTACCTGACGGTGCTTTTAGTCCAGTTGACAGACCATTTAAAAAGGCATGTCTCTTGGATTTCACACTTGAGTCTTGCCACACACGTTCCTTGGTGTACCCTGCATTTACCCACGTTTCATCTGTATAGTAAATTTTTCGGCCTTCGGAACGGTAACGTAGCATTGTTCTCAAATACTGATGACGCCATTGCAGTATATCATCACGTTCTATCAGCATCGAAGAACGGCTTCTCTTTTTATATTCAAATCCCAAATCTTTCATCAAGCTCCTGACGCATGTGATTCGGAGATTTGGAAGATCTTCATCTTCGTTTATAGCGGCCATTACTTTTTGGGCTGTGGGTATCTCATTTTTGAAAAAAAAAGAATGCACTTTTCTACGAATTGCAGTTTTTGTGAAATCATCATAAATTTGAAGCCTTCGTCGTGTAGCCACTTTTAAAGGCCGCTTTTTCCCGGGAGTAGATAGAGTCCCGCTCTTCCTTATTTCTGTTTTCATTCGGTAAATACTAACCGACGAAACACCAGTTAATTCAGAACAGAGTTGAACAATTTCATTTTCTGATTTTGACTGATGTTGCTCTCTGAGTTTAGTGTACACATTTAAGACAATAACCTTAGCAGAGCTCCTTAAGGGTTTTCTAGCTTTATGAGGCTGGAAAGTGAAAGAAAACGAATTTGCAGCGGAAGCCATTACGAAAATACAAGGAAAACGACGACAATAAGAAATCACTGCTCAGCTCGGAGACAGGAGAAAAGATAAGAATGTGCTATTGCGCGGGGGTGGTGGGAGCATTTTGGAGGAACGGGGGTTACCAGGTCATTGTGAAAATCAGCGGTCAAGACTGAATTTTCCGCCAAGAGTGTGAAAGTTCTAATTGGTGGAATGCGTTGAATGGGGATGTACGAGCGATTTATTGTTAACTCCTGAAAATTGCAAATTTTTCTATACTAACTGCTCATACAAGCAGCAGTTTGTAAAATTGAGAATCATTTGAAGGATTTCAGACAAAAAAATTGAAAACTAATGTTTTAAAATCCGCAAAAATGTGCGAACTATATATTTTTGCGGATTCACACTTCATTCTACCTTTGGTAATGCTATCAGGATAGGTGCGAGCGAAGTATAGATAGGTTTATCCTTAGATTGACATGAATTTTAGTGCATGCTTTTTGTGGATAACACTTTCTGGTGTGGTTTCTGTTATTAAATGTGCATTAGAATAAATCAATAAAAAACATGAAAGAATTGGTTTGTTAATTATTTTTTAAAAATATATTTTGATTAAAAAGTCAATTTGTTGTCAATTTCAAACATTGTTTACAGAACTAGTTTTGTACCAATGGTTGGTTTATTAAAAAAATAATAATAAATAAATAAAACAGGAAGTTTCTTTTGTTGAAACTGGAATGTGATGTGTTAATGCATGATTACTTATTGTTGCTTATGCTAAAAAAAAAAAAAAAAAAAAAAAAAAAAAAACTGTAAAATCTACTTTTTTAAAATCACTAAACTTGGCTACCAGCCTTTTTATTCTTTTGCAGTATTCTGAATTAGGTATGGAGTGGAACTTAAATATCTTGAATAAATGTGTTTTTTTTTTATTAAACAGACACCCTCTTTTATTTCACCTTCTTATCTCAATTCTTTCTGTTGTTTCTTTGACTTCGTGAAATCAAGGTTATACTGTTGTTGTTCTCATGTCCATGGGCAGATGATTAAATGGTTAAACTGTACTTTGTTAAAATAAATCCTTATTCTTTTACCTAAAACTATTTCCACTCTGTTCTGCGTGGAGCTGATATTAGGATTAGAAATTAGTCTGAAGATTTGTAGATTTTTTGATACTTACGTATTATCCCGGTGGTCATTTCCAACAAAGTATTTTTTCATCAAATGTGCTGGAAACTGTTGCCAATCGTATTCGAAACCATTAATAATTTCATGTGATCGGCATTTATCTTGGCGAGAAATCGCTTGTCTTGTTTGAGTGCTGGGATAATACGCCAGTAGCAACTGTTCTTACCTGCTGTTTAGATTAAAGAACCTAAATCATTTTATGCAGTCAAATATGATGCTTTTTTTTTCTTTCAATTTTTTTGTAAATAACTTCTAAAGTAATTTAAATTGGCTGAATGACATCTGATTTTTTTAATATCTATCGCTTGCATGTAGTCTGGTTCCTGTGTAAATTATGTGAAAACATATTTTCAAGTAACACTGTAATTTACGATGTTGAAAAAAAATTCTCTTACATACAATCATCACGGAAGAATATAACTGCAAAAATCTATATACTACTCCTTTTATTATGATTGTTTTTTTAATCAAATCATTGAGCTAATAAATCTGATATGGACACCACATGACTTCCTTGTACCTCTATTAAACCAGAAATATTTTCGGGGCACTTCATCTAAACTTATTTCATTTGAAAGAGACAAAATACTGCAATTCTAAAGTTTACCGCCAAGCTGAGTTCAATTTTAAAGATTTTTTCACTTAATTGGGCAATATTTTGACAAAAGCCAATAAGGCTTATTGGCTTTTGTCAAAATATTGCAAGCAAGCTTTAAGCTCGCTTTATTGCAAGCTTTAAGCTCGCTATCACAGCTGAATTTCAGTCACAGCTGAAACAGTTATTCATCACAGATTTTTAATGAAATGAAGGTATCTATAGACCCTTAATATATTTTAAGTCTTTTGGTGACCCTGTAAATAAATTACTCAGTTCACAGCAATCAAAAGCACAGTTAGATGTTACAATAGTTCTAAATACAAAATTTCAACATTCTACGGTTAAAAGTTTTAGAGTCATGCAAAATGCATAATTATTTTTGGTGTTAAGTTAGCGATATTTTGGCAAAACTCAACACGGTGGATGAAAAATAGCGAGATTCTGTGCATGGACCAAACAATGAACAACTACAGACATAATATATTGAAGACAGTGGCGTAGCCAGGGGGGGGGGATAAGGGATCACAACACACACACCCTGAAATTTTTGCAATACAAAATGTATATTCTTCACTCCCTCACCACACACATATATACATATATGTGAGTTACAATAGTAACCCCCCCCCATGTAAAATTTCTGGCTACGCCACTATTTGAAGATGTCTATAGACATTAATGTATTGGAATTCTGTAGTTGCATATTATCCTGATAGACATTTGTGCCAAATTATTTTTTCAGAAAATGTGCGGGCAAACTGTAGCCAATTGTATTCGGAACCATCATGATTTCATGCAACCTGCATAAGCGAAAAATCGCTCGTCTTGGCAGACTGCAAGGATACATGCACGTACCAAAATTCTTTTGGGTGGTCCTGTAAATAAACTCTCCAGTAGATTGGAATAAAAAATCTAGGTGTACAACTAGATTTTACAACAATCTTATATATAAAATCTCAGCAATCTACGACTAATAGTTTTTGAGATATGCAAATTAAATATATACATATATACACCAAAAGTTGCTAAGTTTGGTGACTTTTAATGCAGTCTTTGAGGGAGGTGGCTGAACGTCACCGGACCATTATCCAACCATATGGTAAGATGTTATTCTGCTTGAAATAAATGAATGTTTCTAAAACTGCCATTGGCTGTAATTTGTTGGAATTTTTCTGAGTGCTCCTGTAGAACTGTAAATGATAAAGATACCATTTTTGATGGCAAGATTCATTTTGTAATCCTTAACAACATATATCACTTTTGATTCATTTGAAATAACTTAATATCTCAAAATTACACTTTAAGGAATTTCTGCCCATAAAACATAATGTATGGATGTAGATGTTACAACAATCCTAAATATAAAATTTCAACATTGTATGACTCATAGTTTTTAAGATATGTGAGTTACCTACATACACACGTATGTACAGGCGCCAGGAAACACTGATCAAAATGGTCTAGCTGTCAGTCAGAATGCTTGTACATGAACATACATACATGAATACATACATGGACATGTACATACATGATATACATGAATTTATATGAACATACATACATGTGTACAATGAGATGTCAAGCAAAAACTCAGTAAATTTAGAGGTAGTCAAAATCTGGATACCGAATTATTTTTGCGATCACATTATTTCTTTGTACGTCATACAAGGATGTAAAAATATTGGTGTTTATAAATTGTATAGACACACACACACACAGTGCCCCTAGAAAGTGATAACATGCTTTAATTCTTTATCTATTAAAGTTAATTAGGCAGTGTGAATTGAATAAATGTTTAAAATAAGGTTAAAAAAAAGACTATGTTAAGAGAAAATTCCTCTTGTTAATTTTCACAGAGTTACTCTTTTTAAAATTTCTTAGAACTACCTTACAAAAAAAATTCCTAGAAAATAAAATGTACCCCATGCACAAATGAGGTGATGTACAAAATTTCAGCCTTTCATCATATAACGTCTTAAGGGATATCTATAAACAAAGGTGACTGGGGTCTATACTTAAATTTGAATGTAAAATATTCTTTCATAATATCTGTATGACCCTTAAAATGTGATTGTGATTTTTTACCTTTCAAGAGCTACTGAAAATTGGTTTAAGTCAGTACTCATTATCTTCACACCTTTGACACTTTTCAGGATATAATTCTCAAATTTTGTAGATCACCTCATCAGAATATGGAGCACATTTTACTGATTGGGGATATTTTTGTATGCGGGTTATATACAAAAAGTGGAACTTTTTGGAAATTAATGAAAGAAATTTTTCAATGAGAAAACATTTAATTGCTCCAGGGCTAGCAGCAATTTCTAGCAAAAAAAGGTGCCGGAGCCTTAATATTCTTATGTTAATACTCAGTAGCGAACTGCAAACCCCTGCAATATGGGGTTGGTAGCACATTTAATTAAAATAACGATAATTTAAAGATTTTCCCCTATAATAATTATTTCACAGAACAGTGATATAAAATTAAATAGTCGGAAATTAGCAGGAAGAAATATAAACATTATACAGAAAACACAGAAATTCTGGTGGTCTCAGGACTCTCAAATCTGGTCGAGGTGAAGCGAATATGATTTGTCGTGTCTGCTAAAATCAGTTTGTGCTTGAAAAGGGGAAAATTTATGAATTAATGTATACTAGTGTTGGGCTTCAGAGCAAAGTATTCATGAGCTTTGCTGGGTTTTGCCTAATATGTAAATATTCACCCAGAAAAAAGAAATACAGGGTCAGAGTTCCAGCTTTTGATTTCTGTTCTGATTCTAACTTGAAACAAAATTCAAAAATGTAATTGTAGAATTGTTTAGTACAGTTTAATGAGCTAACATTGCAAAACATGTTTTCCATCTTATAATAAAAAGGCAGAAGCTTTATCGAATTATAAATTTACATTTTGCACTCATGTTTACTGTCAATTTAAATAATTATGCAACTAAGTAAAGATTACATTAATAGGTCTACGTCTTTAATTTAGTTGATTTATTGGATTATTTTTTTAATTCATATTCATACGTATTAGATTAATTACATGTACAAATATGTTATGCGATGCATATGGTACACTTTTTTATTAATAGGATAACTGGTCTTATTTTACAGGCATTTACATATTTAAAAGAACACTATGATAAATACAGCAGTACATTTATTTTTTATAAAAGAAAAAAAAAACAATCTGAATATATCGTAATAGGAATTTAAATAAACACTTCTTTAATATAAATATTAATGGAATTTGATGTTTTCTAGGGCATACAGAATATCCGATGAATTATAATTCAAAAACAAAACTTTATTCTTGCATAAATCTCACAATGTAAGAAAATTTCACATGCACAACAATGATATTTGTAAACAAACAGTAATCCGAATGACCTGCCGAATCTTAAAACAAACGTTGTGTTTATTCCCGTACATAATGTTGTCTTTCCGAACGCAGTACCAGCGGAAAAAGTCGCTTGAAATATCATTAAAATATTATATGTTAAGCTTTTTAAAATATTAAACGCCACCTGGGACACAAAATTAGAAGGTCTGATTAACAAATTCCATCTATTACAATCATCCAAAAAATTAAATTAAATACTTTTTTTTTAATGTTGAAAATCCGGTTTTTCCCATTGAAATACATTACGAGAACCCCAAGCTGTCAGCATTTTCGCCGATCCCAACCGCCCGCGCGAATACCGCGTCTGCGCATGCTCAGCGAGATCGAGAGACAGGAAACCGCACAAAGCTTTAAGGACGGTGCTGGCGCCATCTGTTCGGTGGTAGTTAGTTTATTATAGTGATAATGAATTGAATATATAGAGGATGACACATATTGAAATGTAAATTTTATTACCAGATCTTCAATTTTGCTTTAGCTGATGAAAAATAAAAGCATAAAAATGTTAAATTATAAACTTAATTTACATATGAAACGTAAATTAAGGCTTTTTAATGTAAATTTCGGAATTTTTTATTAAAGGTATTTTTTATTTAAAAAAAAAACAATATTTCACATTAATATTATTAAACAGATTTAAAGTTTTTGCTTCTTAGTTTTAAGAAATTATTTAAATCAAATGAATTTTAATAAATTTATGAAATGCTCGATTTCTAATAATTTAGTCATGATTTTTATTTGTGCATTTTACATTTTAAGTTAATATTGCATAATCCACAGTTTTTCTATTTCAAATTTGGTGTAAACTTACCATAGGCGTGAGTTATATGGGCCCGTGGGGCTCGAGCCCCCCCAATAAATTGTGAATAGGGGCTGAGCCCACCCAATAATTTACCACTAAATACAGAAAACTAATTTATACTAACATAAAAAAAAAGTATTTCACGCCATTTACAAACGTTTTCTTTGCTTCTATTTTTAACTTATAACATGGTAGAAAGATACTAACATGGGTACTTACCTTACATAGGTGTAGAATTCTATGGACCCATAGAGCTCGAGCGCCTCCAATAATTTACACTTAGACATAGTAAGTCATAGCTGCCAACTACTACGGAATATAATTAACCACTTTTTGTAAACAGTATATTTTAAAATTATTTTTTTCAAAATAGTAACCAGCTCGAGCGCGCAGCATAAAAATTTTGCTATATTTTAAGCCGAAAAATCATGTAGAAAAAGTGGTTAATTCTATTCCGTACTAGTTGGCAGTTAAGAGTAAGTTATATGTACATAAATCAGTGGCGTAGCCAAAAATTTTTTAAGGGGAAGGGGGGGGGTACGACTTCTGCGACTCATATATATGTATACGGTACGGGTGTATGAATAAGGGAGTGAGGCATATACATTTTGTATGGCAAAAAATTCCTCATGGGGGGTATAACCCCCCCTTGGCTACTCAACTGACGTGAATATATGTGGCTGTGGGGCCCGCCCCCCCCAATAATTTTGAAAACTTTACGCTTATGAAACTTACACAGATATTTAAAAAAAAATTTAAAAAGTTTTCACATTTGAAAGATTGTATTTTGCTAAGAAAATCCATTCTTACATGAATATTTCATGCAGAGGAAATAATTTTATTTGTCAAAAAGAGTTAACTTGGTAATCGAGAAAAACTATTTTCTTAGAATGGATTTTCTTAGCAAAATACAATCTTTCAAATGTGAAAACTTTTTAAATTTTTTTAAAAATATCTGTGTAAGTTTCATAAGCGTAAAGATTTCAAAATTATTGGGGGGGCCGGGCCCCACAACCACATATATTCAAGTCAGTGGAGTAGCCAAGGGGGGGGGGGGTTATACCCCCCATGAGGAAATTTTTGCCATACAAAATGTATATGCCTCACTCCCTTATCATACACCCGTACCGTATACATATATATGAGTCGCAGAAGTCGTACCCCCCCCCTTCCCCTTACAAAATTTCTGGCTACGCCACTGACTTATGTACATATAACTTACTATTAACTGCCAACTAGTACGGAATAGAATTAACCACTTTTTCTACATGATTTTTCGGCTTAAAATATAGCAAAAATTTTGTGCTGCGCTCTCGAGCTGGTTACTATTTTGAAAAAAATAATTTTAAAATATACTGTTTACAAAAAGTGGTTAATTATATTCCGTAGTAGTTGGCAGCTATGACTTACTATGTCTAAGTGTAAATTATTGGAGGCGCTCGAGCTCTATGGTTCCATAGAATTCTACACCTATGTAAGGTAAGTACCCATGTTAGTATCTTTCTACCATGTTATAAGTTAAAAATAGAAGCAAAGAAAACGTTTGTAAATAGCGTGAAATACTTTTTTTTTATGTTAGTATAAATTAGTTTTCTGTATTTAGTGGTAAATTATTGGGTGGGCTCAGCCCCTATTCACAATTTATTGGGGGGGCTCGAGCCCCACGGGCCCATATAACTCTACGCCTATGGTAAGTTTACACCAAATTTGAAATAGAAAAACTGTGGATTATGCAATATTAACTTAAAATGTAAAATGCACAAATAAAAATCATGACTAAATTATTAGAAATCGAGCATTTCATAAAGTTATTAAAATTCATTTGATTTAAATAATTTCTTAAAACTAAGAAGCAAAAACTTTAAATCTGTTTAATAATACTAATGTGAAATATTGTTTTTTTTTTTTTAATAAAAAATACCTTTAATAAAAAATTCAGAAATTTACATTAAAAATAGCCTTAATTTACGTTTCATATGTAAATTAAGTTTATAATTTAACATTTTTATGCTTTTATTTTTCATCAGCTAAAGCAAAATTGAAGATCTGGTAATAAAATTTACATTTCAATATGTGTCATCCTCTATATATTCAATTCATTATCACTATAATAAACTAACTACATTTTCACCGAACAGATGGCGCCAGCACCGTCCTTAAAGCTTTGTGCGGTTTCCGGTCTCTCGATCTCGCTGAGCATGCGCTGACGCGGTATTCGCGCGGGCGGTTGGGATCGGCGAAAATGCAAGCTGTCACGCAAGACGGCGACCGATCGGAGAGAGGCAAGCAAAAGTCGCCAACCTGCTGAAAAGCCCCGCGTTTGTCTTTAGAATTAGCTTACAGAAAGTCTAGTCCACATTGTCAAAGGCATTGTTCTAGAAATTGGCAACAATTACAGAACTTGCTCTCCGTCTCCCTTTCCTTCCGTAATCGTTGTTGTTACTAATACACTGAAAGTAAGTATTTTTCTAAGTGCTTATCTATCTAGATAATTATATATTTTGATTTCTGCAGTATTTTTTTTTATTTACGTTATAAATTTTTCAATAATTATTTAATTTTTCAATAAATGAGTTACGTAGTTTTGCTGGGACTAGCGATATATGCACGAAGCCTTTAATTAAAATTTGTTCCTCTTGGATTTTTGATTTTGCTTAATAAAAAATGTTCGTAGTTTATTATTCAACTTTAGCTGTTAGCAGCTTGTTTATTTTCTCTTTAATCAATGACGATTTTAGATATTTTTGTTGGACATCATTATTTACATTACACTAATGTTCATTCCGTAATACTATTTTTCAAAACTCTTTGTTTTGTAACTGTATATTTTCTTGTTTTCAGTAACAATACAAAAGTATCGGACTGGAAACTGCTATTTATTATAAACACAATGAAATAAGCCGTAGGATTAGAATTATGAACTTGCTTTTTAAGATGATAATGGGAGGGTTGGGTTTCTGATTTAAAAAAAAAAACAAAACGAAAACTGGTTATGGACACGACAGAGGTTTAAACCTGTTTTAACCGGTTATATATATATATATATATATTAACTAAAGATCTGGTAACTGTTTATTTCAACAACAAAGAAATTTTAATCATTTCATTAATTAATTTTTATTAAAAATATGTGGTAAACACAAAAACTATTTTTTTCTCTCTACATACTAGTTGCATGCCTACGGATTTTGGTACCCGGTGCGGACATCTATTTTGTTTCCTCCCCCCCCCCCCCCCCTCACCTCCAAAGCTTAGTTCCATTGTTTAAAACAAATTTCAGAACTATGCTTTAGTTTAAAATGCAGTTCTTATGAAATTAGTTCATTAAAAATAAATGCATTAAATTTGTTTGTAAAACACATTCTTTAATTCTGTGTAATTAATTTGCTTACTATTAAAAAACACTAAAAAATCTAGAATCTAAGAAACTGTCGTGCCTAGCATTATGAGGCGTTCCATGCCATCTCGGATTTTCATAAGAAAATTCCCAGTTGTTATTTATTTTATTAATGTAACAAATCCAAAATATTTCATTCCAAAGTTGAGTTGTTCATTTATTATGTCCCCCCCCCCATAAAAAAAGACCGTGCAGCGCACAAACATGGGTATTTTTCTGAAACAAAAAATGCTATGGTCAAAAACTCTTTGTGGAAACAACTTGCCACAAAATTCCTTTCATATCTGGAATGTAAGAGATTGAACTTCATAAAATATATGAAAAATCTGTGGCAGGTTGATGCTTTAAGGTCATGAAAAGATACATTTTCAATGTTTTTTGTCATTTTTAAAGCTTAACCATAGCTTGCGCTTTTGAGTTGCCATACCAAAAGAGGTGTTATTTGAAAAACATGTATTATCACTGATAAAAATGCATATATAGTTGAGGAACATTAAATGCGCTTTTAAATTTATAAGACTGGTATCTGAAAATTTTCATTTTTAGCCGATATTTGGATTGTCATGAATTCTTGCGGCAGAGGTTATTGAAAAATCTTTTATGTTAATGTTATCCTCTATTACTTGTCTTTACAAAAAAGTTAACTTCACTGAGGCAAATTGCTTTAAAAAAATTTAAATATTTTTTAACGCACCCCTATCTTGCACTTGGAACTTTTTTTCTTCTCCAAACTATTATACAAAATAAATTACTGTACTTTTTAGCCTTGTAAATTTGTTTTTAGTATTACATTTTTATAATATATCCTATATACAGCGTAAACTGTCTAAGGTGACCATTCTCAGGAAGAAAAACAAAACTGGACACCTTATAAAGATGGTTAAATATGGTGGTTGTAAATTGAAACTGCACAAAAGTAATCACTACAGACAAATGATGTCTTTACCAAAGTGGTCACTTTAGTAAGTTCCTCTGTACTTGTATACTGTAGAAGATCCAAAATCTGCACAGCTTGGTTTCCAGGTTGTACAGATTTAAGAATTTTGCAGAGTTTAGGTCATAATACAAAAACTATTCTATTTCATCTCACCCCAACTCAGATAAAAAAAAAACAAGGTTAACAAATCATACTACTTATATTGTAGAGGAATCATATAAGAAATCAGAGGAATAAGACCACATGTAGTAGATATTTCTAATGATTCTCGGACCCCCTTAGCCCCTGCGTGTAAGGGGGGGGGGTCCCTGTACACAGCTTGCATCCTTGGGTAGAGATGGCCCTGCACAAGGGTTGTTAAACCTCTAGGTTTTCTCAGAAAAACCCAACCAAATGGGTTTTATCAGGGTTTTGGGGGTTTTATCAGTTTTTTTTTTTTTTTTTTTTTAAGCAAACGTATAGGGGTTCAGAATGTTTGAAAAAATTTTGTCAATTACTAAATACAACTTAAAGCAACTAAATGATTGCAAAAATCAATTATAGATAGAAATATAGTAAAACTATTAATAATGATTCCTATCAAAGTAGACTTTTTATGATCATCAGGATTAATAAAGTCTGTCTGCTTAAGAAGTATTGTGAATTTTCCTGCCAGGCTAAATGTACTAATTGTTATATTGCCTTTTCTGCCATTAATTCTTTTTTTTTTTTTTGTAATTTTTTTTCTATTTTGGATTGTTAATTTAATTGGGTTCATTAATACTTATCTTTTATCTGCATTTGACAGAGCTGCATACAATTAAGCCACAAATTATTAAAATAATTTTAATTTTGCATTTTAGATTTTTCATGAAAAATGCTGGAAGTAACTGTGAAAACACTTGATTCTCAGAATCATTCATTTAGTGTTCCAGATGAAGTAAGTATTCTTAGATTGCTTAACACTTAAAAATATTTATGGTTACACAGGTTACCAAATTAGATTTTATCTTCAGGGAAGATACAGTAATCTCGACCCCACTCCTATCAACATGAATCTGAACTTAACTGTCTTCTCAAGGTTTAATTTTTGCACAAAAAGAAACTATATAGACTTATATTTATGATTTAATAAATTTTATTTTTTAACCTTCTAAACCTGTCATTTCTCTTTGTTGCCTGGTACAGCTGTTGTGCATGAGAAACAGGACTAAATATTAAAAGAATGCAAGAAAACACCAATAAGGAATAATGTGGTAGCCATAGTCAGATAAAAGCAAAAACTATCTGCGCACATAATCCAAAACTATCTGCAAACTCATAATAGTTCGTGATAACTAAATACATGGTGCGTATATGAACACATGTATATGCACACACATCTGTGCAATGCGCTTAGGCTATAGTGACTTAAAAAAGATATTTCTTTTAGGTAACTATCCATTAAAAAAAAAAAAAAAAAACTTGGCTACTGAATTACCGAAAAACTACCTGCAAGACCTTAGGATGTATCCGCGCTCGGCATGCACACATGCGTCTAAATTATTTGACTCTGAAGGTAGCCCGGTTTTGGTAAGTGTGACAAAACAGTATGTCACACTTACTGAAATGGATCTGATTGGTGTTCTCTCACATTTTTTACTCTAGTTGAATAAAACATGGTCTTCATGTTTCACTCATTTGATTCAGTTTAAGAATTAATTGTATAATCATTCTGCTTTGTACACGCCCACGATTTTTTCTTTATTTTAGAGCACTGTTCGAGAATTCAAGGAGCAAATATCTCCTGTCTTGGTAAGTTATTCATTTTTTATATTGAGGTTGTTTGGTACTTGCATATTGTGCCATCAAGCACACCAAGTCAGTGTCAATGCTTTTAGCGTTCAACCTTTGTAGTTGGCCATCTTAAAAATGGGAGGAATTTGAAAGAAGTAAACGACTGTCTAATGTAAAGAATTCAAACTGCATAATAGTTTTCCATTATTGGTACTAAATTGCACATCTTTGGAGGGTTAGTTAGTTATTTAAAAATGAAACTAATAACTGTGCCATTGCTAAACATTGTTGGAATGCCATCACAACTTTCGACTTCAGCTAAGCTCATTTGTTGACACTCTTCCGTCAGTTAATTAGATTTTCTTGTTTTATGACAGCATTTTATAACAAGCGTTCTTTGAGAAAATAATATTTGTAAATTTTGTATATTAAACCCTTACTGTAGAATTTTGTAATTCATTTCTTCATTCTTTCCCTTTACTGATGGCTAATGTTTTTGTGTGTGTGTGTCTGCTATCTGGCATTTGGTGCCAAATAAATGATGAACGTTTACAGGTGTATGTTGCCACAAATCAGTAACAAAATTAAGTATCATAAATAGATCAACTAATAATTTTAATTAATGATATAAAATACTAATCTTGAATCATTCATATATTTTCTTGAGCTGATATAAATTTTTTAGGAGTTTTGGTAAAATGTGTAATTGGTAATTTTGAAATCTTCAATATAAGAGATTATTTTCACCTTTTAATAAATTTTTATTTCCTTTCTTTTACTGATTTTTAATTTCCTATATTTCTTTGCTTCCTTTTATATTTTAAATTTGTCTTTATTTTTTTTTTTTTACTTTGATTCAGAAAATTATGATATTGATGAAGCATTGCCATAAAATAGTGGTACATGACAATGTTTTTGACATAACAAGAAGATTTAATGACTACAAGAAAAAGTTTCCAGAAAAAAGATCTTTCAATAACACAAGGCTAGATTTAAAAACATAACCTTAAAACTCTGTTAAAAGGTTAAAAACAAACCATTAGCGCTTTCGGTAGCACTAGGCCGCTGCCATCTTCGGAACTGGTGAGCTCACCAGTTCCGAAGATGGCAGCAGCCTAGTGCTGCCGAAAGCGCTAATGGTTTGTTTTTAACCTTTTAACGGAGTTTTAAGGCCTTTAATTATGTTTTTAAATCTAAACTAAGGTACCTACGTATATGATTTTAACTAAATAACACAAGGCTATTCATCAAACTTTAAAATGAATTGTTTGTCTCAAATAAGAAGCAATTGTGATCATTAAATTTTTACATTTTAGATTGTTTTCATTTGACATTTTTAATTTAATTGTGTTTAAGCATGCCTTCAAAATAAAATAGTTACACAAAAAATGAATATTAAGGGATTTAACATTTTAACTCACTTCTACACTAAATCAATGTGAACCCTGGGCTTTGTTCTTTGCAACGAGTTGGTTCGATCTGGGTGTATAGGACACAATGACACCCGAAGTGTGTTGCTTGTGTCTGGTTTATTCCCTTGTTTTGTTTTGCTTGCTGTCACTGCAGAAAGCTTTGTTTCGAAAGATTGGTTGTCAGAAATGGCAACAGGGATTAGTGATTGCAATTTTAATTAGTAATCATGAAATGTTTGATAAATAATACACTACTTTAAAATACCATATGAGTCTGAATATAAAGCAGCACAGAATATAATGTGACCCCAAGATTTTTTATAAAAATAGTTAGAAAAGTCCCTTATTTAAACCTCAAATTTAGTGCAAGTCAGATTTTTTAATGGGAAATGATTAGTTTAAAAATATTGTTACATTCGGATTAATATGGTAGTTACAAGATTTCTGTTACAAAGGTATAAATTGGCACAAAAACGACAAAGTTGAAACCTAAAAGAAATACACTACAGGAAATAAAATACGGAAATAATTTAATGTTCCTTGTGCAGCCCAGTACCATTTGATCCATGGACTGGGGGTTGGAGATCATTGCTGTAGATCAGGCGCATAGACAGTAAAATTTTTCGGAGGGGGGGGGGGATATGAACTTATATGTGTATAAATAGACGGAATTTCATCACTAATCCAAAAATTTCGGGGGGGAGGGGGATATATCCCAATATCCCCCCCCCCTGGCTACGCCCCTGCTCTAGATGACTGATATCCTTAAGTATTGATCCTGTGATTATTTCGTAATTTCCCATTAAGATTGCAAATAGCAGTTTACTTCACTAAAACTGCCATATTGCCGTAATTAACGCCACCAATAATTTAAAATATTTTACCAATAATTTAATATTTTAAAATATCGCCTTTATTGTCATGCTTAATTTGTGGCTTAATTGGGTGTTTGCTTTTAGCAAATACTCAATTAAGCATGACAATAAAGGTGATATTTTAAAATCTATAACCATGCATTACATAATATTAATTTAAATTATTTTATACTTTTCAGACATTGGTGCTAAAATGCCGCTTTTTTTTATTAGTTGTCTTTTTAACTCAAAAATAGTAATTATTTGTATAGGTTACCAAACTGGGTGTTTGCCAAAGTTATTGTGCTTAACTGAATCAGCAATAAAATATAAGATAAGTTAGTAAAATGTTGAAAGTCACACCAGGTTTGCAATTTTTGGTAATTGATCGCTAAATTTGGTGTCATAATGTGACAATTTATTATAAATATACTAAGTATTGTTAGAAAACGCCTGGCGAATATTGTAGTTTTAGCTGGCGATTTTAAGATAGATTTCCATTCCAAAGATGTATTTTATGGTACAAGAAAGAGTTGATTCCCATTTTAATGCCCCCATTCTGGTCAACCTAAAAAATTGCCATTCTTTGTTGGGCTTTGCAGTCATGGGTCTCTAGGAGTTATGCACAAGTTTCATACTTGCCAACTCTACTGGATTTTGAAGGTTTCTCTTGGTCTGATTTTACATTAAAATCTGTTTTTCCATCATTTTGAAGATTTAATAATCTCCTCATTTATTTCCCCATCAGTTCTGAAAGCTTACCGCTCTCGGAGTCTGTTCAATATGGACCAATGGTATTTTGGTCCAGTAATAAAGATTTGTGCTTATGTTGATTACTCAATTGTAAAGGATTCTTAAAAATTTCAGAATTAGATGGTAAATCGTTTAGTTGTAACATTTTGTGAGTTCAAATTTCCAAAATTTTACTACGTTTTTTAAGTCTAAAAAGCAGATATTTTGTAAAATTTTGAACATTCATGGATGTGCCAGCTTCTTCAATTGCTCCAAATTGTGCCAAATCAATCCTGATAGGCCAATCTGTTACAAAAAGATCGTTTCTGGACATTTTTGTTCCAAATTCAGCAAAACTGCTATATTTTTAATTTTTCCATATACGTTGAAAACATTTGTAAATCTCCCGAGTTTTTACAAAAATCATCACATCTTCTAAGCATTTTAATTTCAATCTTTTTCTATTGATCTTAAAAACAAATATTTTTTTCTTTGGCATCCTTTTGTTTAAACCTAAAATGCCTTAAGAGTAAAAATTGACCCCTGTTTTAAATTTAATTTTATATAAATTGGTAAATACAGTAGAAGATCTTTATAATGCAAACCTCGAAACGCAAGGTTTTGCATTATATAGAATTTTGCGTTATATGGATCATTCACTTATATCATTAAACTTCCCTAGTAAACATATTAAAATATAGCTAGAACACATAAATATAATGCTTAAAACTTTTTTTAAATACAAATACTACTTTAAAAAACAAAAAAATGGAATTTATTTACAGAAAAAATAAATAAATTGAAATTACCAAAAGCATTAAAGTTTATTTGTTAAACAATATATTAATTTTGATTTGTTTTAGAATTTGCAATCTCTCAACAAATAATTTTTCTTGCAGCCTTTGAACAGGTAATAATTTTACTTTGGTTACGCAGTCTTGTGTTTCTAGGAATTTAAAATATTGATCTCTTATGGAAATTTCTTCAGATTCTGAAAGTTTTTCAACTTTCTCTCCAGCATTTGATTCTGTTTCAGAATTGTTTTCCTCTTGTTTTGAAACAGAGGAAATTATTTCAGCACTGGTCAAATGATTAACAATTTGTGACTTATCATCCATTACCAAATATTCAAAATGTTTTCTTCATGCAGGTTTGCAAACTGAGTACTTTCCATTTTGTGCACAATGCATTAGTTCAGCAGTTTTCATTTTAACTAAAGATGGCTTAAATCCAGTTCCAAAATTCAGTTTTAAAATAGTGTTACATTGAGAAAACTCCCCTACTTCTCATAGACTTTTTAAAAGTATTTTACTGTCAATATTGAGACATAAGCATATCGTCGGGCAGGGGGCGGAGGCGTGTGCCAACCCCCCCAACTTTGTTTAGAAAACCATTAAACCATTCATTTTAAAACCTTTCTTCTTGCCAAACTTAAAGAAACATGGCTATTTTTACTTTAGAATATGCTATGTGCATTCTCCCACCCACACGCACACAAAAAAAAAAAAAAAAAAAAAACTTTTGGTGATGCTACGCCTATGATTTAGGAAGCCAAGTAACGGCATACGATTTAATATAAAACAAATCAATTTACAAAGAGAAATATAACTAAATAAATAAACATTTGTTTGGGAAGTCAATGGTAGAGGAGGGAGAAAGAGAGTGGTTCGGTAGTGGAGGGAAAAAGGGAGAGGTTTGTGGTTTTATTAAAGTAAACATTCCTTCCTCTTCCACCCGGCCGGCCAGCTGTTATGCTGATAATGCATGCATGGGAGAATAATTGTTTATTTTAAGCTTGGCATGTTGTGGGATTTATCTAATGTCTCAAAATTAATTCCCCAGGAAAGCAATTAAAAAAAAAAAAAAGCAGATTGTAGAAATTTCTTAATTGTGATTTTCTCTGTTTACATCCGCAGTGTTAATGTGTTAATGCGGTTTATGGAGAATTGCGGTTTATAGAATTGCGGTATATCGATCTTCTACTGTATTTGTTACCAAATTTTTTATAAGCCGGTGATGGTAGTTAACCTATTTATGCCCAGATATTTTTACGACTTTCTACGATTTTTGCGAATGCCAGCAAATAATAAATTTCTGATGTCAACTTCTTGAACAAGGGATGATTTCTTTTAAAATCATTATGTGTAAAAATTGAAATGTCAACATACAGCTGGGTCACGTCAAAATATTTTGTGGAGTTGAGGTTCAACACTCATGAATAAAGGCCAGAAAAAATAAATAACGTTTTCAATTGATAGAAAAACCGCCATCCCTAAAAAGGGACGCTGGGCATAAATGGGTTAATATAGTATAGTAAATATTGTATTTTTGATTTAAAATAGATATTTTGTATAGCAGTGTATAAAATAACTGAGTTTTTCATTTATTTCATAAACTTCAGACTCTCCTCCCTCTTCCCCCCAAAAAAAAACAAACAAACAAACTGGTTTTTGTTATTAACTAAGACTTTTTAAGACCCTCCTTAATTTTCATTTTTAGATTGGCATTTGATGACTTTTCCCTTCAAAAATAAATATTGCATTTTCAAATTGACATTCTTGTGCTCTAAAAGTGACTTTTTCTTGCTCCAAATTGCTCCAGAAATCTGTTTTTCTTGCTCCTCAAATTGCTTCAAAATTTAATTTCAGCTGGCATATCCCTGAACATTTAACAAAACACTTGTGAGCCTAAAGAAACATGGAAGTTTTATTCATTTTATGCTAAAATAGTTCTTCTATTTTTGAGCTCTTTTACAAATTCTATTTTTAATATCACGACCTTATATGTTATTGAAATTTCAAACATAAATTGTTATAAAAAGCAAACTTTTCATTTTGAAAACCATAACAGTGTCGTATCATGTCAAATTATATTTTTAAAATATGATACATAGAATAGATGGCAAAATTTAATGTGTGAAAAAATTTCGACAAGTGTTTTGTGACTTAGATAATTATGACTTTAAGATTATGATACCACGTAAATCTACTTAATATTCTTCACTAGATGTTGGCAGGTATGAAGTTTCAACGCTGAACAAACTAGCAATAAATGCATCAGTTAAGAAATTTGAAGACACTTCATTTTAAAACTACATTAATTGGCAACCCAAAATAAATAACATGTAAATATAATTTACATATAATTACATGTAAATTTCATATAATAAATAAATAACAGAATGCTGTACTTACATGTTGTTCCAATTGCCTTTTTAATTCTAAATTATGGTTGCCACATAAATACAAAAAATTGTCATGGTAACTGCATATGTGTAATTATCGCCACCTTGGCGAGAGTTGGGATGTTAAAGTAGGAATCAACCCAATAAATACAACACAGCACACTCATGGATTATGATGCACATTCGAAACAATATTTAAAACGGTGAAGTATAGTTGGAATATACTTGGCGAAGATTGTAAAATAGTTTTAATAGGTGATTTTAAGATAGATTTTGATTCCAAAGATCGGTTTTATGGAACAAGAAAAAAAAGTACAGCACTCTCATGAATAATGATAAAATGGCTGAAACCCAATTCCCCAACATTTCAGAGACAGACGCGCACAGATTTTATTAGTATAGAAGATTTTTCTCATAAATTTGAAGTAGGGGATTTGAATTATTGGTATATTGGCAGTAGTAGTAGTTGTGGAGATTTGAGTTCTTTTGATAAAGGCATATTTTTAAAATATTTAAAACAAAAAATTTCTTGCAATTTTCTTCTCAGTACAAATCTTTTAGTTGTAAAATGTGTTTATACAACTCTAATCATTCTTTTTTGTTTTAGAATATAGCAGTTGATAAACAGAGACTCATATTTTGTGGTAAAGTTTTAAAAGATGATAAAAAGTTGAATGAGTATGGTAAGTTAGATAGCAGCTTACTGTAATTCAGTGTACCTTGCATTTAGAATGTTTGATTTTTGTAAAAGCTTTATAAAAGTACTCTAAATTTGTTTACCAGGGATGGAAATAAAATATTTTAAGTTAATTTTTAAGAGTGGCGAGTTAAGTAAAATTATAAATAATAATTTATAAATAAGTAAGTCCAATATACAGATCCATGTCATTGGATCAATTGACTTGAAAATTTGCATAGATGTATGGCTGTAGGTGACTTTAAGAAATTGAAAATCTACCTGTTATCTGATAATTAGCAATTTTTTTGCATTTTAAATTTCTTGAAAGCTTTCCCAATTGCTAATAGAAGAGATCAATGAACAATGTAAAATTTATTTTTATGCTTTCAATAATTTAAATTAGATGTCTTGCAAGTGAGATGTTATAATATAATGTCACAAGTATAAAAATGCATTAGAAACAAAATCAGGCTTTGATGTAAAAATTATGTATAATAATACAGTAGATTTGTAGCTGAATTACTTTCAGTAATTCAAGTTAGATATCACAAGATTGATGTCATTTTGATGTTAGGAGAATATAAATTTTGATTAAAAACATAATAGGTTAACAGAACTTTGCAGAAAAATTATGTGGAAGAAGACTATAATAATTCTATAAATTCTCTATTTCTAATTAACTGAAAACAGCTCCCTAATGTTTTTAATGCTTCCCATAAAATTGAAAAGTGCTTGATTTTAGTTTGTCCTTGATTTAACTGTTGTAAATATGCATCAATTGGTTTGAAAGTATGTTTGTTATTACCAGGGGTCAGTACTAGAGATGGTAATGTTCTGGGGGGGGGGGGGGTTCTTTCCAAAAATGTTTTTATTTCTGCAATTCCAAAAATTGCAAATTTTAAAATTTTGTTTATAAAATATTATATACAGAATTTAATAATGTGCTATATTATGATGCTTAAAAAAAAAAAAAACCCGATATTTTTTCATGTTCAGTATCTCATGAAAACACTAAATTGGAAAATATAAACTGTTAAATAATTTTTTTCACTGTGCACCAAAAAAAAAAAAAAAAAAAAAAAATTAACCTGCAGTTAAATGCTACTTTCCTCAATAAAAATGAAAAATTATATCAAAATCGCATTACTAAAATTAATTAGTACAAATAGTAAAGCTCAACAATTTAATATAATGTATCATTTGAAAAATGTGTGTATTTGGTATATGCAGTTTCTCACTTGGTAATCCCACCATAATCCGCCCCCTCAACCCCCCAAAATAATATTAATTTGATTCACCTTTAATGTAACAGGAATGTAGATTGAATGATTGAATATTATGGTAATTCTTAATAAATAGGAATTATTCTTTTATATTACATCAGGGGTCTGTCCAGACTTTTCAGACAGAGTCCTGTTTTAGTGAAACTGGGAAAAACTACTCATAATTTCGTGAATCTGAAATTAGCATTCAATCAGGTTTTTCTAGCCAGGGTCCTGTTTTTGTGAATTTGTGAAAAATACAGAATTTTACAAATTTAAATTTAGTATTAAAGTTCCATTTTAAGACATTCTATAGAAAGTCCTTTAAAAAAAAACTGTATGTATAAACAAACACATACAAGGGGTGATCAAATGAAAAGGTACGAAACGACGTAGAAACGTAACAAGTAAATATTTGCATATTCCACCATGGGAGAACGTAGCGAGACATCGCAGGATGGGATTGAAGTCTTTGACTGGGATAGGACCATGCGCGGGTGCCCGTATGCACAGGAGAGAGCAGAGGCTCTTATCAAAAGCGGCGTCCAAATGGTGCGGCAGTCCATATGAGGACAGGATGGTTCGCATTGCAAAATTCGATGATTGAGGAGCAGCAAGGTGTTATCCGATTTCTGACAGTGGAAGGTGAGAAACCGGCAGCTATTCATCGCCGGATGATGACAGTTTACGGGGAGAAATGTGTCTGACAAGTCTGTCAGAAAATGGAGTGCCTGTTTTTGTGCAGGCTGTGAGAGTGTGGGTGATGACCCGAGACCATGCCAGGCAAACACTGTCATCATGAGCGATCTCATCGACAAGGTGGACGACCTAGTGAGAAATGATTGGCGTGTCACATTGCGAATGTTGGCAGTGAAGGTGGATGTCAGCTATGGAACCGTGTGGACAGTTGTTCACGACAGGTTGCGATATCGGAAGGTGTGTGCCGCTTGGGTTCCGAAGCAGCTCACCGACCAACAAAAGGAACAGCATGCGGGGCTAGCACTGCAACATCTGTTTCGGTATCAGGAAGACCCCGCTTTCATGGAGCGGATCGTCACAGGTGATAAGACCTGATGCCATCACTACGAGCCAGAGACAAAGCGGGACAGGATGCAGTGGAAGCATATGTCCTCACCTGCCCCTAAAAAGTTCAAAGCCGTGCTGTCAGCAGGCAAGGTGTTGCTCACAGTCTTTTTCGACGTTCAAGGTCTGCTACTTGTGGAATTCCTGGAACACAGAAAAACCATTAACTCCAATGTGTACTGGGAGACACTCCGACGCCTACGCAGGTCCATCGAGAACAAAAGACCAGGACTGCTCATAGAGAGCGTGGTTCTGCTCCATGATAATGCGCCTCCACACGTCTCCAGAGTCACACACCTGGAACTGGCCAAGTGGGAGACGTTGGACCATCCGCCCTACAGTCCGGACATGTCGCCTTGCGATTTCCATGTGTTTGGTCCTCTGTAGAAACACCTGAAAGGGAAGCGCTTCAGCTCGGATGACGTACTCAAGGACGCTGTGACAGACTGGGTCTCTTCACAGCCACAGGAATTCTTGGAACAAGGAATCCTGCAGCTTGTTCATTAGTGGGATCGTTGTGCTCAGGCCGACGGTGTATATTTTGAATAGTCTAAATTTGTACTCACCGTGTCGTTTCGTACCTTTCATTTGATCACCCCTTGTATATTTTTATAAATAAACACATCAAATTTATTCTTATATACTGATTTATATAACATATAGATTAATAATACATATAGAGTAGAACCTCAATTATCCAATGAAGTTGGAACTGAACCAACATCGTACAATCGAAATTTCCAAATAATAGATATTTTTTCAAGAATCATCTAGTTTAATATGAAGGATGATTCTTCTTCCTTATCTCAGCGTTAAAAATTCAGTATCAGTTAATATTATCTTATTTTACATTTTTTATGAAACAATTAGATGTGCAACATCATTATTTTAAACATTTTATAATTATTAATTTTATAAAATTGTAATATGTGCAACAACTTAATTGAAATCTATCAAATATTGAACTATAAGATTTGTGAAGAGGCTGTTTACTAATGGAAGAATTTTGTGAAAGGTGCATTTTCAGAATGAAAAATATTGTGAAGGGTCCACATTTAAGATAAGATAGTTTGTGAAAGGTCCTTTTTTAGGCTAAAATATTTTGTGAAGGGTCTGTTAACAGACCCAATTCTCTCCTAAACAGACCCCTGTACGTATAATTATATTGATGAAATAAAACTGTAGATAATATTAAAAATTAATCTCTAAAGGTAATAATAAAAAATAGCGAGTCAATTTTTTCTTGTTTCAAAGTGTTCCATAAAAAAGTTATGACGTTAAAAAAAATTAATAGCAAATTAGTTTTTAATGGTAATTTTTCTGAAATTCTCTCTCTCTTATTTTTTAATAGCATCTGAGTTGCAATAAAAAGTTGTAAATAATTTTGTAATCTGCAAAATGAGTTCTATAATTCTTTTTTTAATGAGACTTACACAAAATAATGGATTTCCCTTCTCCACTTCTTAAATAACACACCTGATTCCAAAAGTTTAATTTTAAACTTATATTAACTTTCTCATACCAGAAGATGGGGGGGGGATACATTCTTGTACCTAAAATGCACGGTTGAATAACAATTTCACTAGACTAATACTTTTTTGAACAAGAAAAGCTACTGGCAATTCTTAGACAAAGAGGCTAAAGTTTTTAAAAGTTGAAACTTTATATATTCGTGTTAAGTGAAAAAAACAATGGATTGCATGAATTTTTAAACTCTTCATTACTTTATATTTTCTATGAATGTTAGTTGTTAGAATTAGCATTAAACTAAAAGTTTTTGCATCACACTACTATCTACATTTGCACTACCTACAAACTAAAAAGAAAAGTTAACTAGTGACTATGGTAGTTTCACTACTTACTTGTTACTTCTGACTAGAGATGTAAACTTCCATAAATTGTGAAATCGTGAAAAACAATTCTCTCTCTCTCTCCCCCCCCCCCCTCCTGGGAAAAATTTAATTTTCACATAAAATTTTGGAAACAAATAAACATGCTTTGTTAAATAAATCTGTTTAACTTTTATATTTATTTAGTTTACTTTTGTATGACTTTAGAGATTAATTGATGTATCAATATTCTCAAATGAAAATTGTACCCTTTTTAACAAAATTTTTGTCCTAAAAGTTAGTAAATTAATTAGTTTAAAAATAGTTGTAAGTGTAAAGTTAAGTAGAAAATAAGTATGTAGACAACACGTCAAAGTTAAATTTTATGTAAAAACATAGAAAACATTAAACCAAGCATGGACAACTTTTGGAAAGATGCGGGCCAAACTAGAAT
Source organism: Cheiracanthium punctorium (assembly GCA_038373885.1). Taxonomy (NCBI): domain Eukaryota; kingdom Metazoa; phylum Arthropoda; class Arachnida; order Araneae; family Cheiracanthiidae; genus Cheiracanthium; species Cheiracanthium punctorium. The sequence continues at coordinate 176,974 of JAWZYV010007779.1, forward strand.
GTTAGCAAAGTCGCAGGGCATATAATTGGAATTTCTATGGGATTTTGAATGGTTAATATGTGTTTTTTGATATGTTTCTGGGGCCAGATGAAACCATGAACAGCTCTAAGCAGCTTGCTTTTGTGACAGTTAAAACTAAAATGCACTTGTTGTCCCCCCCCCCCCCTCTCACACACAAAAAAAGTAAATCACTGTGTTTAACCTTAAGATTTATTTTAAAGTGAGTTTGTTGTCTTGATTGATTTGATATCCTGCATACTTATTCTAAAATTGTTAAAAAAAAAAAAAAAAAAAAGCATTTCTTTTATAAATTAGTAAATTAGTAAATCTAAAATTTCAACATAATGAATTGACAGATTTATTTTTTATTTATTTATTTTTTTACATTACAAAAACTTTTTCTTTTCTTATAAAGACGTAAATGGAAAAGTCATCCATGTCGTTCAGAGCCTTCCTCCACAAGGAAATGGTGCATCATCTTCCTCTTCTGGCTCATCCAGTAATACAACCACTGGTCCACGTGGCTCACATAGGGATACAGCTGGATTCGTTTTGGGAGCTTTCACCATTCCTCAAGATTTTTTGGATGCAAATCAAGTGCAAGTATGTATTTGTCTGTTTTGTATGAGTTGCAAATATACTAAGATATTTAACTTGGATTGGATAGTTCTGATGTGATTGATAAAGAATTTATATTACTGTTTGAAGTCTATATATTAAAGAGGACGAACAATCATAATTATTACTAAATTTATTTTATGCAAAAAAATTTAAATCCCATTTTTTTTAATTTAAAAGCTAAAGTTTTTTTTTCCCTATGTAAAACTGGAGTATAAATATTTTCAGGTTTTAAAGTTGTTCTAAATGCTTAAAGTAATTAAAAACATTGCTTTTAATAGCATTTTCCAACTTACAAATGTAAGATGAACATAAATGTATATTAAAAAAGTGACACTTTTTGGATTTTATTTGTTTAAAAAAAAAGAAAGAAAGAAAATAAATGTTGAGGGATTAAAATGGAAAGCCCAGGAGCAGAATTATATCCAGTGTTTTGCAACATTACTGCAAACAGTTTCAAATGTTCTGCGGGCATTTTGTTCAAATCTCGAAGGCCATGGTAAAATGCAAAATGTCCATAAAAATCTCTCTATTCTAAAAAAAAGTAAAGGCCGCTGTTGCCGCCGCTGGCGCTGTCAAAGCTTCTGGACCTATCTCCTCCTAAACCGTAGGGATTTGAGTTTCGACTAAGGTACCCACAGATTCGAAAAATTCCGAGGAACCTGCTAAGCTGATTTAAATTTAAAAAATCGAATTATTTTAGAAGATATTAATAAAAAACTGAAAAAATAAACCGAATGGTTGCCAGATTTGGCATAAAATCATTCATTCCTTTGCAACAAAGCGTTTCCAAGTATCTAGAATCGCGTGAAATTTACAAAGTTAACACAAAAAGCCTACTAACTTCCTCACCGTTTGCACGATCCGCTTGAAAATTTTCATGATCATGTATAAAAATATAGAAAACAATCTGCGCTTCTTTAAAAATCTGAAAATCTACCCGTTCCCTCCTTTTTAAGCGATTTTTCGCTATTTTCAGCACCATTTTATTTCCGATAGTCAAAAAAGTAAATCATTTGCGTGACAAAATTACCCTTTTCAAGTGAATATGACATCATACAATTGGGATTCAAATTAGTTTAAAAGAGATTTTCCAGATTACACAGTTTATTATCATTTTTTTTTTTTTCACAAATAAATCGTTTGCATGGACATGAGAATAGCTGTGTACACAAAACGAAATCTTTCGATTGCGAAAAGATTCCGCGATTTTCCAGAACAGCATGAAATTTAATTTGGGTATCTCTCTATTCTAAAAAAAAGTAAAGGCCGCTGGCGCTGTCAAAGCTTGTTGGTCTATTTCCTCCTAAACCGTGGGGAATTAAGTTTCAACTAAGGTGCCCACAGATTCGAAAAATTCCGAGGAACCTGATGAGCTAAGTTAAATTTCGAAAATCGAATTATTTTAGAAGATATTAATAAAAAACTGAAAAAATAAACAGAATGGTTGCCAGATTTGGCATAAAATCATTCATTCCTTTGCAACAAAGCGTTTCCAAGTAATCTGAATCGCGTGAAATTTACAAACATGACTTAGAATTACGCCCATTTTACGCCAAAATAAAAACTATATGAAATAAGTAACTCAAAATGTGTTACACAAAGTTGACAATTTTCAAATAGTAAGTTCGCTTAGACAACAGGAGTTTATAATTAGCGATTATTCGTTTTTCCAAAACAGAATAACTAATATCTTGAAAATGAAAAATAATTAAAATGCAGATTATTTTAAAGCTGGTTCTCGTCCAGCTGGATTATTTGCTACCAGTAGAAATATTTGGCGTTAACTATGCCATTATAGCAGTTATAGTACACTTTGGATATTTGCTAGCGCGACGAGATGGTATAATTCATGGTGTTAAGTACGCCAATCTGCAAACGATTATGTAAATGAAAGTATGGATAACGGTTTTCCGGTAACCTTAAATGAACAGTAAATATAGGTTGTTAGTGTGTGTAAATCGCCAAATAATGAAAAGTCGCCATTGGTGGCAGGCTATTCTATCTGTTCCGTAGGTTTTATTAACTTTACATGTACGCAAGTCGCCAAATAATGAAAAATCGCCATGGGTGGCAAATTCGCAAGGTGTCCAATAGGTTTTACATTATTAAAAATACAGCTGAAACATATGTTCTTATTTTATTACGCTTTAGCTTCTAATTAGTATAACCTTACAAAATACATAACAAATAACATAAAATTTTATAAACACAATATACTACAGAACCTCAGGAGGGCATCTCCTAAGGCCCTTGACCTCTTTAAGGGTCTTAGGAGATGCCCTCCTGAGGTTCTGTAGTATATTGTGTTTATAAAATTTTGTTATGTTATTTGTAAATAAAATTAACATTGCTCCTTTAAATGAAATTGTAAATTAATTTGAAGTGATAATGTTTGCACTTGGTAAGGTTAATATGAACACAATTATAACTTCTATTCTGTTTCCCTTTCCCTTTATTTTGTAGAAGAATTGAACTTATTAAAGGAAGTTTTTTTCCCCCATATATTATATATTTTCCTTTGAAGGTTTTTGAAACCTTGATTATTTTTTAATGCTTTAGTAAATAGCACTTAATTTATAAGAATATCTTTTGTTATTTAGAATATTGTTCAAGAAGTTGTTTCAGGATTAGGGGAGCTAGGAAGAAATACTACAGTAATATCCAGAACAACTGTAAATACATTTCTATATTTGATATTTTATCAATTTAATTATTTTAAAGTAAAATGTTCTTTAAAATGTTTTATTATTATTTTTTTAAACCTCTTTAAGGGTCTTAGGAGATGCCCTCCTGAGGTTCTGTAGTATATTGTGTTTATAAAATTTTGTTATGTATATTTCTGTCCTACTGTGTTTCGTTTTTGAATTCAATTATTTTGAATAAAGATGTGATTATGAAATGTTTTAAAAACTATATTAATACTTTTGAGAATGGCATAGAGCATTTTAAAAATAATCATATTTGCAAGCAATTAAAGAGTTTAATTAGAATAGTTGGAATTATGACAGCTGTTATTGGGTTTTAAAAATATTGAGTTTTATTAGAACTGCCTTAGTCATTTGCCAGTTTATCTTTAAAAAAAAAGTGTTATCACAAAACTTAAAACAATCAAGCACTTGCATGTTTTGAAAGCAAATTAAAATAATGTTTTAATGATAAAATGTTAAATTCTCAGCTTTATTCTAGATGTCTTGCTTTAATTTTATTATAAGATTTTTTTCTTTTTTAGCTTTAAAATTTAATATGCAAATGTCAATGTAAATGCATTTGACTATGTACTGTTATGATGATTGATATATCCTTTTCACCCCTTTTCATTACTATGAGATTAATAATGAAAATATTACATATTATTAATTTTTGAGAAAACATTTGATAAAGTAATTCATTTTAGCTGTCATAATTCCGACTATACTAATTAAACTCTTTAATTGCTTGCAAATATGATTATTTTAAAAATGCTCTATGGCATTCTCAAAAGTATTAATATAGTGTTAACAGGACATGTTCGTATAATAATATTTCAAAGTTGTTAACTACATTAGTATACATGTAAGCGGTAACTGATTTCTGGCAGGGCATTCAGGTCAAGCGTCCGGGTCTCCCAAATTATCCTTTAAGTATAAAAATTTGCAAGTTTTGATTTCCATTTAAAACAAGAGACCAAGAAACTTATAGTAATTGCTCTGTTATTATTTCATACTGCTAGCATTATATCCACATCCACCACCACTCAGGTAATTATTGAGTTCAAAACTTATCAGTTAGGCATGGCATATGTAGTGATGTATGCTGATTGTGAGAAAACCATAGAGCTGATTTTCAATCAGAACAGATAAAAGAAATAGCTTCTTAAGTAAAGTGAAGTGAAGTTATATCCCACTATAAATAAATGCTCTGATATAAACATTAGGGGAAAAAAATACGGACTGAAAGTAATGATTGAAAATTAAATAATAAAATTGAAATATTATTATCCTACATAATATTATTACTATCAAACTACTGCATTTCATATGAAAGTTGCTTTGTATATTATAAGAAAGTTGTTATAAGAGCTCCTAGTGAAGCTTTTGCCCCGAGCCCCCATCTCTGCAAATCAGTCCATGCATGTAAGCTTAGCAAAATCTTTAACTGAAATTGTTTGCACAACAGTTTTTTACATCAAACATAGCAACTATTTGTAGCAATTTATAATACTATTTATTGAGCATATGATTTTCTCAAATCCATACGATGTAATTCACGTTAATTTTTATATGTAAACTATGAAATTTAGGATTAACAGTTATTCAAAATGTCAATGAGTTAATTTTTAGCATAAGTAAGCTAAGCTAGAGGAATCTTGTATTGTTTCTCAGGCAGATTTGTTATTGCTGTTGTATATTTCAAAATTCTTAAACAGAATGTAGTAAAGCAAAATGAAAAGAAACCCTCACCATGGCATAGTGGTTATGTCACGGAAAATGTCACTAGATTAATGTGTGATTTTTATTTCAATAAATTTGTTGTGTTACATCATTTCCATTCTACTCTTGCTATTGATATCATAGTCACTGACCACTTTTTTAAAAATATACCAGTTATAAAGCTGAAATGGAGTAGTATTATGCATTTTTGTAAGGTGTGGAAAAAATAATTTATGAACTTCAGTCTACTCATGATTAAAGACCTTCATGGGATCTAGGCAAATAAGATGTTAAATCAAATGGCTGTTACATCGAAAGTTTATAAAAGGTATTGGAAAATAGTCAGGACTTCATCAGAGGGTCGTTAAAACTGGAAGGGTTGCAAAATCGCAAGTTGACTGTATAACAATTCTGTTGAATATATTTATTTATGCTTATATGTATATTTTTATTTAAATACAGGAAGATGGTCCCTCTGTTGATCTTCGTATCAATTTAGGTCAAGTTCCAATTCAAAGTGAAGCTCAGCTGAGAATGAATCGTGTACAGACAATGTTTATGCGGGCTAATCGTTTATTAGATTCCTTGGAGGTAAATTTGCTTTAAAATTATGTGTTTCTGCTTCAAGCCGCAATCCTAGGCGTTGTCATAAACCCCTGTTTCCAAATATCCAGAACAGATTATCACTTTTGATAATTAGTCAAGTTGTACTAATCCCCTCTATCAATGATCCAGTCCTGTCACTTCCCCTCTGCCATGCCGAAATTGATCTTGGAAGTTTTGTTGCCTCCTGTCAAGAACATCCATTTGAATGTCTTCTGTTTCTATTTTACTTTCAATTCATAAAAACTTTGTAAAAGTCTGAAAAGAAAAGGGGTAAAAATAAACTGTGGTGGCAGGTACACTAATTTGCAGTCTCCACTTTCAATGGTCGCCACATGGCAAGTGCCAACTGTTAATTTTGACCTTTAACGCAAAGTGCGAAGGTTTCATGTGCAGGTCTGCTGCATGCCTGTCAATCTGTCTGGAGTTTGGCTGGTTTTCTTCAGATGTAACATGAATATGTGTTAGAACCCCTTAAAAAGTCCTCTGACCAAGCCCCCCACCATCAAATTTTGCAATGAACAGTACACATTTTTCAATCGGTGCCAAGAATATCTAGCCACTACACACAAGAGATTAATAATTTTTATTGTATTGCCTAGTCTGGGAAGTGGAGAATCAAATCTGTAATTTTATATTATCTTTAAAAATACCCTCTACTTTCAAAATAAACAATAAATAACAGTATTATTCAAACCAGGACTATTGTTTTTGATATCCGTGTTAAAGTAAAACTTTTTATGTTTTTTGTTTTAAATCTCATCTTTTCCTGCTATAGGAAGGCAATGGGTCTGGTAATAATTCTTCAGATTCGTCATCACAAACTGATAATGATGAAGATGTTCGACATCGGCTTTTGGACTCTGAAATTGGAAATTTAATTAGAATAGATCCAGTTGTGAATAGCAATGGCGAAACAACTTTAGTTGGAACTCCTGGTGAAGCAGGTTTAAACAGTGATTCTCAGGGTGAATCTATGATTTCTTCTCCTGTAAGTAATTTATGTTTTAATTGTATGTGTGTTTTATCATTACTACTGCAGATAATTGGAAAATTTAAAGCATCACCAAAGAAAAATAAAGTTGTTTAAATATGTTGCTGCTGATGTGTTTTAAAAACTTTATTACTTAAATTTAAATTAATGTATTATTGCTGACTATTAACCTTGATGACTAATTTTTGCTTGCACACTCACATATCTGCCAATTTTTACTGGATTTTTAGAAAACTCCTAAAGTTTGGTCATTTCTCTTGATCTCCCAGTTCCATCAAATACTCCTTAGTTTTTCTAAAGCTCAAAAAAAAAAAAAAAAAAAAAAAAAAAAAAAAAAGGACGAAATTAGTTGAATTTGGGGGAAAATTTCTGTTTACTAGGAATGCAGCAAACATGCCAAAAATGGATTATCATGGTCCAGAACTTTCTAGAATTCCTAGAATTTTACGAACAAAGGAAAAACATCACTGAAAGTTATGCCCAAGCATTACAGTTGAATCTTTTCCCATTTTCTTTATTAATGATTTTTTTTTTTTTTTTTTTTTTTTTTTTTTTTTAAACATACCTTTATTTAAATATCTAATGCTGTATAGGATTAAAAGTTGGACTTCTTTTGTATTTGTTTAGTTTTTAACAGATTAATTTTAATAAAATGCACTTATCTTTGGAAGTTTGAATTAATTTTTAAGATCAAATTTACCTAAAGAAATATTTGTGAAATATTTAATGACAATAGCTAATTCAGGGTGGCTACAGATCAATAAAAAATGCGAACTTAACCTGGAAAAATCAGGGAGTTTCATGAAGATACCCAAAAACCACGCAACTGTTCATTTTGGCCTTGACAGTGTGACTCTTATTACTGGATCTCATTCATGTATGATATTTCACCTATATTGGTACAAACTTTTAAACAGAAAAGGACTGTCAGTGTAAGGGGATTAGGGTAGATGCGTTTACCATGTAATAAAAATAATAAAATTTCTGCAATGCAGGATGTATAAAATTTAATTATATAAATCAGAATTTTATTTAAATTCTTTTGTTTGCAATAATTATTGAATGAGTACAAAGTAAAGATTTTCAAAGTTACCCTTATTACTATTAGACATTATTAAAATTGCATCAAACAATTTAACTCATCCATCAATTGATAACTACAAAAATTGGGGAAATTTAATTCAGAACACAGAAGATTGCTGGAAAAAATGACATAGTCATGCAAATTTTGTAATACATCCTATGGTTGGGATGTAGAACACCATATCAAATCAAATCACTGAAATATATTTGTTATTCCTCTTTCACTTCTAATTTAATGCTTGCTCATTCCTGAAAAGTGAATATAAGTTTTTTAAAAAGTACTATTTCTTTAAAACAAATAAAAATAATTACTGCATGTAAGTTTTTTAGCAGGTATAAAATTAATATATATTTTTTTTTAAACTCACAGAATTGTCCAAAGGTATGTATGAAATAAAGTTTAAAATATTTTCAATAATTTATTTTTCATAAAGCTTTATTTTTAATTTCTTGTAACATACTTAAAAAGGTCTCTTTAAAAACACTAAATTTTCTTTCTTAAACCTTGACTTAATCTTTTTAAAATAAAAATAGTACTGATCAATATTTATTTTAACTATCAAATGTTTTTAATCAGCTTAATATAATTAAAATAATCAACATCCTGGTGCCAAAAGTATTTAAACAAATTATCTATTAATAAACCTTCCAGAATTCTTTTTCTTTTTTTTTTTCAACTGAAAATAAGCTTAAATTGATGACAGTTTGTTTTATGAATAACCTAGCTGTTAACTTATGACACAATTTGTTTTCTGAAGACATCCTTTTCCAGAACTAGATTTCTTTTGCTTTTATTATTATTTATTTTTTCCTTTCTTCATTCATTAAAATGTTGAGAATTTTAAAATCGGAAGGTATATAATATGAATATTTAAAATACCAAATCTTGTTAATAGTCTGATTTACTAAATTCGGCATTTACTCCAATTTATGTAATTAAAACTGTGGCGTAATAAGTGGGGGGGGGGGGGTCCGCCCTGGCGGCAAAAAAACAAACATGGTGGCCGGCAGGACACTTAGAAATAATAAAGTGGAAAACTAAAGGACCGAAAGGGGGGCAGAATGCTGAAACTTAGAAAGAATGGGGCGGCAAACTGAAAGACCGCACCGGGCGCCAATAACCCTAGCACTACATTGCTAAAGAAAAAGATCATTATTATGCTCTGATTTTGGCAAAAGCATAATGTGTTTCAATTGCTGTATTCCCAAAACGTCGCAAATCCCTCGATTTTCAGATGGATTTGAGTAGATAAAGCCACTGAACATGGTACACGGCTGAAGTGTTGAAGTTCCCACGTTCGGCGGGCCCCGCCCGCGCGACTGTCGGTCTGGAGTTTTGGTCGGTTTCATCAAGATGTACGCGTCAATACCCATTAGAACTCCTTAAAAAGTCACCCAACCAAGGCACCCCCCCCTTAGAAGATATCCCTTGTCTAGGCTTGCCATAACAAACAAGCAAATCCCGCGAATTTTCGAATCACAAAACGTCGTTTTGCTAAGGCATTCTTTCTGTATCATCTGTAATTATATATGATTAGTAAATAACTGTTATACATTACGAATATGTACTAAGAAAGCCGATTAAAAAGAGCAAATCGTTTAGGGGGGGGGGGACTTCGTAGTGTTGCGAAACTATTAAAGACATCGAGAAGAGCAATAATTATATACAGCTGGCGACGAACTCTGGTATAATGATTGTTTGATAATTCGCAACTACATTTTTATCAAACGTAGCCACTGATATTTGAGAATTGACAGATGGAATCAGAAATTTTTAGATAACTTGAGAAAATTTTGAATTTCCCAACCGTATTTTCTTCCCCTAACTCCTAAGTGAAATGCCGATCGGGCTTCTCACTTGAGTCAGCAAAAAGAAAACATACAAGAGGGGCCTTTTCGGGTTACTCGGCTGTTCGGCTCGCGCAAAAGAAAACAAAGAAAAGGGCAGTAGGAGTATTTCGATCTGTGAAAGAGTAGAATATTTGAAAAAAGCATTTTAATAAATTACATTTGTGGGAAAGATCGGATTTCATAGACGGTTTTTGTGAAAGGGCCGTTTTCAATCGAACCTATTTTTATGATGGGATTATTGTACTCAATCGTAACCGTTTTAATTAACGTATTATCATGATGGGCTGCAAATGGTATGTAGGAAATAAAAAGTGCTGGTTGTTTACTAATAATAATAAAAATGTAAAAGCAGGAGGGCGCATAAAGAAGAGAAATAGGGCCGTCCGGCTCTAAAAAGACGACAAAAGGGCCGCCGGGCGCTAAAAAGATAACAAAAAGGCCGCCGGGCGCTAAAAAGATAACAAAAAGGCCACCGGGCGCTAAAAAGATAACAAAAAGGCCGCCGGGCGCTGCGCCCTGCCAAATTAATCTAGAGTCAACACTACAGGAGAACAGCTGCTTCCCTCTCTCCGCCAGCTCAGAGCTCATACATCACCATGTTCCAATATCTCTGTGTAAATGTTGCTTAAATACAGGGATCACTCTAGAAATGAAAAAGGGCAGGGCGCACATTACAGAAAAAGGGCAGTGTTTGGGAAAGGGGCATATCATATCATACAAAAAGGGCAACTTTTGTAATTTTTGTCTACAAACACATAAGGGTAGCTTTTATAAACATACTTTTATGTCCAAAAATGTGTTTTCTTAATAGCAATTTTTTAAGCAAATGATTAAACAAATTTTGAAACCAAATTTTTTCACTTAATGACCTTTGCACAATCTTGCAGCACTTTTTTCGCTTATTGACTTTTATAAAAATTGTGTAAGGCGGCCATTATGCTTTATTTCAACAACAACAACAGAACAAAAGAAGCATAAAAAATTAAATTTTACAATCGTAAAATAACGGGAATCTGGTTTTGCCGACAAATTTTTCATAATCACGCCAATTTTCGGACCCGAAAATGACCGAAAACATTCCGTTTTAGATTTAAATTTTATCGTATTCAGCGTCACTGCAACTTTTCTCTCTGTATATATGCTTGTCTGCAACTAGTGGAGGGGAAACGGGACACTTGCCCCAGGCATAGTGCTTTCATGTCAAAATGGAAATGGAAAGAAGGGAGCGCCAAAACAAAGGTTTGTCCCGGGCAACTTGACCTCTAGTTGCAGCACTATATGCATAACATTTGGAAATATTCTGTAATAAGAACGGCAGTTTAGCTAAGACGTGTCCGAGGAAAAAATAAATTGCAAGTGCGCGACATAATAAAAAAAGAGGGGGGTGAAACGATAGTATTTCATATCGTGGGCGGCGGCAAAGGTTTTTCTAAACAGGAAAGAAGTCTTAATAATTATTGTTGTGTAATATTCGTAATTACATAATTATAAAATAACTCCCGCCCCTTCAGGGATCGGAAAGAATTTGACCCGCTTGCACAAATTTTTAATTTCCCAATCGATGAATTCAAAATAGTCTCAACGGCTCTCCCCACTGCGCATTTTCACACTGTCTATTAGGCTTTTGCTGAGCGTGTAGTACAGTAAAAACGAACATCCCAGGGGCGCGTGCCTGTGCAGTCGAGGAGATTTGCATTCTCGCTCTCGCAATCGTCCACGATTTCATTTTTTTGGAGCGGCTGCAAAATAGACACAAATTTTGTATTGACAGTTCGCACCCCTATCTCCGCCTAAAATAGCCCTATAGCAGAGCTGTCATCCATTTGGCTCCGATGCTGACCGGAAATTCGATATTTTCAAGTAGTATTTCCTGACTGCTCCACACCCTGTCAATGAATCAATTTTTTCCTATTCTTTTTAGTACGGGAAGAGTGTGGGGGGGGGGGGTTACCCCACACTTCCGGAATTGCCCTTGTCTTGAATTTTCCATGCAGCCAGCCTTAAGTTTGGATGAATGTGTTTTGAAAATCTGAAAAAATAAAGAATAACAAAGTGGCGTTTATTAATTACTTACAGCATTTATAAAAACCGCAAAGCGGCATTTACAGTAGGAAATAGTTTATTGTTATGACTACTCTTCTGGATGACAGATTGTTCCTCTAATGAGATATTTTATGACCTGAAGCTACAGCGAACGGTTTTAACTCTCCTCAGGTCGGGAGGGAGAAGAGCGGCGACTGAGCAGATGCCCCCCCCCCCCGTCCTCCTCACACATCATTGATAAGAGAATAAACAAATCAACTTCCTTGTTGTTATTTGAGAGAGGCTTTTTTGGGGTCTAGCCGAGCGCCAGCAATGGTAACGAGAATCAAAGAAAAGGGGAAACAAGGTGGTGTGGAGAAAAGGAGAGTGGCATTTTGATTGGAAAAAAAAGAGCGCGGAATTTTATCAGGAAAAAGGGCAAGGAGGGCGGAATTTCATCAAGAAAAAGGGCAAGGAGGGCGGCATTTTACCGGAAAAAGGGCACCAGGGCGGGCCGCCCCCCTGAAACGCTCTAGAGTGATCCCTGCTTAAATATTTGGTACAACTTGTCTCCACTTATCTACCAAGAACTCTTGGCATCCATGCCCAGGTGAGTTGCAGCTGTTTTAAAGAAAAAAGGGGGACACAACACATTGTGTAGGTGATGATAATGTTTTGGCTCTTCAGTGTATAATGCATGAAGTTTTTAAATTTATCATTTTATTCATGCCTTCTTAAATGAAGCTAAGTGATGTATGTTTATTTCTTAACTACAAAATCATGCAAAAATGCTGCTATTTTGGCAACTAAAATTAAGAAAATGGCTACTGAACTGGCGACTTTATGTCACTGAGGCTATTAATGATACTTTTTTCACCACCTGACATTGGTGGACACCCTGCCGACTGAGCGATGGAGACATCTTCTCTCGTCAGCTGTAGTTACATCTCTCCTCATTAAATCGTGGGTACATGTTATATGAGCTATGCGACTGCCATACCACATATTACATAAAGGAGTTAGCACTAAACTTCCTACATTAAACGCTTGCAGTAAATGTATAATTATTAATATCAAGTATCTTCTAGCAAGTTTAATTAAAAAAAAAATGTATTCATTTGATAATTGTATGAAAAATAAAGTCAATGTTTCCACTCTACAATTTTCTTAAAATGCAAAATGTCAGTACATCATGCAAATCTACTGAATTTTTTTTTTTTTTCTTTTCTTTTTTTCCCCAAGAATATTGCCAAGTATGCACAAAGTCTTTTAAGTGTAACAAATTTAAACATATCTCTTTAAAGTACAAAAATCATATAAAGTTCTCTTCAAAGCTGTACTTTGAATAGCAATTTTTACTTCTGCTTAAAAAAAGTAGATACATTTATACAGCTTGTGTTTTTAGCTTCAAAATAAATTATTGTACCTCTTTTCAAATTTGATTATAAATGAAACAAATCTGGCTGAGAAAGTTTGTGATTTTCTATTACAGCAAAATATTACTGATTTCATAAGTAACTTTTAGTTGTTTGCAGCTATTTTATGTGTTTATGTGATTATCATTTGTGATTTTCAGTTTTAAAATTTAATCAATTACTATTTCAGCTGCCAGCAGGTGATTCAACAAATCCTCCAGCTGCATCTGAACGTTATGGTCTTGAAGGTCTAGCGCAGGTTGCTCAGGCTGCTTTAACTGCAGCCATTGCTACAGCTACAGCAGCTGCCCGTGCTGCTACTTCTTCCATGAGTTCTCAGGAAACTCCCCAGAGAGAAAGTACTTCATTTATTATTAAAATTATATGCTTACTACTCAGTGAATGTAGTTAATCTACCAGTGTTCTTCTGAAAATAATTACTAATATGTAGATGTTCAATCTATATTGATATTTTTTTACACTTTAAAAATTGATTAGAAGTGCTGTTAAATTTTTTTTTTTTTTTCTTTAGAAAAGCAAAGTTAGATTGCTAATTTTAAAATTTTTCTTTAACTGTACAACTGTTTCTTTAATTGTACATGTTTTGCATCAACTCTTGTAACATATTCATTTTGTTTTAAAATATCAAGTATTTTGTATTTTAGTTTTTCCATTTTTGTTCTCATCCCTTCTAAGAAGACTATTTAATGTTAGTTAAAATGTAAATAATTTTATTTAATTAACATGCTTGCATGAAATAATGTGAGGATACCCTTTCATAAAATGTTACAATTTCTGCTCTAAATAAATGCCAAGAAAATTAGTTTTTCTGAAACTTTTATTATGATCAGCTGGAAAAAAAAATACTATAGCAAAATTTAACAGAATTCAAATAATTTTCAGAGTCTGTATAACATAATTAATTTTTCAGCTTAAAAAAGTTAACAGATGTCCACTCTGTTACCAGACATTAAATTAAAAAAAAATTAAAAGTCAAAATAAGCATTTCGGTTTTTCTATATACTATTAGGCTTGCAACAAATGATGCAAATGCCCTATAGTATTTAAATAAACGCAGGTGTTCAGTGAATTAACTCTAAAAAAAGTGTCTGCTCTATTACCGGATGCAGTAGGGTAGGGTAGCATAAACTTAATAAGAAGGGCATTCACAGAATTCACCAGTCTGCAGGTTGCCACATTCCCAGTTTCGTTGGAAACTAAAACAGCTCCATTATAAATGTGTGTCTGCTGTTTTTTACTGCACAAATACAAATGTTTGTTTTGAAATCAGAATTTGTAAAAAAAAAAAAAGCATAATATTGGAATAAAAATTAATTTCATTATAAAAATGACTAAATAAAAATAAAATTCAAAAGATTCCCACTCCCAAAAGCATTTATTCTGTATTTGTAAATGGAATTAAAGAAATTTATTAAAACGCAAAATCACCAGGTTTTAATATAAAATTAAAAATAAATAACTTAGTGTGTGTAAACAAATACATAAAAAATACTGCAACATGCTCGTTTCAAATTGCATGAAAATTCCGCCTTCAGTTGCAAAAAGTTCCAGCCCTTACATAGACTGAATAGTGAAAATGTATGTATTGTGCTACTTTTACATATGTATATTCTGTAGAAAGGTTATTCTTCTTTTAATTCAAGATAAATGATATTCTTCAACCAACCCAAAGGTAAACAAACTAGTTCAAAAGTATTATGAATAAAAGAAAAGATTGATAATAATTTTGGTTAAAACTACATTAATTATCACAATATTAAAAAATATTTTTTAAAAATATGTATTAATTTTAGTACATAAAGTATTAGAATATTAAAAGTAAACTTCTTTTATCAACATAAATATTAGTGTGATGGTTGAGACTGAATTATACTAACAATTTTAGTTCAGTGCAGGGCCTGACCACTATTCTGCATTTCTGAAACATCCATGCTGCGCTTGGAATGAAAGCAAAATTTGTCTCTTTTCTTACTAATATGTGAACAAGCCTAATTGATTCAATGCCATCCAGGCCTTTCAAATTGGGAAAAGAATAAGTGACAGAGAAATGGGGTGGGGGGAGAGAAATTCTTATTTTATAATAATAATAATAATAAAAAAAAGAAGTAGAACACAGTTATGAGATAAAATATTGTGTTGCATAATAAATTGCTAAGTGCCAGATCAGACACACACACACCCTCAAAAAAAAAAAAAAAAAAAAAAAACACTCTGTGCAAAACCAGTAGATTCACAGCAGGTGTTTTGAAATTTAGATTGGCCACAATCCCAAAAAATACAGATTTCATGTTTCCAGCTGTAGTACATTTTATCCCTCCCCCCTTTTTTTGTTCAAAAGGATTATTGTTTTACAAACGTTAGCTTACTGTATTCCTTGATGCTAGGTTTTATGAATGTTTATCAATAACAAATAATAATAATAATAATCAATTCTGGACGATAATTTTGTATCATTTTTTATGAGAATAACCCATTAGACTGAAAAGATTCTTCTAAGTCTGTATAAGGTGTTCCTTTTTTTTTTTTTCCTGTAAAACTACAGACTATGACATAAGAGTGTAAATATTACATTAGATGTAAGTAATTGAGAGATTGTTCATAATCATTTGTAGTTATGCATAGTCCCCATTAAAAATGCTGAGTTTATACCTGCCAACTTTTACAGATTGTCTATAAAATTTATAGATTTTACAGGCTGAGTTTCTTTTTACTTCATTTTTAACAGAATGTGCAGTTTCAATAAGTGCTGCGGACCATGCCAGCCCACTTTCTCAGAAAATGTTTCCCTAGTCTAAAATAGCAAAAAAGTACAGTTATGCAAGAGCAAAAACACCTGCTATAATTAAGGAAATGTCTGAAGCGATAACTTCTTCAATTGTCAGACAATTGCAAAAGGGCCCATTTGCTGCAGCCTGTGATGGGAGCAGTGCTAGCAGTGACTACTACAAACTCTTTTCACATTTTTTATTGAATCTGAGAATCTTATTCTGAGTAAGCTACTAAGCATTCTAAATCTGTCAGCTGATTCTACAAGAGAAGATATAAGTGCCTTAATTTTAAATGAGTGTATGCAAATTGCTTTTGAGTGTTGCATGACTTTTAATGCATAATTTATGTAATGCTGTCCAAAAGTTTAATTAAATTTTTTAATGCTAAAATAAGTTTGTATATAATTATATAGAAAACATAAAATACTAAACTGCAAAGCATTCAGGAGATTGTGAAAAAGGAATGTAAAGGTAAGATTTTTTAAATTTTTAGTGGCCTGAAACTGTGTATGGAAGGGGGAGGGGGTCGAACTAGTTTAATGAACTTTATTTCTTTTACCCCATTGAAATAGAACACATAATTTTACTGATATGATGTGAAACTTTACTGAAATAAGTGCTTGGTTTTGCCGTTGTTGATTTTTCTAGGTTGGCAGATATGAGAGTGTGACAAATAATTACATGTTTATTCAATTAAACTGTCTTGTTGTATCACCCATAACTTATGTTTGCAAATGTGAAAAATCCATACTTTAATTGCTGAGAATTTATTTCTTTTTCCTTGGCTTATGCAGTTTTTGATTATATTCATGTGTTAGAAGTGATACATGTTTTAATATTAAATGTTGCAGATCTTACCCAGGAGCAGTCTGCAGCAGCTGATGCTGCACCAGGTGATAGCACTTCACCTGAAAGTGCTTCAGATTTTATGAACTTGGATACAGTACCTCTTCCTTCATCAGATTCAGCAGCTGTTGCAATGGAAATTGATTCATTAACTCCTTGTGAATGTGATCAGCCATCAGAAGAAACTCAAAATCAGTCTGCATCCACTAATGCTTCAGCAAATACTACTTCTCAAACACCTGAGACAGCTAATGTTAGCACTAGCACTGCTGCCAGCAGCACTGCTCCCTCAAGAGAAATCCAGTAAGTATATATATATATAAAGAGAGAGACTGTTCCAAGAACACTGACCTAGGCTATCATTCCTTAAATATTGATCATAGACTTATGCAATAAATTATAAAGTTACTTAAAAAAAGGTACTTAAATAAATATAAAATTTATATATTTATATCAAGCTCAGATTAAAAGTCTTCGTGCTTTAAAAAATGAGCCCAAACTCATCTCTACTATGTATGTAACTCTGATTTTTCAAAAACTATTAGTCGTAGATTGTTGAAATTTTATATGTAAGATAAGATTGTTGTAACATGTAGTTGTGCACCTCGATTTTTGGTTCTAATCTACTGCAGAGTTTATTGACAGGACCACCCAAAAGAATTTTAATACATTAATGTCTATGAGCATCTTCAATATATTATGTCTGTAATAGTCGCTGTTTGGTGCATGCCCAAAGTCTCCCAATTTGTCATCGACCATGGCAAGTTTTGCCTAAATATCGCTACATTTGGCACCAAAAATAATTACATATTAAGTATAACTCTAAAACTATTTATCGTAGAATATTGAGACTTTGTATTTAGAATTAGCATAACATACAGCTGTGCATTTCCTTTTTGATTGCAATCGACCGAGTAATTTATTTGTAGGGTCACCCAAAAGACTTTCAATACATTAAGGTTTATGGATACCTTCAATTCATTAAGTCTGATGAATCACTATTTTGGCTGTGACTAAAATCTTGCTAACTATCCTTGGCATGGAATCAGTATGAATTTTACACTTTGTCAGATTATCGGAAAGACATTCTTGATAAGCATACAGCCTAAGCAATTGATTGGCTTTCGTAAGCCATGGCATGAATGATTAAACCAAGTTGAGCAGTCTGCAAATATATATATATAAGAAAGGTGATTCTCACTAGCATTGTAACAGTGTTCAATCAGTAGACATATTTTAAGCGAATACATCTGATCTGTACTTAGATCATTCATTACCGTAGCTTCTGTTTCACGAACAAAACTTAGAATGATAGAAAAATCAATCATTGGTTTATCTTTTGGGTGTAATTCCAACATGTTTGCTACCTACCCTTCTGAAGTTTTTGGATCAGTGGTCTAACTCGGATTTCTCAATAACTATTAGTCATAAATTGTTGAAATTTTATATGTAAGATTGTTGTAACATCTAGTTGTGCACCTCGATTTTTGGTTCCAATCTACTGCAGAATTTATTTGCAAGACCACCCAAAAGAATTTCAATATATTAATGTGTATGGACATCTTCAATATATTATGTCTGTAATCAGTCATTGTTCTGTAATCTCGCAATTTATCATCGACCGTGGAAAGTTTTGTATAAATATCACCAAATTACGTATTTCGTGTAACTCTAAAACTGGTTATTGCAGAATGTTTGAGACTTTGTATTTAGATTGTAAATTAAAATACAATTGAGCAACTCTTTTTTGATACAATTGACTGGATAATTTATTTACCGGGTCAACCAAAAGACTTTAAATACATTAAGGTGTGTATGGATACATTCATTACATAGAAAGTTTGTGGTCAATTATGCAAACTATGTCAGGCTTGTTGGCTTTTTTTTTTTGGGGGGGGGGGGGCAAAATATTGCCAAATTAGGTGCCAAAAGCAAATCTTTCAAACTGAATCTAGCTTAGCAATATCTAAAACATCTAGCTAGAAATTGCTAAACCTTAATATTATTGCAGTATTTTACCTCTTTCAAACAAAATAAGTTTAGATAAAGTGCACCAAAAATATTTATAATTTAATAGACATACAAGGAAGGAAGTCATGTATTGTCAACATCAGATTTTTTAAATAAGTGCCTCATCTTGTTTCTTGATGTCTGGCAATTCTCTAATTAGTTTATGTTGTATTTCTTTCTTACAGATTTTTACCTGTTTTCTGCAAATTGTGTTATGTAATTGTCAGGAACTGCCTTTATGTTAATGCATCTTTTTTATCTGTGTGTATTTTAATAATTAAATCATTTTGTATTTAGACATCCCAGTGTCCAGACTTTGGCCAATTTAATGGATGAAGTTATTCGAATTAATACACGCATGGAACCATGTCTTCAAAAGTGTAGAGATATGATTAGGAATGATGAAGCTATAACATCACGAGCTGTATGTATTACTTTTGTTATTATTTAAAACTTGTTCACAGAATATTTTCAAAAACATTTCTCATGAAAGCACAAAATGCTTTTTAGGGACGATTAACTCACCAATATTTTTGCATGCTCTATTTATAAAAGAAATGTATAAAATATGAAAAAGAAGATGCAAGTTTTAATATTTATATTATTTGATATAGTTTAGTATTAGAATATTTATTCACCTGTAACATTTGCAAGATTATTTAAAGAAAGTTAAATTACAATTTTGTTTTGATTTTTTCTATTAATACAGTAAAACCTCATTATAATGATATCTGATACAATGATAAATCTCCGTAATTCCAATACAATATAATCTCCTCTCAATATAACAATACATCCCTCTAGAACGATAATTTTATCTAGAACGATAATTTTATTAGGTCCCTTAAGTATCGCTGTATAGAGGTTTTACTGTACTCATTTTTTTATTTTAGTGCTTTTTACTTCCTTGTACAGGGTGTACTTACAAGGAAGTCCTTTTACTTCCTTGTACAGGGTGTACTTACAAGCCCGAAAGCAGAAAGTGGGTAAAAGTGTGACGTACGTCGCAGAACAATCACAGTGTTTGCAGAACATTTCATCTTTCAAAAGAAAGAAGATATAAAATGATATGTTCTGCAGAGTAATTAAAGCGATGTGCCCTTTATGCCATGCCTTCTTTCTTCACTTTTTGCATAACTTTTATACCTATTTTGCATTTTATCGTGGTCATTTAGACTTGGACAAAATGCCTGCAGAACATTTGCAATTGTTTTGAAGTTTTGTTGCAGAACACTAGATATAATTCTGCTCATGGGTTTACAAGGAAGTCCTTTTACTTCCAGCTGTCTACTGGTCATGAAAAAGTTACGAATTTGAAGAGCAGGTCATAAAAATCAAGAAAAAGTCCCATATATTTTTTACCTGGTCACAGTCAACTCAAGTATTCTCTCCTAGTTATGTCAAAATAAAATAATAATAAATGATAATCAATTTTGCAGCGGCACATCCTAATTAGCACAGTCATATTGTATTCTCTTTCAACAGTTTTTTTTCCCCCCCACATTCATTGTCATTATTTTGAACAAAGAAAATTCTTGGGTGACAATTCCCAGCTTGTGAAACCTGCTATTTATTTATTAAAAAGTTATAGTTGTTGTAAAGTAATTATTTTTCATTTCTGAATAAATTTAAATGACATTTTATTAATATTTATTTTTCTGTTTTTAGCAAATTGTTGAATCTCATCGATTATTCAGTAAAATCTCTCAATTGTTACATTATCTTAGTCATGCTTTCCATTCACTGAGTGATTTACATATAAATTATTCTGCTGCACCTCCACGAAGTCCACGTGTTCGTATTATCTCCCATGCACCTGCAGTATTACAGCATTCTATACCTTTACAGGTAAAATTTTTTTAAAATCAATTTCTGGATTTTTATAGTATTATACTTTTACTGTCCATTCTAAAATAAAACATTTAAATTTTATTTACTTTGTATGAGTATTCTAATAATTCTATTTTATGATTTTTAAAGACTTGAAATTATAATTTTTGTGAAGCTTTGTTAAATGTAATTTGTGTTAACTCATCCCTACTAGTGTTGCTTTTTTTGTAACATTTATTTAGTTTATTTATTTATTTTCTTTAGCATAAAATTTGCCAATTCCATGAAAATAAATAAATAATTATTGGTTTGCACAAAAATTTGTAGAAATTTATGTTGTCAAAACACTATGCTAGCAGGTAATACGTTAATACCAGTGTGGCTACCCTCTTGGAATTATCAGAGAAGTTAGGAAACAAGAAAGATAAATCATGCCAAACGCATTGATTATAAAACACTTTCCAACACATGAATATTTTTGCACCAAATTTGGCAATGTATTTTCCTTAAATCGGGCGAGATTTGAGATAAGATAATGTTGCATTATCACTATAAATGCAATTTTATGAGATCCCGTAAAAGAGGTTTAAAAAATTCAATCCTTTAACTGAAGAATCTAAAAATTTTATACTCATTGTCTTGCACTAGAAATGTATTAGTGTTTCTCAAATACCACAGATTGTAATGCATTGGAATTCTTTTAAGTGTTCCTGTAGAAGAACTCTTAATAATACAGACCCTATTTTCAATGGGGAGCATTACTTTGAGAGCCTTAATGTATGCCAACATTATTGTCTTTTAAAAAACCGAATTTCTAAAATGAGCTTTCAAGAAAGACTGCCCATAGAGTGCGATGTATTTGATTTTTTTCTCCTGTAAAAGAACTGTAAATGCTGCTTACACTATTTTTAATAGGGTACATGGTACTGTACATATAAAAATAATCACACATATTGGGGTATATTTACGACAGTTAGAACCCTGGGCAGGTGGACAACAGAACAGACAAATTGAAATCATTCAAACTTGTAGGTAAGTTAAAAATATAAATATTCATTTTATATAACATAACGGTATTGGAAAAATGCAGAGAACCAGAAACTTATTCTTTTAAGGTTTGATAGTCTAAAATTCATTTTCCAAGCACTAAAAAATCAAAGTCTGCAATTTTGTTCCATGTAAATCCGTTAAACCGTTTTCGGTTCTTACGCATTAACAGATTTTCATCTGTCAGAGAAATTCTACTTATGCAACCCCACTCCTACGCAGATAGCGCTTAGCCATTCCTTAACGAAACACAATACACTAAATTGGTTGATTACAGTGCTAGTAACAAATTTTCAAAATTCCCAATCAAATCGTTATTGCATAATATTATCATGTTAGATATTTTTCGATTTACTGCCAAATAATGAAAATATCGCCAATCTTGGTTAGTTTTTCAAAGCATTTTTTCATATCATATTTGGCAATTTATCCAAAAGTCGCCAACATTGCGATTTTGGCGCAATTTAGGAGGCACTTGATTCGTCGGATTATTAGCTAATTATATTGTAGGTTATAGTATTATATGCTTTAAATAGATGCCTGTCTCTAAACTGCCATTGACCGTATTGTATTGGAATTATTTTGAGTGCTCTTGTAGAAGAACTATTTAACTACATACAGACACTATTTTCGATGGAAAGCTTCATCTTGTAATCCTTAACAACATATATCAATTTTGTTTCATTTCAAATAGCAGAATATCTCTAAAACTAGAAGTCAAAAGCCGTTGTGAAGACAATTGCAACGGGCTCTAGAAGAAAACGTTTGACGAAAGCGTGTCTACACTTAACATATTTAATCTTCGTCCACCTAAAATAAATAACTTCATACTCAATTTTTATTATACGTACTAAAATCGAATTTCATGCTCTTCTGGGAACGTGCGGAAACTTTTCCCATTCAAACGATTTCATTTCACTGTGAACATCCGCGAGGAAATCATTTTATTTAAAAAAATAAATGAATAAATAAATAAACTTATAAATCTGGAAAAAGCTTGTTAAGAGTGACGTCAATATGAAGTAATTATCACATGCAATAGCTAATTTTGTCACGCAAATGATTAACTTTTTTACTCTCGGAAATAAAATGGAGCTGAAAATAGCGAAAAATCGCTTAAAAATGAGGGAACGCGTGGATTTTCAGATTTTTAAAGTAGCGCAGATTGTTTTCTATATTTTTATACATAATTATGAAAATTTCAAGCGGATCGCACAAACGGTGTAGATGTTATTAGGCTTTTTGTGTTAACTTTGTAATCTTTTTGCAGTAATGGCGGAAAAAGTTTTATTTTGAAGTCAGGGATCAGCGTAACTATATAGTAAGGATGATACGCTTTAAAGAAAACCTTCCCATAGAGCGTAATGTACTGAGAATATTTTGAGCGCTCCTGTAGAAAAACTATAAATGCTACCTTCCAGACAGCACAGCAAACTAGCATCAAACGTGCAGCAAGCTTGATTTATCAAGTCAATAAACTTGAATTAAGCTTGAAAATTGCTCGCATGTAAGCTTAATGCAAGCTTGAATAAAGCTTGACATAGCAAGCTTAATTTCAAGCTTAAAAAATTTTCCTTAAAAAAAATTTCCTAAATACACGGGGTGCTGGTCGGCGAACTCGCCCCACATATTTTATTTTTCCATGCATTTTCCCCTCTACGCTGAAATTTCAAGTTATCTTAATCTGTTACCATCAAACGTCTGGGGCTAGGATCGAACACTTTGGGTTGGGAAGCCCACGTCATAACCACTTGGCCAACCTGACTTGTGCTCAAATGACTAAAGTTTGAAGTGGGTGTTATCGTTATCACTCTGTTTTCTGGCGAGATCTAGTGGCCGATATGTTGATCTGTTCCTTTTATTTTTCCATGGGATGCATCAAAATTAAAATGTTACGTGTGATTTAGAGACTCTACTAATAGGGAAATAAACATAATATAAACTTAACAGCAGCACACGTTTTAAAACTTTCAATATCGCAACACACATGTTGTGTCGAATGAGACAAATGACTGATTTTGAAATCAATTTCATAGTATAATTGTATTTTATTTTGAAGAATTTCCATATTTGGAAATATAGAATCTTTTTTTTTTTTTTTAAATTCTATGGTCAAGTACATTTATGACTGATGATAAATTACTTTGTGGCGGCCAGAGCCTGATCATAAGTGGTCGGGGCCCCGGGGCAAGAGGTTATTTTGGAGACCCCATACTACTATCACAAGCATTTTAACTTATTTTTGTTTGCTGTTGCATTTTCCTGACATAAAAATAAAACATTTTTAAAGAATACTAAAATTGAATTTAAAATTACCTATTTATTTATACTTATTTAGAACAAGACTGTGTATTTAAAAGTGATTTTAATATTTTTTTAGTCCATTTGTATTATTAGTGCATGGGTGCGCAAATTCCAGGAATGGCAATTACGAGGCATGGGAGCAAAGTTTCTCACTCCAAAAAATTTTCTTGATAAAAAGTTCACCAAAAAGTTCAAAATTTTCTTTACTTCATCACGAAATAAAAAATGTTAACTAATGGATATTTTGTGATAAGCATATATACACTCATGTCCATAAATTAAGGATAATTCAGAATCACACAGAAACTGATCTCTAAAATAAAAATTTCACCTGTGGAATGATCACACACATCTTGAAGAAGAATATGCAAATTACAGGAAACCACCAGATGGCGTGGATGGTACGTCACAATGACGAGAGTGTAAGAGAGGGTATATAAGGATTGGTGGCAAAGAAGTAAAATTGTTCACAAGCGCTGTGAAAGCCTTTCAGTGCAAAAACCGCATACTTATGGCACAAAGGAGGCATTTGGATGATGTTTTACGTGGCAGAATTATCGGACGACTGGAATGTGGACATACCCAGCTGGAAGTATCCGAGGAACTTGGAATCGCCCAGAGTGTCATCTCCAGGCTTTGGCAACGATTCCAAGATGATGGTAATGTGAGTAGACGTTACAGCACAGGTCGCCCCCGAGTTACAACGCCGAATGAGGAACGCTATTTGCATACTTGCCAACTTTTACGGATCTTCCATAAAATTTACGGATTCTCCTACTTTTTTATGCGTTTACTGAAGAGGGCTATTTTTTTACGCATTTCAAGCAGTCTGACGTCACGCTTAGAGATCGGCGAGAAAATCTTTCCTCTGCACTTGAGCCGCTATGTCAGTCTTCCCCTGTACTCTTTTCCCCTCAAGACGGACTGGAGACCGGTTTTTTTCTCACTAGAAGAGAGAGAAGGGGAGGGTGGTGGCTGCAAATGTAATCATTTTTCCCTCTTAAGGAGGGAAAGAAAGGCTATCCTCTTGCTGCCTGGTGACGTCATGCCCGATATCCCTCCTTTTCTCCCTGCCAAAAGGAAGCGCGAGCATATGTCAGTGGTGGTATTCTCAGTCTGTAGTCTGTTTGCGCAAACCAGAGAACGAAAGTAAACAAACGGATTATCAAAGAACTACATTTTTTGGCACCAATCTCTAGTTTGGAGTTAAGAAAGGTTAAATTCGCCTAACAGCGTAAATGGAAGAAAGCAGAAATTTGGTGCTTTGGCAAAATGCCAGGTGTTTACTCTTCGCCAGTTTCCATGTGCAATTGTTTTGTTTCGTTCTCTCTTTTCAGTCGTAGTGAGGAGTAAACTTGTTTCGTTAGCTTTTTTTTCTGTGCACGTGTTCGCTGATAGATAATGTCTTTAAGCAAACCATCTAAAAGTTATTTTCAAACTTATAAAATTTCGTACACAAATGAATTTCCCTGTATTAAAAAGTCGTCAAAAGGGATAAAATTTGCTTTTTGTGAGGTATGTCGACGTGACTTTAATGTATCCCATGGTGGTCGCAACGATATATCGCGGCATGTTAATGGGGCAATGCACCAGAATAATGTAACTTGTTCAGAAAACAGCAAAAGCATATCCTCGGTCACAACAGCTGTATTAAACTCTGATGCTTCCTCATAGTACTCCTCACAAATACTTAGCTTTTTTTCCCTTCTCTGTACTAGCAGAATAACTTTCTACTACTGATTCCTCCCTCTTCTCCCTTTTCAATTATAAATTTTAACTTTTTTTGGACACAATAAACTTAATTTTTATCAGTAATTTTTGATATCATACTATATATATAATTTTAAGTTATCCAACAACTGCCTATTTGCTTAAATTTAATTGTACTAAATTAAGTATTTTAGCTCTGTAATAATTTAGTTAAAATGCATAGTTTAATTATGTACACAAAGTATATGTATTAACCTGTATATAAAAGAAAGGACATAGCTATTAAAGAGTTGGAAGTGTTAAAATGAAGAGAAGAGGTAAGATGTAATTTTGTCAAAAAGAAAAAAAGAAAAAAAAAAAACATGACTTTTTAAAACACTTAAGTATTTCTGTTGTATGTTTTCAGTGTGTATGTATAATATATATATGTATGTATGTATGTGTATTATAAAGGGATATATTTATGCCCACGCGTTATCTAGTATAAAAATTTGAAAAATGTCGTTCGCGCATAATTTTACTGATGGCCATTTCTGAAAGTTAGCAAGTATGTATTTGGCAGTTACTGTCAAAAGAAACAGACAGAGTACAGCATCAGACCTGTCTCGTCAGCTCTCTTCAGCTACCAGTACGACAGTTTCAAGGCAGACCGTGTACAGACGCTTAGGGCACATTGGTCTATATGCTCGTAGGCCTGTCAGATGTGTTCCAGTTACCGCATCTCACTGTCGCCTGCGATTAACCTGGAGTAGAGAGCATGCATTGTGGACACCGCAACAGTGGTCTTGTGTGAAGTTTTCCAACGAGTCCAGGTTTAGTTTGGAGTCTGATTCTCACCGGACATTCATCTGGAGAGCGCCAGGTACCCGTTACCACCAAGAGAACACCATTGAAAGACACAGTTACGGTGGTGCAGGATGGCTCGTTTGGGGAGGAATTATTCTTGGTTCCAGAACTGACCTACATGTTCAGAGTGTAATGATGACAGGCCACATCTATCGGGATGTCATTCTGGAACAACATGTACGTTTGTTTCGGGGCGCCATGGATGCTGAATTTGTGTTTATGGATGACAACGCCCGTCCTCACCGTGCAAACATTGTAGACGAATGCCTTCAATCGGATGATATCACCCGTATGCATTGGCCAGCATACTCACCGGACTTGAATCCAATAGAGCATGTGTGGAATATGCTTGGCTGACGAATTGCATCCCGTCAATCCCCTCCCACCTGTCTACCGGAACTTTGGAGTGCATTGTTTGATGAGTGGTGTAATATTCCCCAAGATCAGATTGATCATTTGATACTCAGCATGCCTAGGCGTTGTCAGGCCTGTATTGCATCATCCGGGAGACATACTCCGTTTTAACCACCCTACTAACCATGTTATACTGTTTTTTGTAAATAGGTTCTTTTTTGAAATTTGGTCAAGGGAGTAAAACTTACAATTTTTATTAATTATGTCAAACATATAGCATCTTTTTTGCTCTTTACTTTTTGTTTAATAAATAGACTTTACAAATAAGTCAAATTTGTTTTGCTTCTTTCTCTTTCTTTGCCTGAACTTCATTATCCTTAATTTATGGACATGAGTGTATATGGCCATACCATACGTTTTCAAAAACTCTTAACTTCTTGTTTATTGATCTATGAGTCTTAACTAACTAAATTGTGTTAATTATATTAAAATTTATTTTAGGGCTAATTAATTAGTTAATGGAATTACTAATGTTAATTAGATGTTAATAAAACTAAAACTCCCCTCATGTTACACTTCAGAGGTACTTATCCCATTCATTCCTTCCCCTTGCATGTTCTAATGTCCAGGTTTTGTGCGATAATAAAATAAAACACAACTTTTACGAACTTTGCTTTATTTAATGTCCAGTGACAGATGGCGCCATCACCGAAGCTTCCTTTTCAAGCTGTAATCAAGTTGTATTCAAGGTTGACAGTTCAAATTGACTTCTCAAGCTTGCTGCAGGCTTAAAATGAATTGAACTGTCAAGCTTGTATTAATACGCCAAATTCAAAGAAATGTCAAACTTGATTTAAGCTTATGTGCTGTCTGGGATAGACCACTTTCAATAGGGCACATGGTACTGTAGATAAGAATATTCTCGGGAGCCTTCAGGTAAACAGTGGACTGTATTTAATTAGTAAGACATTTATTTTTGTAGATTGTAATAACAGTTACTGCCAAGGGGCAGTTATGTTGCATAAAGTTTTTAACTAGGGTTCAAATGAAGGAGCTGCAGGGAGCATCCGTACAATATGAGATCAAATCTGAATCTGAAGAAAAAATAGAGAACGGTTGCAACCCGTTCAAATAGGGTTGGCGCGTTGGCAAGCACGCCAAGGAGGCTAAATACAACTAATACAGAACATTCCGTCGCCCATTGAAATAGCCATATTTCAAGAGGAGATTAAAAAAAAAGGATATACATATATATATATATATATATATATATATATAATGACAAAACATAATATGGAACATTTATAAAAACATAAAACAACAATTTGAGCACATGATATTTTGTTGTGAATTTGTTTTAAATTTTAAGTATCTTCAATTGGCAGGATACTTAATTTAGTAATGGGTCTTTTGAATTTACCTTTCGGTGTGCGAACATTTACAACACGCACCTTTCCGTCGGCACCTGGATGTACATCAATGATTCTTCCAATGGACCACTTACAAAGAGGTAACTCTGTTTCCTTAATTAGCACTAGCATGCCTGGAGTTACATTTTGTTTTTCAAAGAACCATTTGGTTCTTTGTTGGAGGTGGCTCAAATAACTGTTTTTCCAGAGCTTCCAAATGTTTTGAACCATTTTTTGTGCCTTTTGCCAGCTATTTAAACAATTATCCCGCGTGCCTGTGTAATCTTGTTCAGGTGGAGAATTAATAGCTCTGCCTATCAAAAAATGACCTGGAGTAAGCACCTCAAAATTATCGGGATCAGGTGATAAGGGTGAAAGTGGTCGAGAATTTAAAACACCCTCGATTTGCACCATGATAGTTAAAAATTCCTCTAATGTCAATTTTGAGATACCGGTGGTTCGCTTGAAATGATACTTGAAGGATTTAACTCCTGCCTCCCAAAGACCTCCAAAATTTGGAGCTCTAGGAGGCAGAAACTTCCAATTTATGCCTTTTGAAATAAGATAACTAGAAATTTTATTAGTTTGTTTTAAGGTATTCAATAAGTGTTTCAACTCAGAATACGCTCCAACAAAATTGGTAGCGTTGTCGCTAAAAATGGTGGAGCTTTTTCCACGACGTGCGAAAAATCTCTTTAGAGCGGCAAGCAGACTCTGCGTTGTTAAGTCCGAGACTACTTCAAAATGTACAGCTTTAGTATTCATACATATGAATATAGCGACATAGATTTTGTGAAAAATTCCCTTCCTTTGACCCTTGTACTTAATTTGGAATGGGCCACAGAAATCTAGGCAAACATTATGAAAGGGAGAGGAAGGTGTAACTCTCTCAGCAAGAAGTTCTCCCATAATCTGATTGGCAACAACTAGCTTCATTTTGAAGCACTTTATACACTTATGTACTACTAGTCTCGCAATACTTCTTCCGTTGATGGGCCAGAACTTTTGTCGAACAGTATTTAACAAAGTCTGAGGTCCGACATGCAAATTACTCTTGTGGTAGTACTCGAAAATAATTTTGGTCAATTTGCTATATGATGGGAGAATTATAGGATGTCTTTTATCATAGTTTAAATTTGAATTACTAATTCGCCCTCCAACACGAATAACGTCTTCATTGTCGAGAAAGGGATTAAGGAACTTTAACTTACTTGAAGTAGGTACAGGTTCTCCTTTCTTTAGTGCAGAAATTTTTGACAACCCTTACTTACCCTGAACCTGTTTGAAAAGGATTGATTGCGCGTAATGAATTTCACTGATCGCTAATGGTCCGGATCTTTTTGACAAAGGGTTTTTGCAATTGAGGTAAAATCTAAAAATAAATGCTAAAATATTAATTAGTTTACAGAAATTATTAGTCAAGTTAATTAGACTGTTGATGAAATCAAAGTTTGTTATAGTTAAGGCAGTCTTTGCAACTGGTTTAAGTTCAAGAGCAGCTGCATCATTCAGGGGAAAGTCACTCTTTTGAGAAAAGTTCACAGATTGTTCTTTGAGGAATGGCGGTCCAATCCACCAAGTTCATGCTGAATTAGTGCCTTCCAAAGTTCATGCTGAATTAGTGCCTTGACATCGAGTCCACGCGATAGAACGTCCGCCGGATTTTCAGATGAAGCAACGTGGTACCATTCGTAGTCTTTCGTGAGAAGCTGAATTTGTGCCACTCTATTTGACACAAACTGTTTTAAAAGATGAGGAGGTGAATTGATCCAAGCAAGGGTGATGTTGGAGTCAGAAAACAGTCTAACAGCGTCGATTTGAAGCTTTAAGGCCTCGTAGACTTTCTGGACCAACTTCGACAGCAAAAGACAAGCTTATAGCTCAAGGCGTGGAATAGTCATGGTTTTCATCGGTGCTACTCGTGATTTACTGCAGAGGAGTTTATTCATGCACTTATTCGTGTTCGACACAGTCTGAATGTAGATAGGCAGCCGATGACGCATAGCCGTAAGCAGCGATGACGCATCTGCGAATCCATTAATCACAACAGACTGAACATCGGGTGTCTAGAAGCATCTTAGGACCTTAATGGACTCCAAGTCTGGTAATGCCTTGCAAAAAGTTTCCCATTGTTTTGAAATATCTGCGGGTAAAGTTTTGTTCCATTCTAATTTTAATGACCACAACTGTTGCATATATATTTTCGCCTTGGCAATAATTGGACCAAGAAAGCCAAGTGGGTCATATATCCGTGCAATTTGAGTGAGTACATCTCGCTTTGTAACACTGCAATTTGTAGTGATGTCAACCTTATACGAGAAAGTGTCACTGGAACTATTCCGTAGCATGCCTAACGTTTTGACTGTAATTTTTTCCGAATTTCGATCGAATGGAAAAGTCTGGGGTTCAGTAGTTTGAACCTGGTTTGTGCACCATTTGTGCAACTGCATGCCACCTCTCAGAAGGAGTTCAGTCAGTTCTGATCAAATTTGTTCAAAACTTTCTAAATCGGATGAGCCGGATAGACAATCATCAATGTAAAAATCTCTAAGTACAATGTTCAAAGCTAAAGGAAAATCATTTCTTTCATCTATTGCGAGCTGTTGTAAAACACGCGTGGCTAAGTAAGGTGCGCACGCAGTGCCGTAAGTGACAGTATTCAATTGAAAAACCTTTGTTGGTAAGTGTTGACTGTCCTTCCACAGGATTTTTTGAAGTTTAGTTTGCGAAGGATGTAATTCGATCATTCTAAATATTTGTTTAATGTCTGTAGTGAAAGCGTAAATATGTTTTCTAAATCGTATTAAAATAGAAAAAAGATCTTCTTGAATTACCCCTCCCTTGCAGAGCAAATCATTTAGAGAATTTTTCTGTGTAGTCTTGGAACTGGCGTCAAACACCACCCGCAATTTCGTGGTTTTGCTAGTTGGTCGCAAAACGCCGTGGTGGGGAAGATAGTAACCTTCATGGCAATCCTCATTTTCTTCACCTCAACCATGTGGTGTACGGCTTCGTATTCGGCTAAAAATCCAATATAAAGTTCCTTCATAGTAAGATCCCAGTCTAACCTGTGCCATAAATTATTTAACCTTTTCGAAGCAATGCCTTTGGAACTACCTAACAATGTTTCAGAGCAATCTGGTTTGAATGGCATTTTAACAACATATCTGCCATCAGGCTTTCTAGAATGTGTTTTTTCAAAATGCTCATTACAATAATTCAATTCTTCACTAGCAACCTTTTTGGTATTTTCAACCTCTTCTACTTCCCAAAAGGTAGTCAATGCCTTGTCAAGATGCTCTGATTCCATGGTTAAAAAACATGAATCGGATGTATCTATATCCGAATTTGAAGTGTTTAGAGCGCCCGATACAACGTGACCAAAAATAGTTTCAACTAACATTAACTGCGAATCACCAATTTTAATTTTATGAGAACCTAATAATTGATCAAATATACCAGCACCCATTAATGCGTTTATACACTTCGGTCTATTCCAATCATTATCCGCTAGCGTTATATTTTCAGGTAATTTTAAATTGGACGTATGAATAAATGTGAGTGGAAGCTCTGCAATTTTAGGTACTATTAACATATCCAAGTGATACGATTTAGTTTTGTTTCTGTTTGTGAGCTCAGTGCTAACAAATGATTTTGCGGTTAAGCCAGCGTCGTTTAAACCAGAGATTGAGACAAGTGTTTTTTGTTTCCGCAATCCTAATAACTCAGCGCTATAATTTGTTAGTAAATTCACTGTGGAACAATTTCCAGTGCTGCGATTAATGGCCTATATTCACCAGCACAATCCCTTAAGTAAATCACAGCTGTGTTTAGAATTATACAAGAATTTTTTCTCTGCCGCACAAACAAAGTTGACTCTTGAGTGATCGAGGAGAGGTCTGGCGCCTGGCAGATAGGCGATGATTCATTATGTTCAAGTGGATTATGCAGGAGAGAATTGTGGCTTTTCGATTTGCATAAAAAACAGCAGTCTTTTGATAAACAAGGAGAGGAATGTTTATTAAGGCATGAAACACAGAGGTTGAATTTTTTTACTATATCAGCTCCATTAGAGACATTCATTTCTCTAAATTATAATATCTATAAAGAGAATGCTTCTCGTTACAGTTTAATACGCAGTTTGATTTTGTATTCGTTAAGAGTGATCTCTGAAGAGTTGGCTTATTGTTAGGTTTAGCAATGAAAATAGATTTCTTTTTCTCGGGCAAATATCCCTGCAAAATTCTGCTACGTTCTTCCAAAAAGCTTAAGAAGTTTTCTAACTTCGGAATTTCATTTTTACTCAGTTTCATTTCGAAACTTTTTCGTACTTCTGGATCCAGTTTTTGGAACAAAATGTGCATAATTAATATATCTGATAAGTCATTTGACTTAAACTCTAAGTTTAATGCACGTAAGTTACATCACGTGTTATCAATCATTTGCATTAATTGATTCGGTGAGTCTGGGACCCTTGAGAGATTTAATAATTTTACAATGTGGTAATCAATGACTGCTCGTTTATTTTCATATCTCTCTTCTAGAGAAGACCAAAGTGATTCATATGTATCTTGGGCCGATTCTAATCTTGTAGCTTCTTCTCTTAGACAGCCCTTGAGATAACATAGTTGCTGAGTTGGGCGTAAATCTTTATTATTTCCAATAATTGATGTAAACTGAGCTTTAAAGTTTTGGAAATCTTCATATTTTCCCGAAAATAGTGGTAACGGCAAGTCGGGAATTTTAAAGTTACTCACATGAGAGGTAGTGATTTCACTTTTGTTTTTATTAGAGTCAAACTTAGAGAGTAAAATCATTAAGCCTACCTCTTCTTCCTCGAGTTTCTCTTCTAGTTCGGCTGACGATGCTAAGGCCTCCGTCACATCTGTTTTTTCTGGCAGTAGGGTGTAGGAACGAACGAGATCCGCAACTTTGTTTTTTAAATCCGTTGCTCCTTTTAGCTTGCTTCTAAGTAATATTGCGGCTTCCTCAGCTTCTTGATCTGCTAGGTTTAAGTTCTTCGTAAAGTCGCAGAGTTTGTTTATTTTTCATTCGAGGACGCCTTTCTGGTGATTTAAGCTTGTTAAATTTGAGATTACGCTAGTTGCTCCGGCTTGACGGACCAAATGTCGGGAGCCTTCAGGTAAACAATGGTCTGTATTTAATTAGTAAGACATTTATTTTTGTAGATTGTAATAACAGTTACTGCCAAGGGGCAGTTTTGTTACATAAAGTTTTGAACTAGGGTTCAAATGAAGGAGCTGCAGGGAGAATCCGTACAATATGAGATCAAATCTGAATCTGAAGAAAAAATACAGAGAAGGGTTGCAATCCGTTCAAATAGGGTTGGCGCGTTGGCATCAGACGGCAAGCACGCCAAGGAGGCTAAATACAACTAATACAGAACAAATATCATATTTAAATTTCGTTGAAATCAACATATTTACGGGAGTTAGAGCAAGGATGGACAGACAGACAAATCGAAATCATAAACACTTTTCAACCTAGTTGGAAAGTGTTAAAAAAATTCTGGAACTAAAGAGATGTATTGAAACTGTAATTTGTAAGAGTATCATTTGTGCTCCCTATTAGTTTCTTTGAGTATTCACAAATGCCAGAGATTCTTGGCATTGGTTTTTGTTAAAAGAGAAAATGTTTCATGCATTAGACTAACAATTAAATACTTTCAAATATTAAATGGAAACTTGGTGTAAAGTGCAGTTTTCTGTTTTATTATAAGAAATAATCACAAGGGACTTTCCAAAAATATGTTATTTAAATTTTAAGTTTTTTGA
This sequence comes from Cheiracanthium punctorium, assembly GCA_038373885.1. Classification (NCBI taxonomy): domain Eukaryota; kingdom Metazoa; phylum Arthropoda; class Arachnida; order Araneae; family Cheiracanthiidae; genus Cheiracanthium; species Cheiracanthium punctorium. The sequence continues at coordinate 210,912 of JAWZYV010007779.1, forward strand.
AAAAATATTAAATTTTGAATGAATTTACTATAGGAGATCCATTTTAAAGCTAATAAATATAGTACTATTTTGCATGTAAATAACTGAAATTGGGCTTTGAAAAAAGGTTTTTTTGGCAACTGTGCTTTCCCTTGTCTATAAGTCCAATGTTTAAGTTGAGGGGGAGAATCCCCATAGAGGAACAGAATCCCCAATTTTGTTTTTTTAAAAAACCAATCATTTAAAACTTTCTTTCACAACCTAGAGAAACTTGGCTGTTTTTGCCCTTGGATATGTTACTGCCCCCCCCTCCCAAAAAAAAAGAAAAAGAAAGGGTGTGTGTGCATGTCAATCTACTTTTTTTGAAAGAACAAAAGGACACAACTTTGAAATGAAAAATGGATTTTGCATTTTCTAGTTCACTCTTCAGGTACTATCATTAGGTAAATGAAAATACAGTAGAGTCTTACTATTCTGAACTAATTGGGACTGAACACTGTTCGGTTTAGTGGGAATTCGGAATAGGCAAATTTCATGAATGATATCAATGTATTGACATTTTAAGGTGTAAATTAAGTGTGGTGATTGTATAAATGGAGCCGACACGTACTGTGTGTAAGTAAGCAGCTTCATCCCGATTTAGTTTCAAGCGTAAATAAATGTATGTTTATTCCCGAATGTCGTTTCAATTCCTCCTGTTTTTGAGTTTAAAAAATCAGTATTTCTTCTGAACTCTGTTCGGAATAAGCGGATTTTTGGAATTGCAGGATGCTGCAGTAAAAAAGAAACAAGAAATGGAAAGGTTTTGATATGTTGTTTAGCAAAAAGATCAAAGAAATTCAACTTAGTGTGCTCCCATTGCCATAGAAAATACATAGAGGAATGACCCAAACAGCATGGGAAAATCCAGGGAAGGAGCTAATAGGATAAATCAAAAAAAGATGTTTGCCATCATTTAAGTATAAAAATGCATATTATGAAACTCATCAAAAACCATGTATCGTATTTTCGTGCGTATAATCCACACCCGTTATTTTTTAAATAATAAAAAGAAAATTAGCAGATAATGCACACCGGCAGATAATCCACGGATAACACTGCAGATTATTCACTATTTTCAACAGCCCACTTCCCTTTTTAATCAGTGACTATGTATATATAATAACTGTAGTGTAAAAAAAAAAAAAAAAAAAAAAAAAAAACTATAAAAAATTAAAAAGTTACAAAATACATTTTTTGACCAACTAATTATTAAGGTGGTTTTAAAATGTTTATTTATTTAACTGTATTCTTTCAATTTTATAACTACAATTTTTCTTTTCAGTGAATTGTTTTTAAAACATAAAATTTCTTATAAATATACATAATTCAATACTTGAGGTTTCTAAATTTCTGAAAAAAAAAAAGTCCATGGAAAATAATAAAGTTTTGAACTTACCTTGAACTTGACACATTAATTAAAGAAACAACTGCAAATCACGATGTAGATATAAACACTCCCTCTGACACAATTTCTAATAATTTAAAAATCACAATTACAAACTAATTGAAACCATCAAATTCGGAATCATCTGTATCCGAATTAAATAAATTTAAAATGTTTTCACTTAATTCAGAAGATTCCGTGTCGTCGTTATAAAAATCTTCATTGTCATCAATTTTGCAGTTTTCTGTTATAATTTCGCACTTTTTAAAAGCGTTCTTTACTGTTGACGTTTCTACAGCTTTCCACACAGTTTTTACCCATTGCGCAACTTCCGCGTATGGCACTTGGCCCATTTTCCCTTTATCATTAAGAGTGTGCATTCCTTTGAGCATCCAATCTTCCCACTCCTTTCGTAATTTACTTTTGAATGAGCAATTAACACCAACATCAAGATTGTAATCATCAGGGTTGTAAGATTGTGATTAAATCTCCAGGAATTATGAAGAGTTTTGCTCCCAGAGATTTACATTGATCTTTTATAGATTCCTTTAGGTGAGCTTTCATGGGATCCATGATCAGAAGAGTGCAAGGCTTAAAAAAACTCTTTTTTTTTTTTTTTGTCATCTCCATACAGTATTTAACCACTCTTTCATAACGTCTTCGTTCATCCAACTTTGATGTTCACTTGAATTATCACATCGGTTGGAAAGTTTTCCTTTGGTACAGTTTTTCTCTTGTAGATGATCATGTGGCAGTTTAGTTTCATCAGCAGCACAAGCTAAAACAACTGTGAAAGAATTTCTTTTCTGCCCAGTTGTGTTGATATTTACGCTATTTGTTCCTATTTGCTCCACAGTCCGATTTGGGGGAATGTCGAACAAGACAGGCACCTCGTCCACATTATAAATCTCGTTTTCTGCAAAGTTGTTGGATGAAATTGGATTTCTTTTAAAATCTAGAAAATCCTTTTTTAATTTTCCAGTCATCGGGCAATTTTTGTCCGACAGTAGCTCAATTCCGAATGCTTAAACCTTTTCTTCTCATAAATCGATGGTGGTGAAATTTCCAATTCCATCTTCCATTGCCAATATCTTCACTTTTTGCCATATATTTATTGTAGAGATGGGAGCACCGTTTTGGCACTGCTCAGTTATCCAGCTTTGCAATTTGTTTTCCAACTCTGGCCATGCTGCATTTCCATGTCTAAAGGATCTTCTTGAGTGCGAACCTTCGTTGAACTTCTCTTTGTTTTTTCGCCACAGGCGAATGTTCGATTCATAAATATCAAAAAGGCGACCAGCCTCCCTGTTTCCAACCTCTTCAGCTTTTTTAATCACTTAATTTAAATTCACGTGTAACAAACTGAAAGCAAAATAGTAGTAGAATAGAAGTTGAAGGATGAATGATACGAGATGACTGTATGATGTTTTAATTAAAGTTTTATTCAAACGACGACGAATTTATTAATTGCAAACATTTTTATTTTTACGACAGTAAAACGACAACATTTACATTCACTTTTTTCTTCCAAACATGAACCAGAACTACTGGCGTGTTGCCAAAATATTTCTTACCTCTTTTCTCTCTTTAATTTAATTATGAGCTCTTCGCCAGGGCAACCCATGATGACGTCTAAGTGACGTAAGAGTTTGGTGTGCCCAAACATGCCGCCCGGCATTGCAATGTGACAACATTCAATCATATCAACATGAAAGTTTACAATATAAATGCACTACTATATAACTATAGTTACACTTACTATATGACTATATACAATACAAACAATCACAATAATAACAAATCAGGTAAGTCTTATGTACAAATATTCACGTTACCTCCATCAAGGTGTTAAAGGTAGCAGGCACAGTCTGGAAACAGTTCTTTTGAATACACCTGTCTGCGTTTTTACATCAACAACTCTAATAATTTTATCTTTCCCTGGGTATATATTAATTATACGTCCCAAAGGCCATTTACATACAGGTACGTTATCTTCTTTTATTATGACCATATCCCCGATTTTTATGTCACTTTATTCAAACATCCATTTTGAACGTTGTTGTTGATTATTTAAATAGCTGTTGTACCATTTTTTCCAAACTGTGTCTACTACTTTATTAGTTTTTTGCCATAGACTGAGCCTGTTAGTTTTAATGTCCAATAAAGACGGTTCCGGTATAGCAGTAAGTGGTCTCCCTATAATAAAATGTGCCGGTGTTAGCACCTCCAAATCGTCTATCTCAGCTGAAAGAGGAGTCAGAGGACGTGAATTTAACATTGCCTCAATTTGTACGAGAAGGGTAAGAAATTCTTCATATGAGAAGAGTGTACTGCCTACGATACGTTTCATGTAATATTTCAATGATTTTATCCCTGCCTCCCAGAGACCACCGAAATTAGGAGCTCTAGGAGGTATAAACTTCCATTCTATTTTTTCTTCAATAGAGAAATTTACTAACGATTCATCTTGAAATTTTATTAAATTAAAGAGTTGTTTCAATTCGTTGTTTGCACCAACAAAATTAGTAGCATTATCCGAGAAGATTTTTGAACATTTGCCCCTTCTCGCTATGAAACGTTTAAGGGCTGCAATTAAGGATTCCGTTGTTAAATCGGAAACAATTTCCAAATGAATTGCCTTTGTCACAAGACAAATAAATAGACTAACATAAACTTTCGAAGGAGAGGCTTTACGTTGGTATTTGTTTTTTATGAAAAATGGCCCACACAAATCAATTCCAACTGAATTGAACACAAAATCTCGGTTGATTCTTACTTCAGGCAAATCTCCCCTTTTTTGACTACATGTTTTAGGATTCACTCTAAAGCATAAAATACAATCATGAACTAATTTCCTGCATAAATTTCGCCCATTTAAAGGCCAATATTTTTGCCTTATTTGATATAAAAGAGTTTGTGGGCCAGAGTGTAAATATTTTTCATGGTAGTATTTAATTATCAATAAAGTTAGCTTATTTTTGGCGGGAAGTAAGGTGGGATGTTTCCGCTCATAAGAAATGGATGCATTATTTAATCGCCCCCCTACCCTTATTATTCCTGATTGGTCAAGGAAAGGATTAAGATTTTTTATCTTACTTGTGGGAGCCACTTTACCGTTTTTCCTGAGACATCTTATGTCATCTTTAAACTCACTATTTTGGGCAATTTTTACTAATAGATTTTCTGCCGACTCCAGCTCCTTTTTTGTGAGAAGACCAGAACATTTCTCAGCATTTCGACGACAGTTTTTAGAAAACCTGAAAATAAAGGCTAAAACACGTACAATTTTAGCAAATTTGTTACTAATATTACACAAAGAATCAAGGATATCTGGAACGAGTTCAATAGAAAGAGTTAATTTAGAGTCATCTAATTCAGAGTTCTGGAAATTCTTCTTCATTTCGGGAAGAATATCTTCTTCGGATATTTTAAGATCTTCCTCACTCTTTGGAAGGTAACCAGACATCAGGAATGTCGGTCCATTCCACCACATGCTGCTTTCTAAAAGGGAATGAATACTAGTACCTCTGGACAGTTGATCGGCAGGATTATCGTTGCCAGGGCAGTGAAACCAACTGTTTGTGTCAGTCAATGACTTGATTTCTTTCACACGATTAGCTACGAACTGTTTCCATTTTTTGTTCGAACTCTTTATCCAATATAAGACAATTTTAGAATCTGTCCAGAAGTAAGCTGATGATATTCTTTTCGAATCAATAATTGGTTTGATTTTACCAGTCAAACGTGCTGCTAATAATGCGCCAAGAAGTTCCAACCTTGGTATCGTGACCTTTTTAAGGGGAGCAACTCGGCTTTTCGATGCGATGAGATTGACTTCAACTCTGTTTTGTTTCACCACACGTACATAGACTGCCACACCAAAGGCCTTCTTACTTGCATCACAGAAACTATGGATTTCGATTTTTTCAATTTCATCATCAGAAGTGTAAAGAATGTTCCTGGGAATTTTCAATTCAGAAAGCTTTGGAAGTTCAGCACACCAGAGCAACCATTCTTCTAATATGTCTTCTGGCAAGTTTTCATCCCAAGGAATTTTTCTTGCCCACAATTTTTGGAAAAGGCATTTTGCTCGCACGGTAAATGGAGTCAACATTCCAAGGGGGTCGAAAATCTTCCCTACTGCTTGCAGAAGAAAACGTTTTGTATTCTTTTGACAAGACAAGAACTGAACCAAACTTTGAACTTCCATTGTAAGGCAGTCATCTACAGTGTTCCATGCCATTCCTAAGACCTTTGCTAAATTGGATCCTAAGCTAATCGAATCATATTGTACTTGAGTGTCAAATCCACATTCTTTCCAATTTTTCATTAAGGCTTCATCATTAGATATCCATTTTCGAAGAGTCATATTTGCTTTCTGCATTATTTCTTTCGCTTCGCAAGAGATTTTTAGAGCATCTTGTATACAATCCGCACCAGCAATGAAATCGTCTACATATAAGCAATTATCAATTAATTCTACAGTAGTAGGATTTTCGATTCGAAATTGTTCTATGTGCTTCTTTATTGTTGCTGATAACAAGAAAGGACTAGCGTTTACTCCAAAGAGGACACGCTTGAACCGGTAAGTCTGAAGAATCTTTTCGTTTTCTTTTGTTTCTTTAAGCCACAAAAATCTTACTGCATCCCTGTCTTTATCAGACAATGATATCTGTAAAAAGGCTTGAGCGATATCTGAAGTCCATACAATTTTATGCAATCTAAAATGAACAAGAACGTCAAACAGATTCGGATTAAGATTTGGACCTGGCCACAAGCAGTCATTCAAAGACAACTCGTTGTTGTCGTGTGAACTTGCATCGAACACGATTTGTGTTTTTGTTGTAAGTCTGTCTTCCTTGCACACAGCTTGATGAGGTAAATAGTGAGTTGGTGTATCCGACGTTTTCTGAAGATGTGCATCTTCAATTATTTCTTGTTGTAAGTATTCTTCGATTATGTCTTTATATCGTTTGTACAAATCTTCATTTTTGTCAAATTTTCTCTGTAAACTTAAAAGGCGTTGCCTAGCGACATTATAATTGTTTGCAAGTTCAGGTGAATCTGTCTTCCATGGAAGACGTACCTCGTAACGACCATTTTCAAAGGTTGTAGTTGTATTAAATATTTTCATTGCCTGATCCTCTTCTAATTTTACATCTTCATGCACTATTCCTAGAGATTCTAGTTCCCAAAATCGCTTCAACTCATTATCCCAGGGCTCGTTTTCTTGTATTAAATTAGAGCGGATTTCATGAGACGGTTGAAGTTCTTTTAGAGACCCTGTAGCAATTCACCCAAACACAGATTCTTGCATGAGCATTTGATCGTTAATCTTGCAAGTATTCCCTTTTAAAATCTTATAGAACAGTCCCGCACCTATTAGTGCATCGATTTTTCCTGGTTTGAAGTATGCTGGATCAGCTAATTCAACAAATTTAGGTATATTAATTTCAGAGATATCTAGATGTGTAGAAGGGGTAAAACTTGTAATTTTTGGAACAAGAAAAAATATTTCTTTTGAAGAAAACGATTTATCCCTGTTACTTATGCACGCTTGCGCTGACGATTTTATAGTAGTGACGTTTCCGCCCAAGCTAGATACAGGTGCATTAATATTTTTCTTGATTAATGACAAGTTATTTGCAAGTTCTATCGTCATGAAATTAGATTGCGATCCTGAATCTAAAATGCACCTAGCAGGGATAGATTTACCCAATCTATTAGTCACCCAAACAATGGCTGTTGAAAGCAAAACTGTTTTATTTTTCACTATCGATTTTGACGATACAGAACTGAAATTTTTTGTTAAATTAGAATTTTCTACTTTGTTTTCTTTTAGACTCTGGTTAACATCAAAAGTGTCATCAGTGTTCGGTGAACTACTTGCATTTTCGAACAAGTGCGGCGGTGCGCCGTCTCTATGCAACAAAACATTATGTTTCAGTCTGCACAGACGACAGACATATTTTGATTCGCAATCTTTAACTTTATGTCGACTGCTCAAGCAATTTATACATAATGAAAGTTTCTTAACAGTCTCGAAACGTTGCAAAGGATTATTTTTCAAAAATATTTCACAACTATATAATGCATGTGATGTATTCTTACATAGAGGGCACATTCGGTTACTATCATGGCTTTCACGAGAAACTAATGTTTTAGTTTTATTTTGTACTGAAATTATTTTAGGCTTCATTACTACATTATAACTCTTTTCCATATTCTCCAACACTTGACATCTTTTTTGTAAAAAATCAATAAATGAATTCCAATTTGGAAGCTCGTTTGAGTTTAAAGTTAACTCGTAGTTTTTTCTACTTTCCTTATCTAATTTCTGCAGAACAATATTTATCAACAGCATTTCGCTGAGTGGGTTTAATTCTAACTTCAATAATTTTAAAGCCCTTAAATGCTTTTGGTAGCAATCAACTAAGTGTCTTAAATCCTTAGAAGACTCATGATTTATTTTTTCAAAACTCAAAATCGTATTTAAATGCGTGTTTACTATCAAACGTTTGTTTTTAAATCGTTCATTTAGAGCTTTGAACAACGAAGAATATGTGTCATCTAAGGTTTGTATTTCTTTCGCGGGACCAATTAGGGCCGACTGTAAATAATAAAGCTTATGAGAATCACTTAATTGTACATTAGAATCAATTATCATTTCAAATTGATTCTTGAAATTCAACCATTCATCATATTTGCCAGAAAATTTCGGCAGTGGAATATCTGGCAATCGAACAACTGCAGTATTATTGTTCTCAACTTTTGCAATATTTTCAAATGATTTATTTAATGCATTTTCTTTATTAGAACTCAAAGATGTAATGAGAGATTTGAGACCTACCTCTGCTTCTTCTATTTCTTTTTCCATTTCAACGAAAATGGCTTCATGCTCGTTCAATTCTTTATCCGAAACTATCGAATAGTAATTTCCTTTTAATTCATCAAGTTTTTCTTCTTGTTTACGTAAAAGTTCCAATTTTGAACGAATTAATGTTTCTGTAGATTTGTCAGCTTCTTCCTTTAGAAACGTTACAATACGAGTTATTTGTCCTTTTAAATTACTTCTTTTTCTGTCGAGAACGTTTATATCTAAAGCCATTTCACTAGATTTCTTTTATTCTAAAAGCGTACTATAATCCAAAGATCTGCGGTTCAATGACGGACCATAAATGTATGATGTTTTAATTAAAGTTTTATTCAAACGACGACGAATTTATTAATTGCAAACATTTTTTATTTTTACGACAGTAAAACGACAACATTTACATTCACTTTTTTCTTCCAAACATGAACCAGAACTACTGGCGTGTTGCCAAAATATTTCTTACCTCTTTTCTCTCTTTAATTTAATTATGAGCTCTTCGCCAGGGCAACCCATGATGACGTCTAAGTGACGTAAGAGTTTGGTGTGCCCAAACAATGACAATTTTAAGAAATGATTGTTCATTTAAGCATGTTGCCAAAAAGCTAGAAAAATATAAAGTAAAAATCAAAAGCCACTCCTACTAGTACATACACATCATATGTAAGCCAATCACTGGCACCTCTGCGAACGATCCCATCTACCGTTACACACAAATCTCAAGTGCTTCGGGAGGGCGAACCTATCAGGACTTGTTTCGCTTCCAACCAGATCGTTTTCGAGCCGGCCGAACGACATTGGCAAGTGGTGTCGATTTCGAGATAGTTTGGAGAGTGGCTTGAGGCCAGTTTCGCAAAAAAAAGGGCAAAAGGACATGTGAAGCGTGAATGCGTTTGGTGCGAAATGCATTGTGATTGGTTTTTCAAAACGGTTTGTGTGTGAAACGGACATTATGACCGCCGGTAAAAACTGATGTATACATGAATGTGTATTTAAAAAAAAACAGCTGCAGATAATCCGCATTTAATAATTTTTAGGGTTTTTAAACAGATAATCCGCAGATTATACAGTAGTTGAAATGAAAAATCATATATGAATGAAAATAAGGGGGGTTTCAAGAATGCCGAAATAGGTAATAATAAAAACGAAAGTTAAGTTGAACTTTAATTTTTAATACAGGTAGAGCTAGCCAAAGTGGGGAAATAATAATAATAATAATCATATATATAATAGATTTACATATATATTTAACTATAAAATAATTCCAATTAAATGCCATATTCTAATAAATTTTATTATATTAAAAAATATATTTATTATATTTATATATGTATACAAGAGGTCCCAAAAAGGTGGTAATGTGCTTTAATATAAATTTTTGAAATGTGTATCAACACAATAATTGTCACTATTGGGTGCATTAAACAGATTGTTATTCCAGTGGGATGCAAAATGGGTGCTGCAGTCTCCAGATTCTAAACTGTACCTACTCTTTTCACAGGGAACTCTACCCATACTTTCAACATTTTGTTATGTGCTGTTACTCATTTTTGCATTAAAGCTTTTTTACCTTTTTCATATTTAAACGAGATTTTTGCTGGAACTACTCTTTTACTTTATTTAATTTAAATACACAATGACAGCTGTTTGTCTTATTCATTTACACTATGGATGAATTTTTTTTATTTCATAGGCTCAAATTAGTATTAGCAGTAGTGTCATTCCTCCAAGTTCTAGCACAGCTACAACTGCTTCCAGTACTAATGCTCCAACTGCTACGGCTTCACCAACTACAGCTACTGAAGTAAGTACATTGAAACCTACTTCATTCTAGCATTGCAAGTTATGGGAGAATATTTGTTTTCGGGGTTTTGTAATTATAAAAGAAATTATTGAGTCGGAATATACACCTGAAATCAAGAACTATAATAACCCCATTCTATTTAAGAAGTTTCTATGAAGGGTTTAAATGCTTCTTAGAACACTTTCACATGAAAAACTTAACGCTCATTAAAATGTACTTATCGTCTGTGCGCATGTTTCAAGTGAAAAATATTCACCCTTTATCAGCTGCAAGAAGGGTATCGTACTCCACAAGACCACTGGAGTGAAAACTAAGTTGGAAATTTTTTGCCATTCTGAAGAAGGAAAAAGCAAAAAACTAAGAAAAATGAGTAGGAGGGAGAAAGTAGTTTAAAAAAGCAACACAGAGGATTTTTTTTTTAACTAGTTGTCTGCCAGTGGTTGAAATTCGACCATAGAGCATTGAATTTTTTAATTTGAGCGCACATAAAGTTCTTCTGTCAAAGAAATGTCTCAAGATTCCATATACAGTGGAACCGACTAATGTGACCACCTTGGCTAGAGACCATCTGTCTATAATGTCCACTTTTGTAAAATATTTCACTTTACAACCACCACACTTCTGACGGTGTTTTAGTAAAAATTCTATCGTATTTTGCTAAATGCAAAGGCAGCTCCAGCGAGTGGGTCATAGAGGTCATCTCCCTCTACCGACCTTGGATTTCACACTTTCCCATACGATTTCACACTTTTAGTTTGAGTTTTGATAAATTTAGATCTAAAAAGTCTAGTGGCCCCCTCCGAAAATTCAGCATGGAGCCGTCATCAGCTAACCTCTGACCATGTACAAAAACTTGCTGCCTCAGTAGTGCTCGTTGCGATAGTAGGTTGGCGCTTACTACACCAGGATACTGCACCACCTCCAATGCAGAAAACACAGCCCATTGTTGATCGCCGGTCACCAGCATCACTGCCATAATTTGAATCACAACATCCAATGATGTCATCACCATGGTTACGTGACTATTGCAAGGTCAGTTCAGCAGATCCTCACAGGTAACACATTATGCGTTTAACCCCAGTCCAGTGAATTTTATGTGGATCATTGCAGAATTGATATAATTTATACACTGCATGTGCAGTTGCTACTATAATCGAGAATAGGCGACTATGGAGACTATTTACATGTAAAAACAGCTAAAAGGCAACTATTTTGAGGAAAATGGCAACTATTTTTCTTGGAGTAACAATGTAATTTCTGTTTTTCACGTATACCATTTCAGTTTAGGGTGTGTAACCACACTATTAACAACATGATAAACACTGAGCATAGCGCGACAATGTCCACCTGTAGATTTTGAGAAATATCTGGCAAGACAGATAAGTTAGATTCATACTGCCTGTGTCGTTCCATTGTAGTTCGCTACAGTAAAAGATGTGTTTTCATAATAAAAAAATTTACAAAACTTCAAAATTCCAAATATATAATGCAGCCAACTTTCGGAACGACACAGTGGTATATCATTCACTATGTTGCAGAAACTCTGCTGAATTGTCGAATTCGTATTAGAGTGTATGCTTTAGAGTCTGGGGTTTGTAGAAAGTTTCAGTAGCCAGTTGAGATGTCAGGACGAAACACAAACATAATTGTTTTTAGAAACTTCTCCAACAATCTTCAAAGCACAATTTACAGGAATTCATAAGCAGTAATTCCATAGCTAACTAGTCATCAATCGGAGAAACTTCCTCAAATACTGCAATTTCTTTACAGTAAATAAAATTGTTCCTAATAAAGACACATAAAACATTATTTAATATGGCGGATTAATTAGTTAAAACTTTTTATTTGGGAATACCTTATTCCCCCGTACACGATATATATTTCGGTTACATACATAACCATCTTCAGTCGTTTCTGGAGCTCTCACTAATGGCGGCTTCTTTTTATATCTTCGTCGTTCTTCTTCTTGAAAGTTCGATGCATGACGTCGTCCCATGATTGGTCGATTGTATGAAGCGTTTTGAGAGAGTCTACTGTGCTTTGTATTTCATGCTTAACTAAAAATACTTGGAAAGACATTGAAAACTGTCTACTTTATTGTGTTTTGTTCTATGAACGTCTGCATGGAAACAGAACTAAACCGCAAGCATCATCTGCTAAGGAGTTATATACAATTTAATCTTCACAAATACTATATAAACTTCTTTCCGAAAATAAAAATATGTAGTTAACATTTTTCAAATTTTCTTTGAGAGATTTCAGTCTGTTTAGATTGTTAAAAAGGCTACTATTTTGTACCCTGAAGGCTACTAAAGCAACTATTTCTGTGGCTGTGTTCTGGTGGGCACCCTGCATGTGTGATATCAGGCCTGGTTGCCTGGTCGGCATATAAAAAGCTTCCAACAGCAGCTTGATAAGGAATACTTAATTTTTGTCTTCCGTCAACATTATTTGAAGCTTTTGTCTTAAGTCAAGACCTGGTTGAGATCAAGTGGAGTTACAACAGGATGCATGTTATATTTACAAAGCATTTGCTCTATCTATTGTGTTTGATTTAGGCCTATGGACCCATTAGCCCTGTCTCAATCGATTTTTAAGATTTATTGAATTGCTAAAAATTAACAGATCATCTACATATACTGTTACAATGACTAGTTTTTTGATTTTATCAATTTTAATGTATGCACAACTATCAAAAGAACTTTGTTTGAATCTCAATTTTAACAATGCATTTTCTAGCATTTGATACCAAAGCCTGCCACTTTGTTCTAAACCCTTTTGATAGTGTTCCCCAAAACCTTTTGGAATCTCCATATAAATTTCTTCATCTAAAGTCCCTTGTACAAAAGCCATAACAGCATCCATTTGATCTATTTCCCAATTATATATAGCTGCACATGCTAATAAAACTCTTAAAGTAACATAAGGCACAACAGGTGAAAATGTCTCATTGTAGTCTATACCTTCAATTTGGGAAAATCCCTTAGCTACTAAACGACTTTTGTACCTGTTCGATTTTACGATCAGAATTGTATTTTATTTTAAATACCCATTTGCAACCTACAATGTTCTTATCTTTAGGCTTATCAACTATATCCCATGTTTTGTTTAGAATCCCTCCAACGGTCTGCATTTACATCATTAAGTGCTGCATCAAATGTCTCAGGTTCAGATTCGAATTCATTTGCGATTGCTGCCAAATCTGTAACAAAGCATGGCTGTCTCATGCTTGGAATTTGCAAATTTTGCATATCATTAGAGACAGAATTACCAAATCAATCTGGGGGTTCGGATTTGTCTACTAAGACGAGCTAGGACAGGTGGGTCACTATTTTCATCACTACTAGCTTAGCTAGCCTCACTAACTCTACTCTCTGATTCACTCCCCCTGAATGATAGGCTTGTTGGAACCTCAATATCTCAATCACTACCTTCCCTAATTCTTACTGATTCACTCCCACTGTATGATGTGCTATCACAAAAATGTGATGTGCTACCAATTTCCTTGCAGTACATTTCATTCTCTAAAAAGTGTACATCTCGAGCATTTATACTTTCGTGAGTTTTAGGATCAATTAAACAATAACCTTTTCTATCCTGACTATATCCTAGGAACATATACTCTTGTTTTTTCACATCCCACTTTGTTTCTGTTTTGGTGTGTGAACAAAAGCACGACATCCAAACACTCTTAGGTATTCTAAATTTGGTTTCTTTCCAAACCATTTTTCGTGAGGGGGGTCATACCTGCAACTTCAACAGAGGCAAAATGTACAAATGTTGATTTCATGCTTCATACATACCCTCAACTTCAATAATAGAGCTACCTGTTTTAATCTCAGTAACGCTGGCTTTCTTATACTCATCAATTAACTCTTTATGTGGAGTCATGTGATAAGATGCACATGAGTCCATGTACCAGACATTACTACCTGAATTGTCTGGTACTAATGTCTGGAATTGGAACTAGCTACATAACTTTCTGATATGTAAGCTTCTTATTGTATTTTTGCCCAACTTTTTTTTTTTTTAATTTGACATTAGCTCCACCCTTTTGTCTCTGCAAGCTATAGCAATCGGAGCTTTTGTGCCAGACTAAATTGCATTTGAAACATTTTCCCTTAAAGGACCTTTTACCTTTAAATTTTTCATTGATAAAAGCTTGCTCTTTCCCATTATCTAGAGATGGCTTTGTATCTTCAGCCATTAAATGTGTTCTTACATTGTCAACTGTTATTTCTTCCCCACAATTTTTTAAGGCCATGATAAGAAGATCAAATATCTGAGGATAATTAGCTAAAATAATTCCTGCAATTAGCTCTTCATCAGCTTTAATACCAGTAGAATTTAGCTGCTGATATGCTAATATCATTCTATGCAAATATTCGGTCATGTCTTTGCAATCTGTGTAATGTGTGTTTACTAATTGTTTAATAATTGACACCTTTCTGGTAATCCCTTTATCATCATAAGTTTGAGCTAATACTTCCCAAGCTGCTTTGCCACTAGTCAGTTCCCCATTGAAAATTGATTCATTAATGTAGGACAAGCCCTTGGTATCGTTTGCTGGATCTTCTTGTGTTCCCTCAACATAAGACCACAAATCCTTTTTAATTAAATACATCTTCATAGCAAATTTCCAATCTAGATAATTAGCTCTACCAATTAACTGCCTATGAGTGAGCCTTCTTTCCCAGACATGTTTAATTTCAATTCTAAGCTAGCAAGTTAAATGAAATACAATAACCTTAAGATATTTTCAATAAATTTTCTACTGAATTAATTTATTGCTTTCAAGTTATCTAATATTTAACAATTTACTAGCCTTTAATTGTAAGTTAAGAATTTTAAGAACAACATAAAAACAAGTTAAGAATTTTAAGAACAAGTTAATTTAATTTTAAAAGTTATTCATAAAATTAAATTATATCATTGTTACTAATATTCAACGTATTAAATGTCTTTCTAAACTATCTGTGCCCATAACCTATTAAAATATCAAACACATACCAGAGAATCCGGCTTGCAGAGCAATTAGACACATGCTACATGTTTGGCAGATAAGAGTGAAGTGAGACTTCATTCACTATCAAGCAGTAGGAGAAACTGCAGTGTTATTGCAGTGCTGCCGTGTTATAGCAGTGCTGCCATCTATTGGCATTTAAAAGTAACATTTTCAATAGTTCTCTATTCATCAGATATTAAGTCAGCATTAATAAAAGTTCAATCATCATTTTTAGGTTCTATTATATCTGACTTCAATATCTAATCTGAGAGTATGTTTTCAGAAATATTTCTATACACTTCATTAATAATACTATTTTCATTCCTTGTTAATTGCAGAGTCATTTCTTCAATAATATTTTTGGAGAAAATTTGCTTTAGCATACTGCGTGGCAGGAGATTGTGAAGAAATTGTTGAATTGGTGTGTTTCTGGGGAAATACACTAATAACTGGAAAAATTGGGGAACAATTTCACTTTTCGCAAACACTATACTGCTGCTGGAACTTGTGTTATTTCAAAATTGACACAACAATGGAACCCTCACTCGACTTGGTGCAAAATACTCTGTGCCAATTTACTTCTCTAATTTTTTTACGATGCATTAGCATATTACACATAAATTTTAGCATTCGCACAACCACCTCCATATGAATTTTAACTGTGCAGAGTTCCATGCTCATTTGTTCATGCAATGTGCTGCAAAAGGGACACAAAGGTTTTCCTTAGCATGTTTATATATACATAGTTACTATAAGCAGAACAACACATAATTTTAATATTATTATGAATGTCATTTTTTGATTATTCAAACACTTAATAGTAAGTGTATTTAAATAAATAAAATAAAACAAAAAATGATAATAATACTAAAATTTTGTGTTCTTTTTTTTTTTTTTAGTATTTAAAAAAAATTACCTGTGCTGTTTATTATTATTATTATTGTATGTTTGTTTTATGTCCATATTACTATAGTGAAAAGCGTTTAACACGAAACTGAAGGGACCGAAATTGAATTGCTACTGTCCGGACCACTATATCATTTCTTGCTAACCGATATTTCATGTTAAGCATTTTCGTGTCAAATGTACTTCCACTGTATTTTATTTTTATTGAATTTTAATTTTTACTTACCATCCTTTGTTTTGCTATTTTTTTCTCTCCTTTTCTCAGCTCTGAAGTTTATCAAATCTGATTTACAGTCTTCTATCAAAAAAAATCTTGCCAAAACTCTACTATTTCATAGCAATTACTAATGATATTTTTCCCATATCATAATAAATGCTAATTAATATAATAAGCTGTTATGTAAAGCATGTGTATATGTTTACATATATATGAGGAAGTCGGAATCATTTAAGTTTAAAATTCCATTGGAGTGGGCCATTTTCCCTACCGACTCCACAGCCTTGATTAAAACTATTTACTTACTACTTATTAAAAGACTATTTACTTACTACTGATTAAAACTATTTACTCCTGTGATTCAGCTATTCCCAAACTATCAAGCCTCTAAAGATTTGCTAAGTCATTCATTAATACTACATTCTTCATAGTTGCAACATTTTGCGCACAGTTTTCCAGTCTAATGAAATTAGAAAAGTAAATTATCCATCCAAAAACAGAATTAATACCCCGTTCAGTTTTATTTATTGTAATCCTGTCCTTTAAAACAAAATTCCAAAATAAATCACTCCCAATGAAAATCTCAATATTCAACTCATCAGAATTCAAAAACAAATCTGCAAGATCTAAACTATGTGTTTCCATGAAATTCCTAAAAAAAAAGCATCTGCCGTCATAACTTCTGCACTGGTTATATTTTCTACTGCTAAAGTTTGTATTTTCCTTTTAGTTTCCCATCTCTGGACATTAACTGAAATTCCACAACAGGATATAGCTTTCCAGTTGTCTGTGTTTCATGCCAAAAGAAAATACAGACAAATTCTCATAATGTACAGGATTTAGATTTAACTGCTTGACTATTTTGTTTGAGCAAAAGCTCCAAGAGCTCCCATTATTTAGCAAAATGCATGTTAATTCACTACCACTCTCAGAATTAGCGACCGCAGCTGAAGTTTGCAAGTAAACACTTCTAGCACACTCCTTGTTTGCATCGAAAGAAACGGAATTAATAAAATCACTTTTCAGCCCTGGAGAATTTACCTTGACTTCGCTATGTTCTACCATTTCATGGACTTTTCTTTCAGGAGAGCTGGTATTGCTTTTAGTATTTAAAGCGTAATCAGTACGTTTAAAATTTGATTTACTATTATATACACTCACAGATTGCTGATGATTGTCATTCTTACATCAGTAACAAGAAATCTTATTTGTTCTGCAATGGGAACTTTGGTGAAATTTTTAAAAACATTTATTATTACTCAATATTTCCATTTTTTTCTAAGCGGGTAAATCACATTTAAAAGAATCATGAGGATCATTACAGAAAATGCATATCGGCTTAGTTATGTGCGTGTTTACATTCAAAGCACTCCCTGGGGGTACATTTCTTTTAAATCCTCTGTTTACAAATTTGTTATGCTGGGTACGCTGGTTAGAGGGTATTTCTTTCCTTTGGTTTAATGTAAAATAAACAGATTCTCGACACTCAATTTCACATTTCAAAAACAAAAGAAGTTCGGAAACCTCATCTGTGTCTCTAGATTTCCTTTTCCAATTAAATTCCAATACAAGGTCTTCTGGTAATAAATTTAACAAAATTGGAATAAAGAAGTCCATAATTTTCATTGAATCCAAATTACGAATTGAAATGTACAGTTTGCATGATGCCGAAATATTTATAGAGCATTTGACATTTTGTAAATTTAAAATTTTATTCATAAAAGAGCTCACAATTAAACCTTTGTGCCCAAAAAATGTTTTAATTAATTTAATGCACTTATCGTAGTTAATGTAGTTCAAAACCTGATACTACACTTAATGCGGATCCAGACAAAAATTATTTTAAATAAGCAAATTTCCCAATCTTTGAAATCGAATCATTTTGATTAATAGTACTAGCAAACAAATTCCAAAAGTCACTCCACAATTTTGGATAGCCAGAAAAGGGCCAAATAATTAATTTTGGAAGTTTGACCAAATGAGGAATATTAACCTTTTCAGTTACACTTGAACCAAAAGCAAAAGGAACTTCAGAACTTGGTATTTAATGGTTCTTTATTTTTAAAGAAATGCTTAATTTTGTAGCCAAACCTAATACACTTTTCTTGATATTCATCACTGCCTTTCGATTCTTGTTCAATTAACGTCACATCGATAAGATTTTCAATTTGTGAATCTAATAATTTTAAATTATTTGCTCTTTCCATCAGAACAGTAAGATGTTCCTCTAACTCAGCACAGTCAGCATTTCATCAGGTGAAAGAGTTTCTAACTAGTAAACAATTTAGTTATATTAGATCTTTTGATCATTTTCTTTTCAATATTCCGAAATTATCTTCAAATTTTGACATACCGTAATTTTGCACGTATAGTCTGCAGACGTGATTTTGTGCCAAAACTTTTTGAAAAATAGTCAGATAGTCCGCACCACTGTTTAGTCCGCAGAAAATAAAACAACAACAACAAAAAAAAAAAAACAAGTAAAACGGTAAGTGCTCTCACCAAAATATAACAATTTACATACACAGTTTGATTAGGTATGTTTTAAATAATGAAAAACATATTTATGTGTCATAATTTCTGGACTGACGGTACCATTAGACCACACTCTAATTGGACCGTAATTCCGGTTTTCTTTTAAAAGTATTTTGTGTAAAATAAATAAAATTCTCTGAAAGCATGTTTTTACCATAAAACATGTAACACAGAAATGTTCCATCCTCTATCGTTAAATAAAATAAAAAGTGCGAAAACTTTTTTTGTTTTGTTTATACGATGCTACTTTACTATGAAGAAAAGTAATTTTACAGACAAAAATAAGAAGCTCTATTATAAATAGTAAAAATCACTTTACTGAAAATAAACTCACTCATTTTAACAATACAAAAGCCTTTACATTAAAGGAAACCTTCAAAGTCCGATTCCTCACTGTCTGAATTGAACAGTTCTAAAATATTTTCCGGAAGAGAGTCTGAAAGTTCTTCATCAACGTCACTTTCTCCACTCTCAATGGGTTCATGCTCATCCAACTGCTGCACGTGCTGCACGATACTGGCTTTTACGAATCCTGCTTTGATGATAGATGGCGTCACGCTTTATCGACCCATTCTGCAACCTCGACGTAAGATGCGCGTCTCATATTCCCTTTTTTTGTGAACGTATGCAACCCTTCGGACATCCAGTTTTCCCAGCACGTGCGTATGTGGGACTTAAAACTTTTGTTTACACTGATGTCCAAGGGTTGCAGTAATTTTGTTAAACCACCAGGAATAACACAAAGTTCTGCACCAATATTTTTTCTTTTTTGGATACGTCGTTACGATCTCTTTCACGTTCGCCTTCATTGAATGCAAAATTAAAACACCTTTTGGATCAAAGAAGGCTCCTTCTCGCTTTTTCCAGACTTCCTGCAACCACTCCAATATGATTTCATCATTCACCCAGCCCTTTTCGTTGCAGCGTATCAAGACATTTCGGGGACAATTTCCACTGGGTACAGTTTTCCTTTTAAAAATTAAGACTGGTTTTAATTTAGTACCGTCAGCACAGCAGGCTAGCATTACGGTGAAATACATTTTTTCCTGCCCAGTTGTTATCAGGGGAACACTTTTCACACCACAAGCGTCAACGGTTCGATTAGGTGGGCAATCGAATGCTAACGGCACTTCGTCCATGTTAATTATATTTTTCGGAGTATATTTTCCTTTTTCAATAACTTTGCTTGTAAATTGGAGGAAAGAATCTTTTTTTCTCCTCCCAGTCGTCTGGTAATGCTTGGCTTACGGTAGTCCTTGTGCAGACACACAGATTTTTTCGGCGCATGAAGCGATATATCCAGTTAACACCACCTTTGAAGTCTTCATTTTTCATGTCTTGAGCAATACGCTTTGCATGAAGCCGGATTTTCTCGGTTGAAACCGAGCGACCAAGATTCCTTTGCTCGAGAACCCATCTGTGCAAATTATCTTCTAATGCCGGCCATTTAACTTGCCCATGACGATTTGGCCGTTTTCTCCCCATTTTTTTCAAAGACTCTTTCTGTTTCTGCCAATTCCTCACAGCATTTTCATCAACTTCAAAATACCGGCCAGCTTCTTTGTTTCCAACCATGTCTGCTTTTTCTACTACTTTCAGTTTAAATTCTGCAGTAAAACTACGTCGTTTCGACATCGTGAGAAAATTCCTATAGCAGGAGAAACAATGAGCAAGTAACAACAACGCAAAAATAATGGCAGACTGCACAACGTGCTCTACTGCTAACCTCCTCAAAGCAAACCTCGTGATTCGCTCAAGCGGTGTTGCCAAACTGCGCAACCTTCCACTATTTGATGATACGATACGATACGGTGATATGCAGTTACAAAACATCACGATAATGCCGCAAGCTGTTTTCTACCCTGCATAGGGGAAAAAAATCGGAGTAGAAAGATTCCTAGTCGAAAGAAGCATGGAAAGAAGACAAAAATGACCTCGCTTTCCCATGATGCACTGCGATTTTCCCCCTGTACTCTGCTTATACGCGGGATTTTCCATTTGTCCATGCGCTCGAGTCCAATCAAATTTGTCCCGTTGCTGTTTCTAGTCACCCTCGTCTGCATGTTTTCTTTACGTCTCGGGCTCTTTTTTACATTTTCATCTTCGGTCGTGTCTTCGGCATTCCGCAATTTTTGCATGTTTTCTCAGATTTTTATGATTTGAATTGTGAACAATCTGAACAGAACGCAAGCGCGATTTTACATGCATATATTTTTAAAGTTTTTTTTTTTTTTTTTTCTCCCCACTTACGGATACACTATATATTTATACATATATATTTAAACAAAAAAAGACACAGATTATCCGCTCTACCGTTTAGTCCGCAGGTGTAAAAAAAAGACGTTTTTAATACAGATAGCCCACGGACTATACGCGAGAAATTACGGTATAACTTTACCGTATGGTATAGCGGTTACCTTTACGGTATATACTTTAAAATATTAAACACTGAAACCGTTATTTGTACCCAGTAACAGCAACAAATAATTTAAAGTTTTTCGGTAACTGAACAATATCCAATATAAGTATCCAAATTAATCCGTATGCTTGCATAATCAAACAAAAATTCTAATGACATAGTTTTTCCCAGCCGATATCACCATGAACAAAATGATTTTCTTCTGATGATCTGGAATTATATTTGAGAGATTTCTGTATGCAACAAAGACGATGGTTCTGTTATGTACAGTTATTATTATACAGTAGAGAGCCAGAAATCCTCACAGCTTGGGACCAAGGCTTGTGCGGATTTTAGTATTTTGTGGATTTCGGGCCAATAAAAGATAAATAATTACATTTCTGATTTTAAAAATATAGAATTCAATTACAATGAAATAAAAACACTGTCAAAAGCATTTCATTTATATTTTCAAATTAAATAAAAAAGCATAGGAGAAAAAAGAAAAAAATTACATGATGACTAGAAAAGCAAATTGTTTCATTATTTCCTTTTTTAATTTTGGAAACATGTTCTATGGTTATTTGTTTTAAAATATTATTTTTTCTAGCTTCATTCTTTTATTTATATATTTTTGCTAATTGTATACTATTATCAATGTCTTGTTTTATTGAAGAAATTTTCTGTACGAAAAACTTAAGGTATTCTTATCCTAACTTTTATCAAATGGATTTTATTATTATTATTATTATCCAAGTTTTCATCAGAATCATATTGATCTGGATTCAAGACACTTTTGAACAATTTCATCACTGGCGAATGACTGCGAATTTTATTATTTACATCAGAGAAGTTGTGCAAATTTTAGGTCGGTGGATTTTTGGCCCTCAACTGTATACATTGCCACTTAATTGAATTTTCAACATTTACAGAGACATCTTTAAAGCCCAAAATACATAAGGAGTTCGACATCTTTCAGCCCAGCACATACACTATGGAAAGTGTGTTTTCCCCAGAGATCATTGAAGTCTCGTTCCATAGAACTATGATCCAGATAACTAGCGGCATCTAAATAGCACAGTTAAAAGGAGGTTATGAAACAACATGCATGCTGTATTATATTTTTTGGTAGCAGTGATGTCGCTAGACTTTGGAGGAGACGGGTCCTTGGGACCCAGGACTTCAAAATTTACGGGTCCTTTTTTCCAAAAAGTGGGTCCTTATCGATATAAAAGCATTTGGTTAATTTCACGACTGATGTTATCATGTCTCACCCATTTTGGTGTGCTGATGCGTATGAATATCTCATTTATAAATAACCTAAAACTTTCATTTTATTTATTTATTTTTTGAAATATATTATAATTAATCAAGAAAAATTTGTTGTGACATGCATGTCATTTACTTTGCCTTCACGGCAAAGCCTTCCTGATGACGCCCTGAATCCTAATAATTTATAAATCCTAATAATAAAATCCCCTTTTGTATGTACAGTAAAAACCGGGAGAAAGGCTGCATTGGTAGAAATTTTTAAGAAAGTAAAATGTACTCACAGAACAGCCATAACATCTTAAATCATTAAAACTACAATAAAATACCGTTCAAGCGCCCCTCCATCTTATATTAATTTAAAAAAATAATTACTATGTATTAATAAATTTATCACAAGGAAAATCGGAATATATTTGAGGAAGGAAAGGATATACAACAATAAAATATGGACCCCCCCCCCTTTTCTCTTCCAGATTGTTTAAAATATTTATCGCTTCTATAGCTTATAGATTTCATTTCTAAATAATAATTGTCAGATTTAATATAAAACAAATCATTGTTTACATTTACATAAGCGAATATTAAAAATAAATAATGAAAAAACTTTATTCAATTCCGATAGTCCACCATCTCTAACAGAACAACCTCTAACATGAGAACGGAAGTGTGGGGGAGGGAGAAAAAAGAAGAACGTCAAAGTAATCCCCTTTTTTCTTCAGCTTAACCATTTGTGCGCACAGCACGATATATATCCCAGGTAAAAGCAGAGTATAGGGGAAAACTCGCAATGCATCATATGAAAGCGAACATTCCTATGCCTCCTTTCGACTAGGGATCTTTCTACCCTGCATTTTCCCCCCCATGTAGGGGAAGCGTTACTCCGCATTTGTGTGCATGTAAACGGGCCCTTAAAGCCGTTCACGATGTCAATCTCTCCGAGTAAAACACGAGCAGTTTGTGTTTTACTAGAGATTTACCCAAAATTGGCAGTCTAAACGCACCCTCTCTCACTTTTTTTTTTTTTTCCCCCCCAATTTTTGCATGATGGAAATTACGCGTCCCGGGGGACGCGTTGTAACTTTTCTTTTGCGTCCCATCATCAATTTTTTTGCATATTTGACACGTTACAGCGCGTAAGCGGCATCACTGGGTAGTTCCTTCATCCAGGAAAAACAAATTGTTTGATTTTGAAAATTTTAATGTGTAATTTTTTTATTTTTAATTTGCATATGTGCAATTATATATGAATAGTTTTGCCATTAATATGACCAACAACACTAGGTTTTGTCAAAGTATTTAGTTTAAAATCTAACAAAAGATTTATTTTCTAAACTTGAAATTTTTCGAAAAATAGTTGTGCTGTTCCACAAAATGCTCTCCTGGTGCTTTTAACAATTGTAATTTTTTCATGCTTACTTAAAAAATAATGTTAGTATACTTTTGAATTATTTTGTGTTTTTGTTAATTTTTGCTAATTGATTTTTTTTTCTTTTTGTGAACTTAGACAAGAACTACACCAAATCCTCTAAGAATTGGAAATATTACCTCTCGTAGTAGCAGTTACCCTCGTATAAACCCAACTTCTTCTATGCACTCTTCAGCAACAAGAGGTCAAAACCCTATGTTTTTCATGGAAGTAACTCCTGGATCCATTACCATAGACAGTATATCTGCTGCAATGGAAGCTTCAACTAATCCTTTAAACATGCCTGATGAAGACTCAGAAAGCTCAAGCCAAGGTTATTAGTCATACATTAATTATTTATGTGTATATTAATTAGATGTCTTGCAGTGAGTGTGGTCCAACGACTGGAATCAGTTTCAAACTAAATGGTTGATTGCATGGAAAGTAATTGCCACCAATGCATTGCAGTTAGGGGGCCGAGCATGGCTCACGATGTATTTTTAATAACTTCTTCCAATAGCGTATGCAGGGAGTAGGCCCAAGGCCCTCGAGCACCAAGGCGGTTTTTTTTTTGGGGGGGGGGGTTCCCACAACCAAATGTAACCCCAATTTCCTTTCCCATTTTCCTTTTTTGCATTACTTGATGATGTCGTTGCACCACATAAACACTAAAATCACTCATTTCTTAGCCATGTCCCTTCTCTAGCCTACAAGATCTGTATGTATTCTTGCATCTGCTGTTGATTTGCAGTAGAGCGACTGGTTTTTGAATGTGGTTTTTGTTTATTTTATTCCTAAAAAAAGTGCTAGAAAAGTTTCTGATGGGAACTGGAACTGGTTGCTTAGAGGATTGTGTGGTCTCTTTTAGAGGATCTTTTAAAATGCAGTATATAGTGTAAAAACCGGTGCCTTAAAAAATTGGTCATTGGAGCAGGGAGTTAACAGAGGTAGTTGCTGATAGAAGTTTCACTATATTTCCTTTAAAAAAAGACTTTTCTGCAAAATGTGGTTTTTGTTATAAACCTCATCTGCATTTAAATGTATGCAAATTTCTATATTTCCTTCTATAAAGTATTTAATGCTCATTTCCTCCAAATTTCCTGTTTTTTGTTTATACATTTTTAAATTATACACAAAAACCAGGTTGATCCCTAACGTTTGGAGGCCAGTGTTGTATAACCACAAATGTATTTGTAATATTTCTAGTCTGACTAAAAGTTTAAAAGAAAATAATAAATAACGTTCTGTTTTTATTTAGTTTGTGTTTTATAATTCTATCAGTTTATTTTGTAACATAAGAGATCATATTGTGGATAGTTTCAATAGAACAATCTTAAAATTAGAATAATCTTGAGAGTTATATGTAAATTTTTTGTTAAAGTGTACATTTTAGTTATTTTATACTGCTTAGTATGCTTACAAATTCTCCCTTTGCATTGTTTTGAATTTCAATTTTGTGTTGATGTCTTACAGATACTTCTAATGCTCCTCCCCCTGCAAGTCAAACTGAAACTAGGTCTGATACTTCAACCTCTCAGAATCAGACATCTACAACTAGAACAACTACCATACCTATGTCAAATTATAATTATGTTGGGCAAGGTCCTTCAGTTTTACCAACTGTTCGCCATCTCATTCCTGTTCCTCTTTCATCCATGGGAAGTTTAAATAATTTTGATTCTGCTCTGCCTTGCCATTCAGTTTGGGCTCTTGATACATCTCGTAGACGTCATAATGCCGGGGGATCTAGAACAGTTGTAAGTCATTTAAATTTTCCTACTGCTTTAAGTGTTTTTATATGAAAGGTGTAGATGCAAAACTCACATAATCTACTTTTTAAGGTATTGAGTTATTCATATCACCTTGTTCATCTATTAAGGAGAATTAGACTGTAATAGTGATTCATAGCTACTACAGTCAGTAGTAGTCTTGGAGTACTATCATAAGTTCTCCAATTTTGCCGGAGTTTCTCCGATATTTTTAATGTGCTCCGTAAGTTTTATAATTTGTGAAAAATTCCCATTTCTCGGTCTCATAAACTCAAGTTATCTTCAGGTAGCTCATTCAGAATTTGCACTTATGATTTCCTATGTGACGTAATGCCCAATGGCTTTTCTTTGTTTTCTCCTATTGCATCTTCTTTTTGCCAAGTGCTGGATGAAAAGGGGGAAAAAACACTTGCTTATGTACTTTGAACTTCGTGCAGTACATCGAAGTTCGTGTGACATCACATTTTTGTTCTGGAAGTAGTATAGAAGCTAAAGTCGTAATCGTGGCAGACAAGTGAACTAAAGTGATGACAGTAAAAGACGTGTGTTGTGTTGGTTGCACGCACATGTGGCTCTGCTTGATGTGTGTTTTAAATAACCGTATTTACCTCTGTATAAGTCGAGAAATTTTGGTCAACAACAACAAAAAAAAGGCTTTAAAGGGGAAGGATCAACTTATACAAGGGTCCATAATTTTTTTTCAAAGTCAAAAATGCCCCTTTGAAAGACCTCCCACATTCCATGACGATGAATAACGAATACTCGGTTAAAATTCTAACCGAATATTCGGCCGAATTGTTAAAATTTATTAAACCACTATTAAACTTTGTTTGGAATGATTAATTTAATTAGTTTTTTCTGTAACAATATTTCATATGGTATAAAACTTCAAAAATTAAAATGCTTCAAAATTTAATATCCAAATGTGTTTCCTTTATATATTATTATTTTTTTAATTATTAGTGAAATGTTCGTACTTTTTTACCTGCATATTTTATTAAAAAATTAGCAGTTAATTGACTTTACATATTTATGAACACTTAATGTTATGAGTTTTTTTTTCCTGGTTACTGTTTCTCTTTTTTTTATATCTCTTTTTGTTATCCTCTTCTTTTTTTTTTAACATACAAGGGATATTTGGAAACTAAGGTCCGTTTACTTACAAAACATAAAACATTATAGATTTTTTCAAAACGCTTTATATTTTAAATTCCTTACATGTGTCTCTATTTTTCTACATAGTTTCCATATTTGTTTAAGCATTTGTCATAACGTTCTACGAGCTTCTGTATGCCTAAGTCGTAGAAGTCTGCCGCCTGTGAGGATAACCAGTCTTGAACTTCTTCTTTCACCTCGTCAGTTGTGTCGAAGTGCTTGCTGGCGAGAAACTCTTTTGGTAGCGAAACAAGTGTTGTACCTCCATTTTTATTTCCATTCTATTTATTAAACTTGTCCTGACTCAAGGATTTTACCTTTTAAATTTTTAAATCAATTAATATCCTCGTAGTTCATACTAAGAAAAATAAATGCTTAGCTTTAAAAGTGTTGTGACCGCAATATACCAACCAGGCTCTCGGCGTTACGTGCAAATGCCATTAGGCAAAAGAATTTAAAACCTGAAAGAGAACTGCTGAAATAAATTTACACGAAGTGAGATAAATGAAGAGGAGCCATTTTTACAAATAACAAATCACATTTATTAGGTTAACCTTTAAATCTTTTACATTTGAAAATTTAAATCTAGATAATATCGTGAAAGAACATGAAACACTATAACTTTACAATTCATCATTTTCCCTTACCCCGAGCTGACTTTTTCTTAAAAAAATTTTCCTAACATTTGTGCACACAAAAAAGAAATTAATTAAGGAGAGATTTATAGGAAAAGAAAGGAGAAATATTAATTGAACTTATCATTTCGATGTGAGGGGGGCCCCCATCAAAGAATTTTCATCCGGGCATCTTCCAGAATCCTCTTAGAGACGTCAGAGCCATTTCTTTTTCTTTAGCAAGGCAGCGCGTGGGACTCGGATTTCAGATCATCACACCAACAACCAGAATGAATCGACCCCACGCTTCCTCCGGCTTAGGTCACCTTTTTACCTCCTTTGTTTGGCAGGCACTTTCCGCTCGTAAAGTAGTTCGGTCGAAGATACAATTATTATTAATGAAAACTTGTGGATTTATAATCGATGGGCGTTGAAACTTAATTTTTTACTATGATGAAAAATGTGAAAGTTGTTCTTATCGTTGTAACTATTGTAGAAGTTCTATTTCTGATTTAAAAAATTTGAAAATGCTTGGGTGCCGATCTCCATATCCTTGCGCCGTTGTTGTTTTCTTCTTCGATATATTGAATCGAAGTATTGGTATCGATGCATGTAGTTATTGGATGTTATTAAAAAAAGAATTAGAAAGAAGGTTAGAGAATTCCAGAAAAGATAATTATAGTGAAAGGGGAAAAAAAACTTAACTGTAATTACAACCACTTAATTTTTTCTAAGGAAAATTACCAATTTCAAAACAAACATTTTTATGAAACTCTTATTGTCAGCTCTAAAAATTTATTACCAACCCTCCGAATAATGTCAGCTCTCACAAAACGTATTTTCATAAATTTAAAATTTAAAAGAAAATTGTTGTACAAAATATTTTAATTACTTGAACAATATGTATAGTTACCTTACACAAAGATGGCAACACGATCGCCAGAATAACGATCTTTTAGATGTTTGGCGCCAAAATATAGAACAAGTAAACAAATAAATAAAAATGAGTCAGCCATGAGTCATCAATAGTAATTCAACATATACCTTAATAAATTTTAAACACTTCATTATTATTTTACTTCCTTTATGAATACTGGTATATGGTGACAAAACAAAACCACCTTAATAAACAAATTGTTTAGAAATTTTAATTTTACTTGATTTAAAATTCACTAATTAAGGCTAGGATTTTTAATTAAGTAGGCTATTAATTAATTAAACTTTGCTTAAAATTGAAATCATAACAAATACCTCCCTCTCACACGAAAAAAAAATGTGTAACATTTTTTTTTTTTTTTTTTCCAAGAAACATAACAGTAAACTGGAATTTACACACCCTAAGTAACCCGCCTAACTCCAAATTGCACCCCAAAATGTTGATTTATAACACAAAACAAAAAAAAAACTAACACAGTAGCTTGAATAATCTGCTTCGCATAAAAATAGTATACAATTACCCCCCCAAAAAAAATATCACAATAAAAGAAAACAAAATTTAAAAAAAATTGCAAAATACCTAACTAACACTACACAGAATATTAGCACTTGAAGTTGAAATGCATATCACAAGGGAAACCTTCACTACCCTTCAACATTCCGAACCATTGCAAACTTTTACATATAACACAAACATATTCAATAATAAAGGAAAAATTTGTAGACTTTGGACTCTGATCAACTTCTAACTAGTGTGTTTAGCCTACAACAGAACCCTATTAATTGCCACCTTGACAAAACATATATAAAATGATTTATAAGAAAACTCTTTAGAAAAAAAAATTAACACTTTGCTATATCTAGGTGAAGAACACATTAATCAAACCCAAAATATTCACATTAGATGGTTAGCTACTCCACCAATAAATATCTTAAACTTAAAAAAATTATGTTCAGCAGCAGATATATTTATGTTGGGTTCAACAAATTAGTGTTAAAGTTATATTAATTATTCATATAACATTAGTAAAAAAATTCAAAACAATCAACACTTAAATCATATAAAATATATAGAACAAAATGACACATAAAAATTTTCACACTATAATAATCTGATTCTTCATGATAACAGTTCATTTTTTGTTTACAAAACCATTCTGCCTTGGTCTCAAATTGTATGGATGTTTGGTGGCCTGTCCTGTGCTTGGAGGCACCACAGCCTGTGGTGGGGTCTGGACAACTGGAGCAGAGCTTCCTGTCGTACACTGCTGTACCTTACTGGGCACTCGATTGCTGTTCACGACTACTCTGACAGTTTTTGTATAGTTTTTGGGGAAAGGACTGTTATTGAGATCTGGCGAATTTAAAATTTCGTTATCTTCATTAGGAGCACTAGGCTCTTCCTCTATGAACTCTACATAAATGGGGCGATTGGAGGGCTCTACATAATGGGGAAAATGAGGCGATTTGGAATTTTGGTTAATCTGTCAACATGGACTTCTTGTTTATCTTTATGGTTGTATATGTTAATGATTTCAAAATTGACTTTACTAAGTTGATTTTTAACTCTATAAACCCCTTTATTAAATTTAGAAAACTTTTTCCCTTGCCCAACTTTAATTGACGGCGTGTATAACATCACCAGATCTCCTATAACAATACCCTTCTCCTTACACACCTTTTTTCTATACTTTTCTTGTCTTTCTGCAGCTTCAACTAAATTGGCTTTTATGATTTTAAAACACTGTTGTAGACGAATCTCCAAATCTTCACTGAGTTCCCTCTGATCAGAATATGACCTCAAAGGGGGGCTACTTATAAGATCTATTGGTAATACTAAATCCCTTCCATATATTAAATGAGCTGGTGTATCTTTTAAGGTTGAGTGTACTGCTGTTCTGTAAGCCAAAAGTGCAAAATGTAAATATTTGTCCCATTCATGGTAAGTATTGTCTGCTAAGTGCTGGAGTGCGTTAATTATTGTAGCATTAACCCGTTCAACTACCCCATCAGTCGCTGGGTGGTAACTTGTACTAGTGTGTTTCTTAATATCCAGTTTTTTTATAAACTTTTTGTATGCTGTCAGAAATCAAAGAACTACCTCTGTCAGTTATCAAATGCTCAGGAATCCCATGAGAGCATATGAACCTTTCTAACACCAAAGCAATCGTTTCAGTTTGTAAATCCTTCACAGGGTATGCTTCCACCCACCTGGTAAAATAATCACCAATTACTATAATATGTTGATTGCCTGACTCAGTAATAGGAAGTGGTCCTACTGCGTCCATCCCAATTCGCTCAAAAGGCCGACTAGTTATTTTAATTCTTTGTAGCGGCGCTTTATGTTTAGCGTTATACCCTCTTCTCTCAAGACACGAGTGGCAAGATTTGACATAATTAATGATATGGTGTGTCATGTTCCACCAAAAATAGTTTCTCTTAATTCGGGTTAAAGTCCTCTTAATGCCTGGGTGTGCTGATGTTATCGAGTCATGTCCTAAGGACAAAACCTCACTAATGAGTGTCTGTGGAATTACTAGTCTGTCTGTGATGGTAAATTTGTGACCCTTTGCTTTATCATTTACACAAAACAAAATTCCATCCCTCTTAAAAAATTTCATCCCATTTTGTTCAATTTCATTTGTGTTCTCTAACTTAATCAAAATCTCTTGACACCTAGTGTCTTGCTCTTGTAAATTCTTAATCCTAGCAGGGGGAAAGTTGTTTGTTGTGAATTCAATGACATTGACGGGTTCTACCTGAACTGTTCGTGACAAAGTATCCGCAGGCACATTCATTTTCCCAGGAGTGTGAGTTACTGTGTAGTCGTAATTTTGAAGCGCAAGTATCCATCTTGTAATTCTACCGCTATCCTTAAGTTTGAGTGCATAGGAAAGCGACTTCTGATCACAAAAAAGTTTAAAAGATTGCCCATACAAATAGTGTCGAAAATTGTTTATTCCCCAAACGACCGCTAAGGTTTCCCTTTCAAAAACACTATACCTAGTTTCGGCATCGTTCAACCGCCTACTTGCATAAGCAACCGGATGTAATTGTCCATCCTGACCTTCCTGACTCAATACAGCTCCAATAGCATATCCAGAAGCATCTGTATGCAAAACGAATTCTTTCTTAGTGTTTGGTAAAATAAGACAAGGGTAAGAGATTAATGCTGACTTTAATTGCTCAAAAGCATTATTGGCATTTTCATCCCAAACAAAAGTTACTGATTTTTTTGTTAATTTAGTCAAATGTATTGCTATGTGGGCGAAATTCTTTATAAATTTGCGATAGAAGTTACAAAGTCCTAAAAATGACCGAACCTGCTTTTTGTTAGTTGGAACTGGAAACTTTTGAATTGCTTCCACATTTCTGCTGTCGGGCAAAATTTTACCGTCAGTGACCTGAAACCCAAAATAAGTAATTTTTTCTTTAACTAATTGACATTTTCCCGGATTAACTTTTAAATTGTGCTCGCCTAATCTCTTGAATACCATGTCTAGTTTTTCGAGGTGTTCATCGAACGTGTTCGACGCAATTATAAGGTCATCGAGGTAAGTATTAATATTCCACTCTTTCAGCCCAGCTAATACTATTTCCAATAATCTTTGAAATGACGACGCTGCATTTTTCAAACCCTGGGGTAGACGATTCCAGTGAAAAAGGCCAAATTCGGTGGTGAAAGCAGTCTTATGACGATCCTTGGGATCTAAATTCATTTGCCAATAGCCTGAACACAAGTCCAAAGAAGAAAAATTCTTGGCTCCTTCTAATGAATCTAATAAATCCGAAATTAACGGTAAGGGAAAAGGGAGCGGTTGTGTTTTTAAATTTAATTTCCTATAGTCACATACCAACCTATACGTGTTATTCTTTTTCTTAACTAATAATATTGGGGAAGCATACGGTGAATCACTCACAGAAATTATCCCGGCATCCAAAAGCTGGTTTATTTGACTTTTCAATTCTTCTCGTAAAGGATGTGGGGTTCTGTAAGGCTTCTGCCTGACTGGCAAATCATCCGTTAGGTAGATTCGGTGAGCTATGGTGTTGCAACCCGTAAGTTGCTTTACACTTTCAGCAAAAACACCTTTATGTTTGATTAATAAATTTTTTAATTTAACTTTTTCCTCATCTCCTAAATGAGCCAGATCAAATTTACCTCCAAAAATTTCATTCTCATCTTCATAAAATTCCTCCGCCATGTTTACTTCTCCCATCAATTCATTATCGTCCATATAAAATTCCTCCCCAACGCTTACTTCGTCGCTCTTAACTTCCTCAATAGGCTCAATGTTTACAATTTTGGTGTCTTTGTTAATGTGAACAGGGTCGTTAGAAAAATTAGCTATCTTGACAAAATATTCGCCATTGTCATTTCCTTCATTTACTGAGCTCGAGACAATCCACACATGCGACATGGCATGCTTATGTGGTTGGATTAAGACAAAATCAGAAATCTTAAAATTATCTTTAGTAGTAACTGTTACAATTAATTCAGATTTAGGAGGAATGATACATTTACGTTTATTAAAACCTACTTGAAAATTTAGATTTTGTACAGAATTAACATTATGTCTAGAAATTTGTTTATTTGTCCAATTAAGTAAAAAATTTTCATTTGAAATGGTAGTCTTAGCAAAATTGATATGAATTTGATTTTCGATAAGAAAGTTCGAACCTAAGATCGCATCGTAAGTAAATAAATCTGTATTACATACAAAAAATTCTATTTCACACTTAAAGGTCCCTAATTGAACTTCTAACTTAACTTTTTGGTTCAAGGTTACTAAATTCTGTGTAATGCCCAATACTTTTAAAACACAAGGTTCTACTAATTTAATGCAGCGTGTGTCTTTCAAAGATTCCAAAACACTTCCCTTAATTATGGAAATTGAGGCACCTGTATCAATAAGAGTATGTATAACAAAATCCTTAACATTAATTTGTACAATAGGCAAAGTATATCTGGATTCCGAAGTCGCAATCCCAGTGCACTCAAAAGGGGGATTCAAGATCAGATGAGTGTCCCTGTCTTGCCCCTGATTTAGTTTCCCTGCCTGTCATTTCTATTGGGTCTGTGTTGATTATAATATCTTGATCGACAATCGCGACTATAATGCCCTGGTTTTCTACATTTAAAACAAATTATCCGATTAGTACCGTTGCTAATGACTAATTTGTTCAATCTCTTTACCTCCTCTTGAAGATCGCTAACTCTTTTATCTGTTTCAAAGATACTATTCTGAACCAAAGATTTAATTTCTCTCAACTCCGTTTCAATGGCGGACGGCTTCGGTTCGGTGTCAACAATGTTGACACTCGCGGAGGCTTTCTCTAGCGCGGCACATTGTTCTTCCTGTAAAGCTAGAGCCCAAATTTTCTCAAAGGTGTCATGGTCTTGTGCCATGATGAATCGGCGAACGGAGGGTCGGAGGCCTTGAAGACATTGGGAAACCAACATCCTTTGCCGAATGGGCTCATCATCGGGAAAGCAGCGATGTGCTAAACCGTTTAAACGGGACAAAAAACCCCGCGTGGTCTCATTAAAACCCTGTACTGCCGTTGTGAATTTCAAAAGCGAACAATCTTTGTCGTTAGTGCCGAACCTGTCTTTCAACGCTTCTTTAAATGTTCTGTAATCGGCAGATTTTAACTGAGGCTGCGACCTAACAAAAGCGTCCGCCTCTCCAACGCATTTTGTTTTGGCGACAAACAGTGTTTGTTCATCCTTCCATGACGCGTGTTTGGCGATTTCTTCGATTTTGTCGAAGAAATCATTAACTGAGAAGTCCGGGTTATTTCCCGAAAAGGGGGTTACTAGGGGGATAAATTCCCCAAAATTTACAGTTGTTACTGTTAAATGACACGCATTATCTAAAGGGGGAAGATCCGAGGTGGAAGATCTAGGCATTTTAATTTAAATAATTGTAACCCAAAATACTAAATAACTAATAATAATTATACAATCTTTTAAATCATTCAGAAAAAATTTGACCCATGGCTGACCGACACAAAAAAAAAAAAAAAAA
Organism: Cheiracanthium punctorium; assembly: GCA_038373885.1. Lineage (NCBI taxonomy): Eukaryota > Metazoa > Arthropoda > Arachnida > Araneae > Cheiracanthiidae > Cheiracanthium > Cheiracanthium punctorium. The sequence goes on from JAWZYV010007779.1 coordinate 245,236, forward strand.
AAAAAAAAAAAAAAAAATGGCTCGTCTCATTCATCACACTTAATTCGCCGATCCAAATTTGAACGGCACCATTGTTGTACCTTCATTTTTTCTTTTCATTTCATTTATTAAACTTGTCCTGACTCAAGGATTTTACCTTTTAAATTTTTAAATCAATTAATATCCTCGTAGTTCATACTAAGAAAAATAAATGCTTAGCTTTAAAAGTGTTGTGACCGCAATATACCAACCAGGCTCTCGGCGTTACGTGCAAATGCCATTAGGCAAAAGAATTTAAAACCTGAAAGAGAACTGCTGAAATAAATTTACACGAAGTGAGATAAATGAAGAGGAGCCATTTTTACAAATAACAAATCACATTTATTAGGTTAACCTTTAAATCTTTTACATTTGAAAATTTAAATCTAGATAATATCGTGAAAGAACATGAAACACTATAACTTTACAATTCATCATTTTCCCTTACCCCGAGCTGACTTTTTCTTAAAAAAATTTTCCTAACATTTGTGCACACAAAAAAGAAATTAATTAAGGAGAGATTTATAGGAAAAGAAAGGAGAAATATTAATTGAACTTATCATTTCGATGTGAGGGGGGCCCCCATCAAAGAATTTTCATCCGGGCATCTTCCAGAATCCTCTTAGGGACGTCAGAGCCATTTCTTTTTCTTTAGCAAGGCAGCGCGTGGGACTCGGATTTCAGATCATCACACCAACAACCAGAATGAATCGACCCCACGCTTCCTCCGGCTTAGGTCACCTTTTTACCTCCTTTGTTTGGCAGGCACTTTCCGCTCGTAAAGTAGTTCGGTCGAAGATACAATTATTATTAATGAAAACTTGTGGATTTATAATCGATGGGCATTGAAACTTAATTTTTTACTATGATGAAAAATGTGAAAGTTGTTCTTATCGTTGTAACTATTGTAGAAGTTCTATTTCTGATTTAAAAAATTTGAAAATGCTTGGGTGCCGATCTCCATATCCTTGCGCCGTTGTTGTTTTCTTCTTCGATATATTGAATCGAAGTATTGGTATCGATGCATGTAGTTATTGGATGTTATTAAAAAAAGAATTAGAAAGAAGGTTAGAGAATTCCAGAAAAGATAATTATAGTGAAAGGGGAAAAAAAACTTAACTGTAATTACAACCACTTAATTTTTTCTAAGGAAAATTACCAATTTCAAAACAAACATTTTTATGAAACTCTTATTGTCAGCTCTAAAAATTTATTACCAACCCTCCGAATAATGTCAGCTCTCACAAAACGTATTTTCATAAATTTAAAATTTAAAAGAAAATTGTTGTACAAAATATTTTAATTACTTGAACAATATGTATAGTTACCTTACACAAAGATGGCAACACGATCGCCAGAATAACGATCTTTTAGATGTTTGGCGCCAAAATATAGAACAAGTAAACAAATAAATAAAAATGAGTCAGCCATGAGTCATCAATAGTAATTCAACATATACCTTAATAAATTTTAAACACTTCATTATTATTTTACTTCCTTTATGAATACTGGTATATGGTGACAAAACAAAACCACCTTAATAAACAAATTGTTTAGAAATTTTAATTTTACTTGATTTAAAATTCACTAATTAAGGCTAGGATTTTTAATTAAGTAGGCTATTAATTAATTAAACTTTGCTTAAAATTGAAATCATAACACAAGTGAAAATCACTCGGAGCCAAGTCTGGACTGTACGGTGGGTGGTCAATCTGTTCCCATCCAAAAGATCTGATCAGTATTATACATTTTTAGAAAGTGAATATATCAATCTTTCAAGTATATTAGGCAAGTTGGAGTGTATAGGCTGATTATTTTACCAACTATGCGAAAAATTCCAGAGCTGGGGCTCGAACCCAGGACTACCGCTTAACGTGCGGGTGCTCTACCACTGAGCTACTCTGGGACGATTCCCAGATTCCAAAATGTATAAAACTTCCGCAGCGTAATGGAGTTGTCGCGAATTAATTGTTTCATCTGTTCCATCTGTGGTTTGCAGAGGAAGATGATAAATGCCAACGGTTCAAATGCGAGAAATTTCATCTGGGAATCGTCCCAGAGTAGCTCAGTGGTAGAGCACCCGCACGTTAAGCGGTAGTCCTGGGTTCGAGCCCCAGCTCTGGAATTTTTCGCATAGTTGGTAAAATAATCAGCCTATACACTCCAACTTGCATAATAGATCTGATCAGATTTTGTGTGTTATTGGCAGAATGGGGTCTGGCATTGTCATGCAGCAACATGTCGCTTATCTGTCTATGAATTTCCGCTGCTGAAACGTTCTTTGCTGTCAAAAACCGAATCACTGACCGTATTTCAGAGTCAGCGGGCTGATCGATTGTTTTAAACATTTTGAAGTAGCACTGTACTTAGCACACTGCAACAATACCAATGCAAATGGCGTCGTTTGACGAGCAAGGTATGCCGGGAGTTGGTATGCATGCGCATTTCAATGTTTGCGCGACATTCGATTAGATACGACGATTCGGACCTTAGTTTCCGAATATCCCTCGTAATAATAATGCTTTGAATAAATTGCAATTGGCTGTGTGTTTAATGACTATCTTTGTTAAAAGATGATATTTCACAGTCCCGGACCTTCCGATATAAAAACCTAATTTTACTGTATTGTTTGTTTGCACATTTTCCATAATGTAACTAAAAATAATTCTTTGTGAATAAACACACCAATGCATTAAGAAATATATTGACGATACTAAGCTTGTAAATTGTGAAGGGAAATGTTATTTTTTCAGAAATTCTGTCTGAGGGTGATCTCTATTTATGGACGATTTTTCACTGTACCTTGAATGTTGTTAAACAGAGAGTCAACTGTACTAGCTGCATCGCCCTGCATTCACTGGGAGGGGGGGTGAACAAGAGAATTAGGTATTAACCCGTTGAGCACCAGCGCATGGAGAATAAAGCACAATCATGGGGCTGAACGAAACTAAGCGCTGCCATCGCCCCACTGATTTTTAACAACTAAGCCAAACTTTACAAAAAAATATCATGTAAAATCAGCATTTCAATATATAATGACTCAATTTATAAATATTTTCAAGTTATGAAAACAGTTACCATTTAGGCAGGGTTCGTGATTTTTTATATTTAAAAAAAAAATTTAAAAAATCGGATTTTTTAAATTTAAATCAAATTTTTTTAATTTGAATCTGATTTTTTAAAAGATGTTTTAAAAACTATTAATATTAATTTAATTTGCATATTATAAAAGTAGTATGACATTTTAAACAATATATATAAAATATATTTTAGCTATTATTATAATAAGTGCATAAATAAACAAATTTTAATATGAAACAAACATGACGATTCAAATCAAATTTAACATGCAAGACAACAAAAATATTAATTTGCAAATTCTATTTTGCATTTACAAACTGAAAACAAATCAAACAATCCTCAATTGTTTCTTGAGGTTGATCACTATTAATATCATTTCTGTCAGAGGAGAAACATTTATCTACATGTGCTTTCATTGTGGCTACTAATCCCATCATAACTTTTCCACAGTTCTTGCATTTGGCTTTAACACCTTTTCCAGAAACTGTCTGCTCTTCATTAAAGTACGTCCAAATATTATCTTTCATCCTTCCTGCCATCATCCTCGTACTTTAGCAATAGCCCTCTGAATATGGAATCCTAAACAAGTGTGTTCTAAAATCTGAAATAATTCTAGTGTTGCCAATTTTCCTGATCAAATTTCTTTTGTTCTCACATTGTCACACACAAAAGTCACTCCCCCCCCCCTTACCTTGAAGGATTCCCTAAACCACTGCAGTGCCATCTAATGCTATTATAAGAAATTAATTTCATTTGAGTGTTGAAGATTTTTATTTAGAATACATTCTATCAATACAAAATCCATTTCTGAAAAATGATTTTAATCACTGATTTTTTTAAAAAAATCCCTTGATTTAAATCGTGATTTTAATCATGCTGATTTAAATCAACGAACCCTGCTTTTAGGGCCATCTAGTAGTATTGAAAGATTAAAAAAGATCAGTCCATTTTCAAATTACACAAATGCAGCGCTCGGCTGATAAGAGTGGAATTGTTTCATTGCACACATAGGATGCTGCTCGTGAACTGGTTAAGGAAAACGTGCTGTCTGCAGGGGTTAGCTGGATTATTAAACTCGTTCAAATGGAAGTCATTAATGGGGACTCTGTTGCACTTCACATACCTTTGTTAGTACTGTCAGTAGAAGATAAACTGAATCATATTTTAATCAAGTTATAAACCTAAGTAACTTTACAAAATGTTGAAATCCAAATGCATAAGCAAATGCTTTACAAACAATTCTAACAGTTTTATATTAATAAGAACACTTAAAAAACATTGTTTACCTACAGCTGAATTCAGTATAGATGTCTGAAAGATTATAAATAACATTACAGAACAAGATTTACATAACTTTAAATACACCCACTAAACTTTATAATGTATAAAACATGAAATACTCTTTAATGTCCTAGTAAACTTTAAATGATTTAAGAACTATATATTGCCCAGCATCGCATAGGCCATCATATATTTTTTGAATGCTTTGACACTTCTGAGCATGCACAACTAATGTACTCTCGGACCATGCTAGCACATAGCGACCAATCTATGATTGGATACTGTCTATCCCTAAGCGCACAATTTTGGTGTAGTTCTGTTAGTGTTTTTCACATGCTTAAAAGCACATCAATTGTAATCACTATTTTTCAGATTCAAATGTCTACATTCTTTTAATGTATGCAAATGTAAAAGTTTTTTCTATGAAAAACCCAAATGGTAATATCTATCCTATTATTCACAGTTTCATAGTAAGGTATACTATTAGTTATTTCTTGCCATAATAGGTTGCATGTAAAATGTTAAGAAAATATCAGGCTTACCAAATTTCCTTACCATTTTCATATCAGCCTCCTAGTTTTCAATTATGTTTTGAAGACTACTAGTGAAGGAAGAAGGTAAAATAAGTTTGTGTAACCCTTAAGTTTTCTTGCTTGGCATGTGCATACAAAGCATCTGAAATGGCAACATGTGTTTCTTGCAATTTTCCTTGCTGTGTATGGATAAATTTCAATCTGTCACCTTCAGTGCAAAAACAATAATCAGCAATTGATTGTTAAGATAATTTTCCAGCATTAATATTATTTATTGAAATTTCCTTTTGGAGAAAATCCTCACGTATATGATACTATGTTTTTACAAACTATAGTTTTATGTTTTCTCATAACTGACATTGAAATAACCTGACCTTATTCCTTCAAGTCCCAATCAGTATATATGACATTGGATAGCAATGCATACTATTAAAATCCCTGTTTTTTAACCCTCTGTCTTTGGCATAAATATCTATTGTATGATGGATTCAAACACTGCTGCAACTTCTGAACATGCTGATTCATTGTATCTGTGTTATCTGATAGAGGTTCATTATAAAACACACAATAAAATTAACTGGTACTCTGTTCTTTTTTAAAATTAATGGGATGTAATGTGACAAGAATCTCAAATAATAACTATATTTTTTCCAGACATGTCTTTATTTATTTGTATATTATATTCATTGCACATACAGGTTATAATTAACACATTCTAAGTAACACTTTACGACTAATGATTTCAGATAATTATATTCAAAATAGGATACCCTAACAATTTGCATATTAACCTTGAATTTAGTTTAAACCATATTTTTACTTATAGAAATATTTGTCTAGAATATTTTTTAAATTAATCAAATCCCATCTTTATAAATATATAATCTCAATATTAATCAAACCATTATAATATGCAGCAAATACAAGTAATGTAGGATGAATTTTTTATCGCTGAAATTTTTATGAAGCAGAGCCTTCTCTCATCAACTGTGAGACATTTACAAAATCTTAAATAAAATACATATCAATAAGAATTCATCCTATATTCATTCAAAAATATTAAAATATACTTAATACACACAAAAATAGTAAAGTAAAATTGATTATACATTAAATTAAATACGCCGAAGGGCACTTTATATAAACAAAATTAGTAAACGAAGGCAAATTGATCATACCATGTTGGGGCAGCTGAAAAACCTCTTTAAGTGGATTAGTCAGTAGTTGTAATAGTCCGAGGCCTGCATCCAATATTATTTGGAGGCACTGCACGAAACACTGATGACACACCACAGTCCAGCTAATTTTCTCAAAAATAAGGACTAAGTTGTGACAGTGCAAGGCTTGCATCTACATCAGTTGGAGGCACACGAAAAACTGATGACACATCATAGTTAGTTCATTTTCTTAAAAATTAGGACTTTCCACATAGCACAATGAACTAGCGTTCAGCAGGATGATCAGGACGGTTATGCATGTTTCTCACAGGGACGATCACACGTTTTTCTCACAGTTCATCTCTTCTAAAATAACGTCAAAGAGGCAATCACCATGTACTTTTGAACTAACAAAAAAATTTGACGAGAAGGATAAACTTTCGAGCAGTAGCAGGTTAAATTTCAGTAAAATTTTCTCTAAAATATAAACTCTCAAAATTTCTAAAAATCAATCTTCATTTTCTTCAAGCACTGTTAAAATTATGCAGCCGAAGGCATCGGTCGATTTCAGGAGAGTGACTTTCGATCAGCACCAACCGGAACAGCAGGGATTTAAAAAGTGAGTCGCATTTCAGGAGAATGACTTTCGATAAGCACCAACCGGAACAGCAGGGATTTCCGAAAAATAATTTTTTAAGTGAACGAAATTCAAGTACATGAAATAATGTAGATTACATAATTAGCTGGGAAGAATGAATAGTCGAGTAGTAGCAGTGGGTAATTTTTCTTTGAAATATTTAGTAATTTTCAATAGTGGGCAGAGATAGAAGTGGCAGGCATTAATTTCTTCAAACAGCGCCGAAACAGGCATCCAGCCGGAGGCATCGGTCAATTTCAGGAGAGTGAGGCAGAGGTCTCAAACCCTTCAATCTTCCGAGAGGCCTGGCTTGCTTTTCTGAAATTTCAAATCGAACTGACAAAACCGTTACTGAAGTTCTGTAGCTTGACTTATGCCAATTTGGCTAATTCTTATGTTTTTGGCTCAATGTCACAGTATCCACTGCATATTTTCAATTGTAGCCAATAGAGATAAAAATCACATGGGCCTCCCTTTTCCTTGTAAACCTGAAAATTTATCAGTTTCTTGACTGTGTCTGGTGAAAAGATTATCCCTGCGAAACCGTCTGTGTCTGGCGAAAAGATTATTCTTGCATCTCAGTTACGTTGTTTACAGAAATATGATATCACCCAGTGTGGTCTGAAGATCCCTTCTCTGAAAATTTGATGTCTGTGCGGTCCCGGTGAATGAACTCTGGGAACTTGGGGGGAAAAATTTGTATTTCATACTTGAAGAATCTTAAAAACTTTGCATATACTTGTACTTTTTGTGTATAAAATGTTATGCCTTTGCATAACACACGGAAATTATTTTGTTTGCAAATGAAGTTTCTTGCCCACAAAATTTTTTAATAACATACGACTATTATAAGGAAAATAAGTTGACAAGCATTTATTCATAAAATTGCCATTATATTCCAAAATGAAAATAGAAATAGAAAGAACTGCAAGCTTGGTATGAAAACAGGAATAGGAAACTGCATTTTCAAGCTAAGGAATAAAAATGAGAGTAGTTGTTTTCCTTGGTTGTCCGAGGGGCAACTGAATGTTTAACTTGTCCATTTCAAAATCTAATTATCCCAGGCAAGCGGGCAGGGTTCGTTGATTTAAATCAGCTTGATTAAAATCACGATTTAAATCAAGGGATTTTTTAAAAAAAATCAGTGATTAAAATAATTTTTCAAAAGTGACTTTTGTATTGATAGAATGCATTCTAAATAAAAATCTTCAACACTCAAATGAAATTAATTTCTTATAATAGCATTAGATGGCACTGCAGTGGTTTAGGGAATCCTTCAAGGTAGGGGGGGGGGAGTGACTTTTGAGTGTGACAGTGTGAGAACAAAAGAAATTTGATCACAAAAATTGGCAACACTAGAATTATTTCAGATTTTAGAACACTCTTGTTTAGGATTCCGTGTTCAGAGAGCTATTGCTAAAGTACAAGGATAATGGCAGAAAGGAAGAAAAATAATATTTGGATGTACTTAATGAAGAGCAGACAGTTTCTGGAAAAGGTGTTAAAGCCAAATGCAAGAACTGTGAAAAAGTTATGATGGGATTAGTAGCCAGAATGAAAGCACATGTAGATAAATGTTTCTCCTCTGACAGAAATGATATTAAGAGTGATCAACCTCAAGAAACAATTGAGAACAATTTAACTTGTACAAAATCTGAGGCAGCCAAACCTACTATGAAAAGAAAAACCAGTGAGATAGAAAATGATGTTGGTGTTCTTAAGTACAGCATGAATGATTATGCCATAAAGACCACTAAAACTCAAAAGCAAATATTAGATGAGGAAGTGGCAAGATATATTTATGCCACCAATTCTGCTTTTCATCAGGTTAATCATCCCCAATTTAAAAAGATGATTTCTGCTTTAAGGCCAGGGATACTGCTCCAAATGAAGTAGAAATAGGTGCAGCATCACTTGATAATATATATGATCAAGAGAAAGTAAAATGTTCCAAACACCTAAATAGACAAATTGTTAACTTTAGTATAGATGGACGGTCAAATGTTCATAATGAACTAATATTATGTGCTGTAGTATCCACAAGAAAAGGTGAGAATTATCTAGTTGAGACAATTGACAAATCTGGTAGTCCACACACAGTTGAATATCTTGTAGAAGTTGTGAAAAGTAGTCTGGTAAAATGTGAAAATGAATTTAAGTGCATTGTGAAAAGTCTTATTATGCACTTATTATAATAATAGCTAAAATAGCATAAAATATATTTTATATATATTGTTTAAAATGTCATACTATTATAATATGCAAAATAAATTTATATTAGGAATTTTTAAAACATCTTCAAAAAAATCCGATTTAAATAAAAAAAATCTGATTTAAATAAAAAAATCCAATTTTTTTGATTTAAAAAAAAAAATAAAAAAAAATCACGAACCCTGCAAGCGGGCAACCGCAAGTTTCGACTCTGGTGTCATGATAAAAGCTGATGATCTCCATGGGGTCAAAGCCAAGTACTAACATTGTAAGATGTGAAAAGACATAATTGGTGACATTCCCATTCATAAAATTGTTATAAAAATACTGTATTGAGTGATAACGTGTTGTACAAACTCCTACAGAGATACTTCTTAATTGCAACAGCTGCGGGGTTAATGTGCCAAAGTTAGCAACCTCGTGTTTCATAGTACGGTTGCATTATGTGATACGTATCCTTGTTTACAAAAATGTAAAAGAAACAGGAAATGACTAAAATATGCTTCAGCCCACTGCAAGGCTTTTTTTTTTTTTTTTTTTTTTTTTTTTTTTTATGTGTGATAAATGCACTGTGAAAAGATCCAAAAGATTTTGTTTTTCCGCATATGCATTATTTTGTAATCTAGATACCGCAGGACATACGTAACCAATAACGAATATGCTTGCTTCACTTGACGTCATTGAACTGTTAATTGGGATTTTTGCACATGTGTTATTGCTATTATGCTAATGTTTACATCTAGTTTTTGTTACCAGCATAGAAATATTGATTTGGGTACCATATACGTTAGCATATTATATAAGTAGATTTCAATGGCTTCTGAACAATCTAAAATGTACAGCTGGCCATAACAAGCATTGCATTGTTTTTTCTGAGCAGATGAGCAATATTTTCTGAGGTACAATATTCTGAATTTTGAAACAGTAGGGATCATATGTGGAGGATTTATATTGGCATCAACACCAAAGATAAAGTGTTGAATATTTTGCCTGACTATTTTTGACGTCACAGTTTTCAGTGAATAAATCTTTTATTTTATTAACAATTAACTTGCTGTTTTTATTACAAATAAGATTAAAGAAAGCAGGGGAATTCTTTTCACATGAAAATTATAAAGCATTATAATAATTATATTTACTGTCTAAATTACCTGAATTGGACAGAGATTTAAAATATTTTCAGAAACAGCACACTGATACTGAATATTAATGGCTTCTCAGGGGTCGTTGCAGATGAAAATTGGGTCCATTTTGTGGCCCCTTCACAAAATTACAATCGATAAAAACTGCTCCTTCACAAAATTACAATCAATTAAAATGGCCCTTCATTGGCATTTTACCGTACATTTTAATCTGTTTTATCAATTATTTTATGAAAAAATGTGATTTTTTAAAAATTGGGTACTAAAATTTACGAAAGTAAGTATTGCAATACCAAAATTAAGAATTGAAATTCACAAAAATAAGCAATTTTCACAAAAATGGGACTCTGGAAAAAATAGTTAGATCGACCCCTGCTTCTGAAACAAGGAAATCCAGTAACTTGATGTTTTCTTAACATTTACATGCATCCCCATTGGCGTAACACCCTAGAAAAAATGTAACCTTTTTCCAATAAGCGGTAAGAATTATTACATCAAAAAATTCATTGTGGAAAAAAAAAAAAATGCAAAAGATCATATTGCAAAGTTTTAACTAGCTATTCCACTTTTAGTGATTTTTCCGAGGAAGCAAGTTAATTTCATATCTGCCAACTCTTCTGGTTTTGACAGAAGACTTCTGTTTTTTTAAGCTATCTTCTGGCTTTTTTAAATTTTTAGTCGATATATTAAATTGTATTACAAACTGTGCGAAAAATTTTTAAATTATTAATTCTATCTCAAAATAATTTATTAAGGTAATCATTTCAACAGCTAACAGCACAATACTGTAGTATGAGTGAGGTCAAAGCATTTGTAAGCAAGTCTTCCATTGATAGCTAACAGAACTTCATTTCGTTCTTCCCTCAGTGATTCATCATTAGAAAATGTGTTAGTATTAAAAACTAAAACTTGAAAATAATTTTTCTGATCAACTATTAGTAAAAGCTAAAAAAGCTACTTTGAATGAGATTTAAAAAGTCTTAATGTTTATTTTTCATCATATACTTTGGTTTAAAAAAAAAGTCAAATTTACATTTATTTAATTGTTTTTTTATTTTTGTGAAAATACTCCATCTTTTTTTCATTTTATATAAAAAAAACTCAGGTAAGCTCTTTTCTATTTCTATTTAATTTTGTTTTTATTTCTATACAATACTAATATTAAAAAAAAAAAAATGGTGGTATACACTGAGGGAAACAGTGTTCTGTTCTTAAAATATTTTTTAAATTTTATTTTTATCTTCTGATTTTTTGTGAAATCTTCTGTTTTTTTCAACCCGAGTCTTCCTGTTTTTGGCTTAAGGTGGTTGACAGGTATGTAATTTGATTCTCCTCTCCATACTCAATTGAGACTGAGGGCCAGAGGTCAGTTAAAATCCCTTCTCAAGCCAAATTTTTTACTTTTTAGCACCAGATTAATTTCAACCTTGCTTTTTGTGTAGACACGATTTTGGTACATTTTTTGCATCGAGTCACTTTTCAAGCGAGTTTGCCAGATAATGTGTGTGTGGGGGGGGGGGCGTTAATAAAATGTTGAAAGTCGCACAAGGTTTGCAATTTTTGATAAATGATCTCTAAACTGGGTGCCAAAATGCAACAATTTATTATATATTTTGAGTATAGTTAGATAACGCCTGGCAAATATTGTAAAATAGTTTGAGTAAGCGATTTAAATATAGATTTTAATTCCGAAGCAGTGTTTTATAGAAGAGAGAAGACAAATGCGGTACACATCATGGATTATGATAAACTTTCCAAATGGTATTTATAAAGGTGAAGTATAGTCTGACTATGCCTGGCGAAAATGGTTAAACAGTTTTCGTCGGCGATTTCAATGTAGCTTTCTATTCCGAAGAAGTGTTTTATGGAACAAGGAAGGAAAAGACGATACATTTATGGGTTAGGATACCCATTCCAAACAGTATTTAAAATGTCTACGGGATATAGTTGGAATATACCTGGAGAAGATTGTAAAATAGTTTCAGTAGGCGATTTTAAGATAGATTTCGATTCCAAAGATGTGTTTTACGGTACAAGCAAGAGTTGATTCCTATTTTAACGGCCTCGCTCTCGCCAACCTAAAAAATCCCGCACTTGGCGAGCTTTGCAGTCATGGGTCTCTAGGACCTATACACAAGTTTCAACACTCCAAAAAGAACTAGATGAAAACTAAAGTGTACTAATTAGTGATCAACGCACCCGTTAAGAAATTTGAAGACACTTCATTATTAAAACTACATTCGTTGGCAACCCAAAATAAATAAAAATGTAACGGAATGCTTTACTTACAGGTTATTAAAAATCGCCATTTAATTCTAAATTACAATGGCCACATCGATACAAAAAATCGTCGGGGTAGCTCCATATGCTTAATGATCGCCACCTTGGCGAGAGTCGGGGCGTTCAAGGAGGAATCAACCCAGAAAGAGAAACACGGCACACTCATGGATTATGATGGACATTCGAAACAATATTTAAAACGGTGAAGTATAGTTGTAATATACTTGGCAACAATTATAAAATAGTTTACGTAGGCAATTTTAAGATAGATTTCGATACCAAAGGTGGCTTTTATGAAACAAGGAAGAAAAATACATCCCAGTCATTAATAATTATACACTCTCCAACTGAATGGAATAAGGAAGAAAAATAGGGACGACGTATAAACTATGATACGCTTTTAATATAGAGCACTTTGGTGCATATTTAAAATCTGAAAGTGTTTCAGATTTTCTTCCCTTTTTTTTTTCTTTTTTTAAAGATTTTGCTTTGAGGGAAAGTAGGAAAATACAATTTTAAAGAAGTTTTATTTAATTAATTAAAAACATTAAAAAGCCTTAAAACTGAGCTGCTTGGCCCGCTCTCCGCTTCTTCACCAAGGCTTGCCATGACAGCTCGATCCGTGCATGCGCCATGTCGTTGACAGCTTCCTCTTGTGTCATTATTTCCAACGCTTCCCTTCTTAAGCCATAATTATGGCGAGCGGTCATAGCAAGCCTTGGTGAAGAAGCGGTGAGCGGGCCAAACGGCTCAGTTCTGATGATGACAGCGGACTAAGCTGTCGAAAGCGCTAATGGTGCGTGTTTTCACCATTTTATGGAGATTTTAAGGCTTTTTAATGTTTTTAATTAATTACTAAGGTATTTCCGTTTTTAAATTTTAACTAAGGAAGTTTTATTTTTATTTTTTTTCTTTTGTTGTCCAGGGGTGGGTAAGAGAAGATAAGTGAACGGACTTTTATTGGAATGACGGTAGAGAGTGGTGAGGTATGGTTCCACCAATGAGAATTGAGAGATGCAGTCACCTACATTTAGTGGTGCTCCTAGAATTTTATTTTAGGGAGGGGACGGGCAGGGCTTCAAATACTCCTCTATAGTGACTTCTATTATACTTACAACTCTCTTATAATGTCGAAGTATTCTGAACCACTTGACTTGCCCATAGAACAGAAGCTCCCTATCAGTGTAGCTCCTTATAGAACCATAAATAATCTGATATTTTCAGTGATGTTGTAATTGAGTTAAACTGTGCTTTATATAATAGTTGTAATCATTTATTTAAAAACCAGCATCTTTTATTTATATATATGTAATGAATGGCCTTACGCCATCCCTTGTTGAAATGATTGGCTAATTGTAGCTTATGAAGGGCTAATTGTAGCTTATATGACATAAGGAAAATGTACAATAACGTAAAATTTTACACTTAAGTTTTTTGGTTAAGTTAAGGCAGGATGAAGCTCCCTAGAATTATGGTGGTTTTGGTTACTAGGATTAGTTTCGCAGGAAAAATAATTTGTGCAAAATTAGGATTAAATAATGCACATAATCGTATATGAGTTACTGCTATGATTTTGACTGTTTTAATGTTCAATTATGTGTTTAAAAGTTCAACTTTTAACATTAAAATGATATTTAACAACTTTTAACATTAAAACGGGGTAAAATCTAACTGATAAAATTACTGATGCTTTTGCCAGCATGTCACCAACCATATTGAACATCTTCCAGCAGGAATTGCAGCAGGGTTGGGTTTTTGACATGACACGTCAAAAACCAGTCGAAAAGTGTCAAAAACTGACGAAAACTGTCAAAAACCTAATGTTTCTTTTTTATGGTGATGAATAACAATTTTAAATACATTATATTTCACAATTAATGTAATTACATTAAAACTACATATCACCCTTCATATTATTTGTCATGTTAGAACTAAATATCTGAAAAAGTAAAAAGTATTTGTGTAAGTACTTATACACATCTATTTTTTCCTCCCCTAAGTACTCAGCTATTTCTAAATGTGTTAATATAAATAATTATATGAATTACTTTATGCATGATTTAGGATTAGAAGTGTTACTAAAACTATTCCTTGTCCTTTATTCAATGAATAATCCTAAGTTATTTAAACATTTTTAAAAAAATTCTAAATATGTGTATAAATAAATTTTCTGCATAAATATTACATGTAAACCACATCTGTTTTATAAATATTTCCTGTGTAAGTAAATTAATAATTTGAAAATGAAATAATGATTTGCTATTATCAATACACTTAAAATTTTATAATATACTCTTCATTGTATTGTGTTAATAGTTTCCATTTAATTATTCAAAGCGAGGGCAGTTTATTTTGGTGACAGTTTCTGTACTTATAAAACAACCCCCCTTTTCTTGGTTCAAGTTCATAGCTATAAGCAGCAACATGGTGTTAATCCTTTGTGGAATGTCTTTTGAAAGGCAAATAGATAGCAAACGTGTTTTTTCTTTGTATTCTAAAGTATGCACCTGGGTGGCCAATGGTCAGAAGTGTGCAATCAGTTTACTTAGTGATAAGAGAGCTTGTTTACAGCAAAATAATATTGTCAGTTAGAAAAAAAAAATTTTCCGAAACTAGCTAAGAACACTTTAGTCTTTCTTAAAACTGTGTGAAAGAAGGAAATAAAATTTACGGAAGATGCAAAAAGTGTGGACATACCATGGCCAATAGAGTGGATAGGATGAAAGTACATTCAACAAAATGCAATAGTGGAGAACAAGAGAAAAAAACAAGGCAAAGTAAATGAGGAACAAAGAGTGCATATGGAAACTGATGATACAAGTCTAAAGAAAAGTCATGAATTATTTGAAGTAAATTAATGTACATCTCGAGTTGCAGGTGTTAAAAGAATTTGTTTACAGCAAAAAAACATATCTGATTACATAGTAAAAACTGCACCCAACATGAAAAAACAGCTGGATCTACAACTTGCTAAGTTTTTTGCAGTTGCAATATCCCTCTTAATGTTGTTGAACAAAACGAATTTCTCAAGCTCATAAATTTGCTACGCCCTGGTTATAAACCTCCTACCAGAAAAGCATTATCTGGCAGTCTCTTAGATGAAGTCACTGAAGAGTTAGAAAAGCAAATGAAATCAGAACTTCAAGTAAAGGAATGCACATTAGTTGAAGATGGATGGAGTAATATCCATAATGAAGCAGTTATAGCTTCTTGCCTGCATGCTGTGGGAAAAGTTAAAAACAGCAGTATTTTACCAGAACTTCTACAGCTGATGGTGCATTTGCATTCTTGTCCTTGCAGTTCAACATCAATAGAAAGAATCTTTTCCAATTTTGGATCTATCTAGACAAAGTTACGTAATAAACTTGGATTACAAAAAGCTGCAAAACTAGTGTTTTGTTACCGCATGCTCCGGGGTAAAAAGGAATTAGAATGGGACTAGGTAAAAATTTAATTGTGTAAAACTGAAAATATTTGTTTTATTTACTTGTAATTTCACAGATTAACTTAAACAAATGTATTTTCATTTTTAAAAACTAAATAGGTTGATAATTTTTTTTTTCATAAATACTTTTTTTTCTATTTTTATAGTAGCTTATTTAGTTATTTTCTATTCAGTACAGCTTGAACCAAACTCAAGTTTGGGGGTTGTCTTGTCAACAAAATAATAGTTTGCATTGTCCAAAGGTTTATTCTAGTGTATTAAGTCAAAAATTATGATAGTTGTACAAGTATTTTTGTTAAAAAAAATGGTTTTAGGACAAAATTTTAGGTTTTTGACACTTAGTGTCAAAAACTATGTCAAAAAGGGGTTTTTGACATGACGGTTAAAACCGGATAAAACCACCAACTGTCAAAAACTTGCCAACTCTGAATTGCAGACCATCGTCTAGAATGTGTATTGCTGCTGACAGAAAACACTTTTAGCATGAAGGATAAATGACCTTAATGTTGGGTTAATGGGCAGTTTTGGAAATACCATACCTTGCATAAATTTGAAAATTCTAGTCATGGGTCATTCCATGGTGACTGACGTTACAATTTTACTACATTTGTAACCTTTGAAATTCACCAGTGGCTTGAAATATATATATTTACTTATTTAAAATTGATCAAGAGTATCAAAAATAAGTACTATACTGTTATCCATTCTCAATATAAAACATCTTTTTTTCTTCTTTTAAATAAAGGGAAATCAAAAAATGTGACTGATGTTACACCTGTGTAACATCAGTCACGTATTCTGTTATTTCTTAGTTGATAAAAAAGAACAATGTAATAAAGACATTGTAGAGAAGAATGTAATAATGAATGTAGTAAGAAGAATGTAATAATGTAGTAAAGAGGAATGGAAGAATGTAATAATGTAGTAAAGAGGCACTCGTCTTCCTACTCTTCATCTAATTTTGATAGAGAATGCAAAAGCACTTAACAAACAATTTTTTTTTTCTTTCTATGAAATCCTGAAGGAGCCATACATTTTTTAGTGGTTAACTGAAGTTCACCTTTTAAAGATATCCCTAGCATGGATGGCCATATGGTTGTTAATGGAGGGGGAGGACAAGTCGGGGGTTCTGTTCCAGAAAGATACAATATTTAGTATTGAAGCACTTCTGCGTTATACCAGTGCATAAATCAAAACATGGGAGCTAGGGGGGGGAGTAAGGCGCCTACCTGCCAATAGATATTGAGCACCCATGATCACTGGTTCTTATTGTTCATCTTATGCAATAATTTTTGGCCAATTGATGATCGGGACAGATGCGTGAAACTGTAATAAAAATTTATTTTCCAGTTTCACTCCCGCGGGATTATGGTCTTAATCCTGTGGACTAGTCCCGCATTATTGTCCCGTAATATTGTTGCGGGATCCCGCAGGATCGGGATTGCATTCCCTAATTGCGGGAGGGCCCTCCAATACACACATCTATTCACATCATCCTTAGTCGAAGTCCCATCAGCTGGAGAAAAGGGATCTCCATTCCAAAGTCAGAGCAGACCTCAAGATCACAGATGTAGAAAAGGAGTGTGTTGTCTCCAATATTTATACACTTTCATAATACTCTCAGACACCAGCAACATTTCTCGACAAAAATTTATAACTTTGTAAATACCTTGCTAAATTAAAATTCTAAAGGAAAATAAGTAACACTTCATAAATGTTGATAAATTTTCCATCACTTAGCAATTAAATGCATCCTTTTAAAATAATTATTTTCTTGTGAAGAAATCGTGAATGGCGGTAAAATTTTGTGATTCTTTGGCAATCTGGCAACATCAAAGTCGTGCGAACACATGTATGGGCATTCAGATCGGCATGACCAACGATGTTCCAAAATTAGATATGCAACAGCTATCAATTTGGCCAGATACCAAATATTCGGTCAAGCTTTCAGCCGAA
Source organism: Cheiracanthium punctorium (assembly GCA_038373885.1). Classification (NCBI taxonomy): domain Eukaryota; kingdom Metazoa; phylum Arthropoda; class Arachnida; order Araneae; family Cheiracanthiidae; genus Cheiracanthium; species Cheiracanthium punctorium. The sequence goes on from JAWZYV010007779.1 coordinate 262,977, forward strand.
TATCCAGTTATCCGGCAGCACTATGTTTTCTTTTTTATTCAGTTTTTTTTTTCATTTTTTTTCTTAAATTATTCATCTATTACCAATATTATATATATTTTCTCATTAATTTCTAATCTCTTAATTCAAAAATCAGAAATCTTTTGGCATTTTTTCCCATGAAATTAATACCAGTTCTATTGCAATAAAGTTGATACAAATAACAACGTGAATCGGTTCTCCTTCAAGAGTTAGATTACAAATCAGTTATTAAAAGAAAAACATCTCCATTCAACTGTTGGAAAATCGAAGTAACAAATTTCCTAACTTTTAAAATTTTTTGAGGAAGGATATTGTTAAGTTTTTATTTGAAAGGGGAGCCAATGATCATTATAATGGTTAGTACAAATTTTGCGCTGTGCATTATGAGAGAAATATTAAAATCTCACCTGAAGTGTATCCCCATATGGACACCATTAAATCTAAAAATTTTGTTTACTCAAATAAATACTATATTTTTTCCAGACATGTCTTTATTTATATTTATATATTATATTCATTGCACATACAGTTTATAATTCACACATTCTAAGTAACACTTTACGACTAATGATTTCGGATAACTATATTCAAAATAGGGTACCCTAACAATTTGCATATTAACCTTAAATTTAGTTTAAACCATATTTTTACTTATAGAAATATTTATCTAGAATTTTTTTTTAAATTAATTAAATCCCATCTTTACAAATATATATAATCTCAATTTTAATCAAACCATTATAATATGCAGCAAATACAAGTAATGTAGGATGAATTTTTTATCGCTGAAATTTTTATGAAGCAGAGCCTTCTCTCATCAACTGTGAGACATTTACAAAATCTTAAATAAAATACATATCAATAAGAATTCATCCTATATTCATTCAAAAATATTAAAATATACTTAATACACACAAAAATAGTAAAGTAAAATTGATTATACATTAAATTAAATACGCCGAAGGGCACTTTATATAAACAAAATTAGTAAACGAAGGCAAATTGATCATACCATGTTGGGGCAGCTGAAAAGCCTCTTTAAGTGGATTAGTCAGTAGTTGTAATAGTCCGAGGCCTGCATCTAACATCATTTGGAGGCACTGCACGAAATACTGATGACACACCACAGTTCAGCTAATTTTCTCAAAAATAAGGACTCAGTTGTAATAGTGCGAGGCTTGCATCTAACATCAGTTGGAGGCACTGCACGAAATACTGATGACACACCACAGTTCGGCTAATTTTCTCAAAAATAAGGACTCAGTTGTAATAGTGCGAGGATTGCATCTAACATCAGTTGGAGGTACACGAAAAACTGATGACACATCATGGTTAGTTCATTTTCTTAAAAATTAGGACTTTCCACATGGCACAATGAACTAGCGTTCAGCAGGATGATCAGGACGGTTATGCATGTTTCTCACAGGGACGATCACGCGTTTTTCTCACAGTTCATCTCTTTTCTAAAATAAGTAGTAATCATCAGGGGATTTCTAAAAATCAATCTTCATTTTCTTCAAACATTGTTAAAAGTATCCAGCCGAAGGCATCGGTCGATTTCAGGAGAATGAGACTGGGTCTCAAACCCTTCAATCTTCCGAGAGGCCTGGCTTGCATTTTCGAAATTTTAAATCCAACTGACAAAGCCGTTACTGAAGTTCTGTAGCTTGACTTATGCCAATTTGGCTAATTCTTATGTTTTTGGCTCAATGTCACAGTATCCACTGCATATTTTTAATTGTAGCCAATGGAGATAAAAATCACATGGGGCTTCCCTTTTCCTTGTAAACCTGAATAATTATGAGTTTTTTGACTGTGTCTGGCAAACCGATTTTCCTTGCACACTCGTTGTTTACAGAAATATGATATCGCCCCGTGTGGTCTTGAGATTCCTTCTCTGAAAATTCGATGTCTGTGCGGTCCCGTGTGAATGAACTCTGGGACTTTGGGGGGAAAAATTGTATTTCACACTTGAAGTAATCTTAAAAACTTCGCATATATTTGTGAGGTATTAAACTTCGCTTTTTCCAGAGTATGATTGAAAAATGTTATGCCTTCGCATAACACTTACTTTATCCGAATTAGAAGGAAAAAAGGAAAAAAAAAAAACTTTTTTCTCTACCAGCACTACAGCAAGTAGACTTCTTATAAGCAGGGTCAATTTATTAGGGGAGGGGAGAAAAGAAGGTCACCGAATTCCAAAGGTTGCAAAACAGATAGCGTTTTGCACCGTAAATTTACCACTTAAAAAAAAGATAGACATGCATAATTTTTTTTTTTTTTTTTCAGTTTTCTATACATGACAAAAATATATTCTAAAAAATATTTATCAGCCAAAAATATAAATGCCATATATTTCCGATTATAAGCCAAGTGTGCATTTTTTCTTCAAAAATTAACTCAAAATAAAAAAACCTGTATAGAAGCTGAGATTTAAAAAAATAATAATAAATCCTGTGACAATTAAATACATCACCAAGAGGGTGGAAATGTCGCCAAGCAGGTAAAATATTTTGTTTCTGTAAAGGAAGGAATAAAGGCTGGCGACAATGAGAAATGCTCACACGCCCCTCTTTTAACCCCACATGCTTGTTCTCTCTTGCATCCTTCAGTCCAGGGCACTTTCGATTTCTCTCCTCTCCTTAGAACTGCTAGCCTTTAGGTCCTCCCTGATTGATTACCCCTTTTGTATTTGTATGTTGGAACTTTTCGTCCTCCATAATATACAATTGGAATAGATTATCTATGGTGCGCCCTTGCTCAAATGCCCTTGAGCAATCGCAGAGCGGTGCCAGATCCCCCAATAGGATGGTGTTAAGCGAAAGGGAGCAGCTTCCATTTTAATTAGCCTTAGTGGAAGGAAGACCGATCTTAACTTGGAGTCTTGTAATTTTGAGCCAATTCCAGAAGATAGACCTAGCATCTGAAATCAGCACCCCCAGAGGTATCATTTGACCATGGAGGACTTTGGACCAGGAGCGTAGCCAGAAAAAAATTCGCTGGGGAGGGGGGGTGGATCTGAAATAAATTGTGAATAAATAAACCATATACCTGCTCGACATAAAGTTTATGCTAACTAATCTGAAGATTTCGGAGGGGAGGGGTATATCTCGATATCCACCCCCTGCTTTGGACCCAAGATCAGATTTTACATGCAGCAGCTCCCATTAGTGTGCACGGTCCCACAGAGTCCAGCAGAGAGAAGAGTGTTGTCGTCTCTTCCTGATCCCCTAGGTCCTCCCTGATTCATTACCCCTTTTGTATTTATGTTGGAACTTTTCGTCCTCCATAATATACAATTGTAATAGATTGTCTATGGTGCCCCCCTCCCCAGTACATCTACTCTCTTATTTTGCTTGTTGCAGTGTATTGAATTAACATTCCATTCCTATGCAACAGATTAGGGCACATGTGCCTTTGGGAAAAGTGATTTCCCAAAAGCTAGTGCCAACAGCGACAGTTTTAACTCTGGTAACCCTATCTGAAGTTAGCACATTTTTTTTCATTCATTTGTATTACAATCGGTTTATGAGTACTAGCCTTCCATATGTGCCATATTATTTTTTGTTTGAAAGATGAGCGGAAAGAGGAATTCCTACACTGCAAATTTCAAGCTTCAAGTGATTGCATTTGCCGAAAGTTCTAATAACAGCGTGGCTGCTCGACATTTCTCCATTAATGAAAAGCAAGTTCGAGAATGAAGAAAGAAACACAGGGAATTAGAACAGATGCCGAAATAAAAAAAAGGCAGCTCGTGGTTGTCGGCTTATGTATCCAGCTTTGGAGGAGAAACTCACTAAATGTATAGAAGATTCTCTGATGAACGGGTTAATTATAATCTGTACAGCTATCAGAGTCAGGGCGCTAAATTTAATGAAGCAGCCTGAATTCGCTCAAAGCAAGCCAGCACATTTTGTAGCCTCAGTAGGATGGTGCAACCGGTTCATGAACCGGCACAACTTGTGCATAAGAGCTCACACAAAGCTTGCACAAAAGCTTCTCTCTGAGTTGAAAATAAAAGTTGAAGCTTTTCAACGTCACATCATAAAACTCAGAAAAGAATACCACTTTGAAATGAGTCAAATCGGCAATATGGACGAAACTCCTGTGTCATTCGATTTGCCGTCAAACTATACTGTTGAGACTAAAGGCTCCAAGACTGTTCTTGTAAAAACAAAGGGCTATGAAAAATGCTGCTTTACAGTAGTTTTGTGCTGCATGGTAGATGGAAACCGATTACTGCCTATGGTTATCTTCAAAAGAAAGACCCTACTTAAAAGTGTGAAATTCCCAAGGAGTTTTAGGGTGAGATTCAGGTGAAACACAATTCGAACGTTTTCCACGTCGAACAGGAGAAACTTCGAAATATATCAGTTTTTCTTATTCAACTGAAACAAACCAATCTTGTTTTGATCATGGACAGCACGATAGGTTTGTTTATTGGAAGCATTCGGCAAAAACGTTCAAATCAAACTTGATCATGCGCATTTCACTTGAATCTCACCCTTAGTGCATGTGCATGAGAAAGACTGGATGGATGAGGTCGGCATCTTGGACTAGATGGAAAATACATGGAAACGAAGTAAAGGTGCTGTGTTTCATAAACTGTCAATGCTTGTTTGGGACTCATTCAGGGCTCATCTCACAGATAAAGTGAAGTACAAATGCTGTGAAATAAAAACAGAAATGGATGTAATACCTGGTGGACTAACATCAATGCTCCAACCTCTGGACGTTTGCTTAAACAACCCATTTAAAGATAGACTAAGGTCTAAATGGAGGGAGTGGATGGCGACAGAAGACAAAGCCATAACTAAAAGTGGAAATTTAAAAAAAGTAGATTAAGTAGTCAGGCCCGGCCTTAGAAATTTGGCGGCCCTAGGCAAAGTCAAAGTAGACGGCCCTGGTCAAAATCAAGATAGGCGGCCCTGTACACATTTTCAAACATTAATGCCTCCATACACACATACGTACATATACATAAATGCATTGATACATGTATAATAGGTTCACTCATTGTGAAAAAATATTCACACACAGTTTGGAAACCTCTGATTTATACAATAATTTTTTTTTTTTTTTTTTTTTGCTTATTTGTTTAATTTATCTTGGTTAGGACCAATATAAAATACGATTGTTAAGTGTTAGTTTAATAAACCAGTTCTTGATTCCTTTAGGACACATTAAAATAATGCAAACAAAACATAATTTAAAAAATATGAATAGAAATTATTAAATTTTAATAGTAAAAAAGAAGTATACATTTCTAAAAATAACTAATTTACAGTTGATCGTGAATTGGCAAAAAAGATTATTTGCTAGTTTGTTTTTAGGGTTTGTATCAGTCAATTGTGTTAGTGTAATGGATTAGTGTAATATCAGTCAATGGAAGAATCTTCTGCTGGTTGGTGAAGACTCATTCCCAGAAATAATTTGAAATATTGGCTTTTATATTTACTCAGCTGAAGAATCAAAAACCAAATAATGCATTAAATCTTCTTCAGAAGATTGTTTAGTGGCATATTTTGTAACGGGATTTTTCAGGCCTTTTTATTTGCAAATTCATCAATTAACTCCGTGTAATTGAGTGAACACGCAATGTCATTTTCAATTGATATTAGAGACAATCCAACTAATCTTTCTTGAGACATAGTTGATCTTAAGTAAGTTTTAATGAGCTTTAGTTTTGAAAGGCTGCGTTCAGCAGATGCAACAGTCATAGGCATTGTTAATAAAATTCTCAGTATGATGCATAAATTCGGTAAAACTTCATCCAATCCTGTTTCAAGTAAATATTTTAAAGTACTTGCAGGAGACATATTATCTGCTGCGATGTTTCTAAAAGTACTGAGCTCCGTAAAAAGGTTCATTCCATCAATATCTTTTTCTGTGTTTTTATTTGTAAGCAGTCTTTCTGCATTCATACATTTGTCTTTCAAGTGCTGATCACTATTATTTGTTAAATCTTCTGCATCAAAAACCGACAAAAGAAACCCCGATTAAAAAAATTGTGAAGGATGCAAATTATTTCGAGATCGTTAAAGAAGTTTCTTTCAAGAATCAGTCATTAGCGGCCCTAGGCAAAAACTGGGAACGGTTAAAAAAACATGCATTTAGATTTTTATTGAAAATTATTTGATAGGCGGTCGCCAAGGTTCGCCTAATGGTAAAGCCGGCCCTGTAAGTAATAGTTGCGCAGAGGGTGAAAGACTCCTGGTTGGAGGTTCCATCTGAAGTTATTGTGCGAGCTTTTAAAAAGTGCTGCATCAGTAATAGTATGGATGGAAGTGAAAATGATTTGGTGTATGAAGAAGACTGAAGTTCTACGGAAAGTATCAGAACTGGTGATGATATTCACCTAGACTTCCCAATAACTGAAAGTGAATTCCACGAACTGTTCGAAAACTCGGATTAGGATTTGTGATTTTTTTCTTCTTTTTATATATACAGATTTTATTGAAAGCATCCAAAAAGTAAGTTAAAAAAATTTAAAAATCCTTTTCAATTGTTTATTTTTTGTGCAAATTATTTACAGCATTCTATTATTTTTTGTGCATGTTTAAGATGTATAGATAAAAAGTGCTATATTTGGCGATGTTTAGCAATTTGTCACTTACTCCAGATGGATTAAAGTTTTTTATGCAATTAGCAGATCCGTATATAAGCCGAGCCGCATAATTAACTTTCGAAAATTTTCCAAAAATTCTCGGCTTATACACGGAAATATACGGTAATAAAGATAAATAACATACAAAAAAATTTATTGTATTCACTAATTGAAGTTCTCACTATATTGACAACCACCATGATAGATTTATATCTGGTATCTCATCATATCTTAGAAAAATATGCATGCATAATGTAGTGCACAATTTATGACACATACATGGATTCCTAAATTACACTTCAGTCCAACATAACTCCCTCATAGTGTCCCTGCATACTTTAAATTTCTCTGAGAAAGAACTTATTTTTAAAAAAAAAAACTTTTTCCTTTAAATTCCTAACTTCCTTCTTTTACTATATAAAGTTTCTAATTAAAAAAAATCCCAAACTTATTAATACAAAGTTTACTAAACATTCTTTTTTCGACTTAACATAAATTGTAAGAAGTTGATAAAAAAGTCGCAAAGTTATGTCACAGTATGACGTCATACAATATGCATACTTACAATTCAGAAAGTCTAAAAAATATTGCAAATTCTAAAATTTAGTAGCATGCTGCTTTCAAAAGTTACAAAATTTGTGAAAAGTCACAAGATCTGGCAACTCTGACTAGCTGGGTCTGAGAGTACATTAGCCATACATTTTCAGATGTGTTCAAAAGCATTTGAAAAAAACTGTAATTTACAACTCTAATTGTGACATTTGTTACATTCTATTGAAAAAAAAAAATACTGCACAAAATTTTCAACATTATCTTGTCATAGTTCTGGTATTGGGTAACCTCAACAGATAACCCTTTCCAGTGCAAGCTTTTTTACCACATTTTGCAGATGCTTGGAGTAATGGTAAGTTTCCGATATCAACATAATAAAACATTGATAACTTTTCTCTAAAATATTCGCCATATGGGAGGATTTTGTGGAAATTTCATTATAATTATGTGAATAGGCTTAGGAAAAATGGCTGATGCTTCTTCATTTTTGTCTTCAGCATAAATGTTACAAATATGTGGCAAGAACATTTAACCACTGCCTGTGAAAGGTTTAATATAGCATGAACAATGAGCAATTTAACAGTCAGTACTGTTGTAAAATTACTTTAAAGGAGACGAAACACTCAAAATCCTGTTTGCTGACTGCAATCAAAACTCTTATTCTTGTACCCCATCCTTTTAGATCCTTCATTTGTTGTATCAGCTGTTTATAAGGTCAAGTTTTAAAATTTATTCTTCTTTTTTATTTCTTTATTCTAAGTTATATTAATTAATCTTAGAATGCACAAAGAAATAATCAAGCTACACCTGAAGGAGCTACTCAAGCATCGTCACAAGGTACTCCCATTGTAACTCCTAATGCACCAGGCCGCCAAGATGAACAGCTACAGGGCTTCTTGAATTCTCTAGTTACTAGCTTAAATCAGTCAAATCCAATCAATCAAGGTATGATTTTTGAAAATACTTTTATTTCTCTTTTTTGATACTTTATAACAAGGTTGAAAAGTGTTTGGGTTGTCTGTTCATCTATGCTTTAGCTGCTGTAAATATGCATCAGTTACTACGAAATGTATATGTTACAGTGAAAACCCGATATCAGTCAAAACCCAAATTAAATAGGGGAAACGCGTTCTAACTGAGTGAGTTAGGCAAAACCCGAATTAACTAGTCACAACATGTTCTGACTGACAGCGCTAGGCAAAACCCGAATTAACAAAGGAAAACCCGTTTTATTCAAGTAGTGGTAGCACGTTTTCGAGGGGCCCCTAAAGCAAAGGCATATTTTTCCACTGATTTTTTTGGGGGTCTCGAAAAGGGCCAGCATTAGCATATTTTCGAGCTGGCCCCTAAAGCGATGGCCGGTGTTTTTATGGGTCTCACAAAGGGCCAGCGTTAGCATATTTTTCAGGGGGCCTCCTACAGCGATGGCCGGACCCACTGATTTTTTATGGGTCTCGCAAAGGGTCAGCGTAAGCATATTTTCGAGGGGGCCCACCAAAAGCGATGGCCAGGCGAAGTAATGTTTTTTGGGGTCTCGTAATGGGCCATCGTTAGCATATTTTTCAGGGGGGCCCCTACAGCGGTGGCCGGACCCACGGATGTTTTTTTGGGTCTCGCAAGGGCCAGTGTTAGCATATTTTCGAGGTGGCCCCCTATGGGTCTCGCAAAGGGTCAGCATAAGCATATTTTCCAGGGGGCCTCCTATAGCAATGGCCGGACCCACAGATTTTTTTATGGGTCTCGCAAAGGGCCAGCGTAAGCATATTTCAGACTTGCCAACTTTTACGCTTTACGTGTAAAATTTACGCATTTCGACTGCTGTTTACGCTTTTACGCATTTCCGGATATTTTCTTCCTAACTTGTGTATATTTCTTTAAAAGTGAAATTGATATTAAAAAGAAATGTATTAGGTTTTAAATTGAAATGAAGTTCTATGTTAGAGCCTTTTTGCCTTTTCAATATGGATCTAAGTGGCAGCATCGGCACCATGATCCACATCGCACATCCATGTTGACACAATGCGCATCAAAATATTTTTCTTTGTTGCCACTGAGGCAAAGAAAAATCTTTTTCCACATGCGATGCCGAGTATTTCTTAATTGGTTTACCCAGTCATGACGTCATACAGTAGAGTGAATGGGAGAATCGTTTACTAGGGAGTAGGTCTTTCTCCTGTGTGCGTCTCACGTGGTGTTCTTCGTTATCAGCCATCGGCCCGCGCCCGCTTTGCTGTTAAGTGGTAGACGCAGATGGTAGTTTGAGCATACTTCGATTGCTTCTCTGAGGATTATTTTCGATAAATGATCACTGGCACAGCATAACTTATAAACTTATGAACAAAGTTATAGCAAAGAATGGGTATACAGGGGTCGCGCTGTCGATCGCCAACGTCGCAAATTGCGAAAATAAAATTAGTTTGGCAAAAGAAAATACGTTTGGGCGAAAATATTGACAATTGCTTTTCTTAATGATGTCTGCAAAATCTAATTTGGCGAAATGTTAAAAAGAGCCAGCGCAACCCCTGGGGTATATATAGTATCATATGTCAAAGGAGCGAAATTTGCTTATTGTAACGTGTGCCAGAGTGATTTCAGCATTTCTCATGGAGGAAAGTATGACATTTCGCGCCTCTCGAGTTCGTCAAAACACAGTGAAAATGTGAAACGTGCTGACAACAGTAAAAGTCTACAAACATTTTTCAAAGAGGACGGACAGTCCAGTGGCAGATTAATGTAAGTTTCTCGGGGGTAGGAAGTTAGAAGATTGACATATACATCCATTTTATGGAAGCAATTTAGGATCTTTTACATTAATTTCTTTTTTCTCGGGGGGGCGGTCGCCCCTTCCGTCCCCCCCCCCCCCTTAATCCGCCCTTGGGACAGTCGGACGTTATTCATGCAGAACTGTTATTTACATCTTCCTTGATCGAATACCATGTTCCTATTTCAGCAGCTGAATGTGAGAGGGTTATCAGTATTATTCGGAAAAACAGAAATGAATTCAGGTGCAACTTGTCTAATAAGATTTTGGAAAGCCTTCTTATTATGAAAGATTTTTACTTCAGATTTTCTGAATAAAGCAGAAAAAGCTACTGCTGCTTCTTTGAAGTCAGCACAGTCAAAAGAGTTTTTTCAAGCCAGTTAAGTGATTATAATTAATAAATTGTTAGTCACAAGAAATCTGGAAAATGGTGTATTAATTGATTTGCCTTTCATTCAACAACTTCATTTTCTTTTATTGTTCTTAGCTTTATTTAACACTTCAAACAAATAATAGTGATATAAAATGCATTAAAAATAATACTCATGCATTATATGGTGAAAGGTAAAAAATAACGCTCACGCGTTGTATAGCAAAAAGTGTCGAAATTTCTGTTCGCGCGCTGTTTTACACATTTTGATTTTCCCAGGTTGGCAAGTCTGATATTTTCGAGGGGACCACCAAAAGCGATGGCCGGACCCATTGATGTTGTTTTGGGTCAAGCAAGGGGCCAGCATTAGCATATTTTCAAGGGGCCCCCTAAAGCGATGGCCGGATTCAGTGATGTTTTTTGGGTCTTGCAAAGGGCCAGCATTAGTATATTTTTGAGGGCGCCCCCTGAAGTGATGGCCGGACCTACTGATGTTTTTTGGGTCTCGCAGAGGGCCAGCATTAGTATATTTTTGAGGAGGCTCCCTGAAGTGATGGCCAGATCCAGTGATGTTTTTTTGGGTCTCGCAAAGGGCCAGCAATAGCATATTTTCAAAGGGGGATCAAGATCCATTTTGTAGTGGATAAAGCATTAACTTTCCATAATTCACATAGGAAAACATGGGGTCCGGCCACTGCTGTAGGGCCCCCCTCGAAAATATGCTAATGCTGGCCCCTTGCGAGACCCCAAAAAACTTTACTGCACCCAGCCATCACTTTAGGGGGCCCTTCAAAAATATGCTAACATTGGCTCTCTGTGAGACCCAAAAAAGGTCAGTGGATCCGCAGGGGTCCCCCTTGAAAATATGCTAACGCTGTCCCTTTGCAAGGCCCAAAAAAACATTAGTGGGTCCGGCCACTGCTGTAGGGGGGGGGCCTAGAAAATATGCTAATACTGGCCCTTTGCAAGACACAAAAAACATTACTGTCTCTGGCCATCGCTTTAGGGGATCTCCCTCGAAAATATGTTAACGCTGTCCCTTTGCGAGACCAAAAAAAACATCAGTGGGTATGGCCACCACTTTAGGGGGCCCCCTGGAAAATATGCCTCTGCTGTAGGGGCTCCTCGAAAACGTGTTACTGCTACTCGAATAAAACGGGCTTCCCTAGTTAATTCGGGTTTTGCCTAGCGCTGTCAGTCAGAACGCAGTTTGCCTAGTTAATTCGGGTGTTAACTGTAACACATATATCTTATTCCTGTGTACAGTACTACATATATCCTCAGAGGCGGGGACAGATGTGTGCGACTGCCCACAGCCTCGTATCACATAGTTTTCATGAAGTGATCTTGGCATGGTGTTGAACCTAAATATTTTTACTGAAGTATTAGAATTTAGAATAACAAACTAGTCATTTGAAATACGATTTCACCATAGTAATATGTGAATGTGTCTTAGCACATTTTAAAAGAAAATTCATATAGGTCATCTCTCCTCTTAGAAATATTTTTTTGTTTGTTTACGGGCTTGGACATAATTACTATATATTCAAGGGTGCAGTTCCACGAAAACAAAAGAGAGAAACAAAACCTGACGGATGGTCTCTATACACAAATTAAAGTAAACTTTGGACTTACAAAAAATTGAGAATAAATCTTCATAAGCTGCATTACACGCTATAATAAATGAAATATCTTTGCCTTTTATGAAACATTTAGAAAAAAATTTTAATCATGGAATTTTAAAATTGGAATTCATGGAAAAAAATTCATGGAAAAAAAAAATTTAAATCATGGGAAACAAAATCTTTTGATAAGTGGCACATTTTGCAAAATGTTTGATTTTTAGTAGTATTGTACTTTAGCAATCACAATCTAACATTCAAGGAAAGTTGTTAGTGTTTACCTAAAAAATTGTCACTATATTGTTTTATAACGAAACAGTAATAAATAGTAGTGACATCAGAACAGAAACTAATTTAAAATATGTCGCTATAGGCAAGTTGCTATAGTATTAAACGTTTATGGATGCATAAACAAAAAAAATTTCAATGCTGTAAAGAGTTCTCAGCGGTAGCATATTTGGGGCATCAAGCATTTCGAACCTTTATCATTACTAGAGTTAATATAAATGTCTTAAATAGCTGTTTTTTAATAATTGCTTTACATTTTCGAATGGGACCTGGGGCCTCTCGAACCCCCTTTCATACATACGACACAAGTTGTCAGTATGAGAGATCCCTTATAACTTTTTTTCAAATTGGGAGTAACCTGGTAAATATTAAGGCTTAATGAAAAGAGGATATAAATTTTGCTAACTGCATACTATTTTAATATTTCTTCGAAGACAAATAACTACGTTATAAAAATTGATTAATTCAGCAGATTTCTTACATTTTGTAATTATTTTCATTAATATTATTATACTATAACAAAGATTTCTTGCGGAAACGAAGACCACATACATCAGAAGCCTATGTTGTTTGTTTGTTTCTCTATTTTCCATTGGCAGTAAGAAAAAGTCACCCTCCCTTTTTTGTCTAGGAAAGTAAAATCCCTAAAGATAAAAAGAAACACACCATGATCCATTTATGATTCTCAGAGTCCCTGTATCTGTTCAAGGGTCGCAAACTCAGTACACTCCTATCCCAATTATGTGAAAAGACCAAATGTCTGGTCTCTTGTCCCTTGTGTAATTCTTCGGGGATGTTACGGTTGCACCATTTGCGACAAACTGAGACAAAGCGACTTGCCTGCACTATTTTGCGACATTCGGTGTGATTTCTGCCGTAACTGTGCCTTTCTCCGACAAAACAACCAAAATTTTGCATCACAAATATTGCAGGGTGTCTACAGAACCCGGAATTTTGCTGTTCTGGAAAAAGTCAGTGAATTGTCAGGGAATTTTATAATTTTTACTTTAAATCAGGGAAATTTTCTATCTTCAGTCAAGTGCCTTCACCTAGCTTATGGGAGACATCCAAGGTTCCACGCCAAGGATAGTTAGCAAGATTTTAGTCACAGCTAAATTAGTGATTCATCACAGACTTAATGAATTGAAGGTATCCATAAGCCTTAATGTATTGAAAGTCTTTTGGGTGACTCTACAAATAAATTACTCAGTCGATTGCAATCAAAAAAGAATTGCACAGCTGTATGTTATGCTAATTCTAAATACAAAGTCTCAATATTCTATGATAAATAGTTTTAGAGTTATACTAAATATATAATTATTTTTGGTGCCAAATGTAGTGATATTTAGGCAAAACTTGCCATGGTCAATGACAAATTGTGAGACTTTGGGCATGGACCAAACAGCGACTGATTACAGACATAATATATTGAAGATGCCCATAGATATTAATGTATTAAAATTCTTTTGGGTGGTCCTGTCAATAAACTCTGCAGTAGATCAGAACCAAAAATTAAGGTGCACAACTCCAATGATTACTCTCTGTGGTTGATCATTCTTTAAAGCATATTTTAAACTTACTCGACTACTTCAAACAAAACAAAATTTGTATATGTTATTAAGGATCACAAAATAGTAATTGAAAATATTGTCTAGTGTTTACAAGTCTTCTACTAGAATAGTCAAAAGAATTTGAATGCATTATAGTCTGTGGTATGTTGAGACTTTCATTCTTTTCAAGCACAATACTACAATTATACATACGTTTATAGCTGTTTTTAACATGTTCAGTTAAAAAATGGAAATAAAAGTTCTTTTACGGGCTCTTGCAAAATTAAATTAAGGTCTAAGGTTTTACTGTCACCTCCGATATACAAGGCCTGCACACTGAAAATAGGAAGTGGCAAGATGATGCATTCCGTAGTTCTTGAGAAGTTAAGAATGTAATTTCGCTGGAAACATTATTTAAATAAATTTTAGAAAGTGATTCTATCAACCTTTCAAGTATATTAGGCAAGTTGGAGTGTTTAGGTTGATTAATTTTCATTTTTACCAACTATGTGAAAAACTCCAGAGCTGGGGATCGAACCAAGGACTGCTGCTTAACGTGCGGGTGCTCTACCACTGAGCTACTCTGGGACGATTCCAGCGAGAAATTTCATCTGGGAATCGTCCCAGAGTAGCTCAGTGGTAGAGCACCCGCACGTTAAGCAGCAGTCCTGGGTTCGATCCCCAGCTCTGGAGTTTTTTGCATAGTTGGTAAAAATAAAAATTAATCAACCTAAACACTCCAACTTGCCTAATCTAATATACATTATTTAAACTTTTGTTTTGAAAGGGTGAACCTTCCCATGGAAATAACCAATGTGTCTGATAGAGCAATGATTTTGCAAATTTTCTGATGCTTACAATAAAAATTACTTTGTATGTACTTAACTATAATGATTGTTTCCTTGCAAAACCATTTCTTTTTCTTTGGTGCATGTATGACTTTCCTACCCTTTAATATCGCAACACACCACTGTGAGTACCATTATGTATGATAAATTTAAACATAAACAAGCGATAAGGAGTGTATTGGTATATGAAATAACTTCGAAAGAAGAATAATTCATATCAGGGTGTAATAAGATTTAATTTTGAAAAATTCGGAAGAATAAATTTATTTGTTCTGGAGTAATCTTAAATAGATTATGTGACAATTTCACAAGAAAGAAAGGAAAGAAAAAAATCTGTTTAATATGAAAATATCTTTTCCTGTTGCAAAAAAAGCTGAAATTTTATTAATCAAATATTTATTTTTGTGGATTAAGTCTATTCTATAAAATAATTGTTTTAGTAATTTAAACCACAAGCTTTCTATGCTTTACAGAATCTTTCCAATCTATATAAATAAAGCAGTGTGTAAACTGTCCGTTAGTTTGTCTGTCTGTCTGTGTCTCGCATAGCTCCGAAACGGGTGATCGTAGACCTACCAAATTTTGTACGGAAATTCTCCAAGGCCAAATTCTCAACACACCTCGAAGCAATTTTTCGAAATTCGAATTAGAAAATGTTTTATTTTATGTTTTGTCCGATTCTAGCGATTTTTCTTGCGTAATACATAATAACGCCGGCAATTGCACTCGCAAGAAAACGATATTTACATCATCGTATAGAAGAGAAAATTTTCTTTTAAAAACTGTTTCTTCGGACTGTGTAACATAATTTGCAGATTTTTGTGAATTTTTCAAATAAAATTAAATTTGACGCTGACTTTCGTAAAATATTTTTAAAACTGCTACATCTTGAATTCTGTCTGTCATAACTTTTTTATATTTCGGCAAAAGACGGAGCACACAATTCGCCCACTTTTAAAAGAAGAACGGAGGGAAAATATAAATTAGGAGATTTTTTACAAATTTTTAAGTAAAGAAGGATTTTCATTTCAATAGCAGCTGCTTACAAATTTCTGTTTGCTATCTTGCAGTTTGGTTGTCCTGGATACAGTAACAATGATTAAAATTGCCAGTTGAAAAAATTACTTTAAAATAACTGGGTTTTTGCATGTGAAATGTGCGTCATTTTGGTGTCACGAGTTTAAAACCCCTTTCGAAACTCAATCAAAAAACGGATTCACAAGCAAAACACACGCAACGCATGAAATAATTCCATATTTTATTTTATGTTGCCAGAAAAAGAATTGAATGCTGTTTTTTCACCAGTGAATTATCCAGCATTATTTTCAATTGAGATTTAAAACGTGACACGTTTTCGAATCGCAAGAAATATTTTGCGGTGCTAAACAGGGCCTGATTATGACAAACAGGGACACCGGGCATTCATGAGTTTTGGGGCCTCCATCTATGAAATTTGTTTTATTTTTCATAAAATTTTGTTATAAAAAAGAATATTTCAGATTAACATTTCAAATTGGGGGGCCATTTCGAGATTGGGGCACTGGGCAAAGTCGCGATTTGCCCGTGAGATAATAGGGCCCTGGTGCTAAATATGCCAATTTGACAAGAATTATGCATACAAATATATGGAGAGCTGTTTTAGTGCCAACCATAAAGTGAAATGATTATCATTTATACTAATGCGTAAATTATAAAAGTCGCCAAAAAATAAGACTACATTCGTGGCAAATATCTAAGCCGTTTCTTTGAATTAAACATTAACGATTGAAAAACGAAAATATATTGTATTGGTGTCAGTAAAAGATAGTATAAGTAGTAGTTAGTAGATATGCTAGGGCAATATTGATCAAAGCATAATATATCGCATTAATAAATATTTCGTGAAACTAAGTGTTCTATTCCTTTTTCAACAACCATCTTACATCACAGCTAACTAAACATTAAGTAATTCTACGTCACGTTAATATATCCCGCGGTAGTTTCATCAGAAAAGATTGTAACTGAACTTTTTTTTCTTAGAGATTCTGTTTTGTCCCGTGTAGTTATGATCACATTTTGGGAAAATGTTCTCTTCTTGCCTTGCGAAGAGCAGGTACACAACTATTTAACTATAAAATAAAACGGTTTGCCACATCATGTAGTATCTAAGATGGTATAACTTAAATCTAAAAAAGAGTATGATGTAGAAATGAAATATTTTGAAAGTTAGGAATTTTCCCTGCAAACCGTCACGCTTTTCTTTTCTGATCGCGAATGACACCGACATAGTTTTTGTGTCATAATATTAACAATGGTGTCAGGTCAGTACTTATACTAACTTTACGAATAACTAATGAGTAACTTGACGCCAAGAGTCAAATCATTTTGCTTATAAAAATAAGTAATTTGCTTATATAAATATAAAATCCAAATCACTGGAATCAATTCGAATTATAGAAGTAAGAAAAAGTTTTGTTCCCTACAGTGCGGAGAACGGGTACGCAGCTAGTATATAATAATTCAATTTTATGTAAATCTGATTGTTTCCCCCTGCTATGTAAGAAAGTTACTATTGAATTAATAAATAAATCCACTTGAAAAGATGTTGAATTTGATAGTGGTAAGTTCTTATGAAGAATTTTTGCTTTTGTAAAGGCAATTTCATGTGCATTGATATTTTATTTACTGTTCAAAAAGTAAAGATTGAGCACTATTTCAATGAAAACTGATTCAAATGAGTGCAGAGCAGTTGAGTTCAGAGTCAACCATTTTGAATTGCCGTGGAGGCCTTTATTATTGGAGATGGTGGTTTTGCCCTACCCCTGTGGCTACCAATCTAACAGTCAGGAGTTTTGAATAACTTTCTCCAAATATAATGTGAATACCCATCAGAAACCCTTAAAAAGATCCTGTCCCCGAGAAATATCCCCTTAAGTAGATAGTATTGGTGTCGCTTTGCCTTAACTACTATACTAACATCTCGCCATATTTAAGTACGATATATCCCAAATTTGGTGCAAAAATATTGTGTTGGAAAGTGTTTTATAATCAATACATTATGTGCGATTTATCTTTCTTGTTTGTAGATTATTTTAAAATTTGTATTCTGATGAAATCATTATAAATAACAATATTTTTTATAGCATTGACAATGTTAACTAATGTTGCTTTGAGAGAACACAGGCCTGCTCGATCTGACAACGGAAGCCAAAGTAACAGGGAAAGAACTGCAAACAGAGTAAGCTTTAATTTTTGTAAATTCTAATACAGTCGAACTTTGTTAATGCAAAATTAAAGAGGCTTAGGCAATTATTTCAACTTAATTTCATGTCATCCATTAAAATATGATTGTTTTTAAGTAAATTGAGTACTTGTTTTGTGTAAACAGAAAGGTATTTCATTTTAAGTGATTTAGCATTAACTGAGTTCCACTGTGTTTGTTTTGTATTTTTTCATCTCATCTATAATAGCAGTCATTTGTCATTCTGAAACAATTCTGGGCATCAATAAGTCTGTTTGCATTTGTTTGGTAACTTGTTTTCTCTACAGTCAGCTGTACTCATCAGTGTATAATATTAGTTTGTAATCTATACTTATACAAGAAAATATATTGAGCAGATTAAAAGAAAATGAATTTAATAATTTTATTTTGTGCTGTGCTGTTTTTTAAAGAAAAAGATGCTATATTGATGATAGTTTTGAACTAAACTTTAGGGGGGGGGGATACCACTTTTTTGTGTACTACAGAAAAAATATTCTGTTTTGGCTAGCTTTTGTATTGATCAGACTACTAATGCTACTATTTATGCCATCTGACAACTGTAAATACCCTGTAATAAAATCAATTCTTCACTTCATAGCCGATTCTTGCTTAAACTTTCATTGTGTTAGTACTTTTATTTTACTTTATTATGGATTCTTTTTTCAGTCTGAAAGTGCCTCCACGAACGTTGTCATAAATGGTGCAAGTATGGTTGATCAATCTTTTCAAGATATAGTTCAAGTATGTATTTTAAATAATTTAAATTTATCTATTATCTGAAGTGTTTTTAAAATACTTTCTTCATTTTAATTACAATTTTATTTATTTCATGCATGTATACATTAGAGTAGGGCAAACCACAGCTGCCTCAACCAGGCATCAATAAATTGAAGCTCTTTCATGTACTAATTAATATGATAATTTGTTTTCCTATTTTGTATCATGTCTAGGGGTCGTAACTTTTAAAAATGTGTAAAATCGCATATTTCATTTTTAAAAAATACTATTACAATGAGGTCATGAAAAGCCATTAATTGCTACAATATTGTATTCTACAATGTACATTGTATAATATACAGGGTGTCCCCAAAAAGTGGTATCGGGCTTTAGTTCTTTCTCTTTTTGTGATAGGTCGGCCGTGTAAATTGAAAAAATGTTCAAAATAAGGGCAAAAATAAGACTGTTAAGAAAAAATTCCTGTCATTAATTTTTAAAAAGTTACTTTTTAAATTTGTATACGGCCCCATACAAAAAATTTTCCAATTAGTAAATGTGCCACTTATACTCATGAGGTAACCTACAAAATTTGAGAATTATACCTTTAAAAGAATCAGACATGAAGATAAATATAACGCTGGCTTAAACCACTTTTCCACGACTCTCGAAAAGGGGAAAAAATCACGTCAAATGATCGCATTTAAGGGGGTCGTACAGAAACTATGAAAGAAAATCTTTTTCCACTCTGATAATGATTTATGCTTAAATAGAATGAATGATTCAGAATGTTTGTGAGGTGTTTCTTGTAACAGAAGGGCCGAAAAACAATCCGTCTATTATAGGGATGCACCGAATATTCAGTTGGTATTCGGTTAGCCGAATATTTAAATATTTGGTAACTGAATAGTAAGAAAATTTAAGTATTCACCAATTCGTAGACAAATACATGTTTTTTATATCATGAATGAAAGATATGGTATAGTACCATAGTACTAAATTAATTCAAGTGGTTACTTACTAATATCACATGTGAATACGTGTTAGAAACCCTTAGAAAGTCCACCTACCAAGGCACCACCCCATCCTTGGCAGATTGCCCTAGTGTAACGTTGCCACAATTACACCAAAAACTAATATCACAATAATATTAATTTTAATGTAAGAGAAAATATTCAGGTGCTAAATTTAAATTTTGTTGATTTTCAATTTTTCTTAAATCTTATGACACATTACATTAACCTTGCTATTACTAACTCATTTAAATTTTAAAGTAACCAGGAAAATAAACCCTTATAACATTAAGTGTTCATAAATATGTAAAGTCAATTAACTGCTAATTTTTTAAAATAAAATATGCAGGTAAAAAAGTTATTAATATTAAAGGAAGTTCTTGGATATTAAATTTTGCAACATTTTAATTTATGAAGTTTTACACCATATGAAATATGAAATATTGTTTCAGAATAAACTAATCAAATTAATCATTGCAATCAAAGTTTAATAACAGTTAAATAAGTTTAATAAATTTTAACCAAGTATTTGGTGTTCGGTTAGAATTTTAACCAAATATTCGGTATTTGGCAAAATATGGTATTCGGTGCATCCCTAGTCTATTGCCATTGATAAAATAGAGAAATTTTCAGTAGTATTGCACTTTATTCTTGCAGATTTGAAGTGTAGTATAAACCAAAAGATAAAAATTTTATGTTTGAAATTCAGCATCTGCATTTAATATTGTCGTTTCGATCTGTCACATAAGTACTGCGGTATCTTACCTGAAAGTCATAATAATTTGTTTCTATCTGAAGTTCATCAGTAATTGTATCACAGTTGAAAATTTATTTCAAGTAAGTTATAGAAAACTATTTAAATTTATAAAGTGGATTATACTGTTGATAGATTTTCCAAAGTAAACTGCATTTATGTTCAAGAAATTTTTTTCCGAAAGCTCCTAAAAGTTAAATTGACTTTCAGAAATTTAGTAGACACCCTATTTATATATACATGCAATAACTGTATACCAACAAATACTGATTTGTTACAAAATTGTAAAGCAAAATAAATCGATGAAAATTAAGTGGTACTTATTTAAAAAATCAGTAATTTATGTTGAGTTTTTCATCATTTTTTTAATTAAACAGTAAATTTTCAAGATTCACAATATTTTTCTGAACTTTTCTGTGATTTTATGTTTGTATTAAAAAGTTCATGGAGTTTCAAATACCATTATTGCTTCAGACAAATTCATACTAGTGTAGGTTCAGCCTCATCAGCATGAACATTATCCTCTGCTTCGCCAATATTTTCATTTTTTTCATGATTAATGGAAATATAATCATTAAATTTCACGCTTTATGCATAATCTTCAATGTGCAGCCATTGTTCATCTGATCATCATCAAACCAAGAAGTAATTACAGTTTGTATGCCATATGGATCCACTTAACCTTCAATTTCATTTTGGTCAGGAGAAACATTTGACAATGATGAACGTGGGAAAGTCACTTTTTGACGAACAATGCGCATGAGTTTCTACAACATTATTCAAATACAATTTGTGCAGGAACCATAGAAATAAAATTATCATTACGGGAAAACGATGAATGCAGGAACGATAGATCTGTGTTTCAGTGTACTTTATTTTTCACTTTAAGGAATTTTTTAATCCAAACAAACATAAGAATTTATAACATTAAAAATATTCTCCTTATAATAACATGGCTGTCTTTCTATGGTGACCTTTTTTAGAGTTTTACCTTTCCAATTTTTTGTTACTTTTGAAGATAGTTTCTAATTTTTGTGCTTTATTCCCATTACATGCTTGTTTTTGACCCTGGCACTGGTCATTCTGGCGATAACACAGGAGCATACTACATCAGATGAGATTCTTCAGCTTTTTGCCAATTAAGTGGCATTCACTTTTATCTTTTTTCTCTGAAATTTCTGGGTTTTTTGTAGATTTCTGATAGTAGTTATTAATTGATTAATATTTTTATCTTGTAGCATGTGTTCTGATATTTTACTTCTTAAAACTTCTTTCACGCATGTTATATACAAATATTACGTTTACACATTTTTTGCTCTCATATGATTTCAGTCTTTCTGCATTTTTTTCTTTGCCAATCTCATCCCTGATTACTTGGAATTTCTTAACATAGAAACATTTCTGCAAGTGAAGATTCCAATAATCAGGAGAGGAGGGTTAGAATCCGCTAATAGATGTGGACACTATGCAATTTTGTATTCCTCAGGCATGAAAGTTTTCAGTCTTTTGGCTGAATTCAGTCTCTTTTAATATCATTCAAGCTGGTTTTGACATCTCTGCAAAAATGCATTTGAAAAGCTGCTAAATATGTTTTGCCCTGAGGCTGTAAAACCCAAAGCATGAATTGATTATGCATAGTAATCAGATTAATCGCATTTACCATATCATTTTTATTAAATTATGAATATCTTGAAATAAAATTATGCTGCTTTGTAAAAGACAGGGCCGTATTTTGCGAGGGGGGTGGGGGGGCAAGAGGGCCCGGGCCCCCTCCGAAAATGTAAACCAACTATTAAAAAGCAGCTATTACAAAACATTTATATTAACTCTAGCGATAAAGTTACACCCCCCCCCCCTCAAAATGTAAACTTACATGTGCTACTGGTAAAGATATCTTTTCATGAGTAAGATTTTTTAGTTCTACAGATAATATACTGTTATCTGTTTTTAAGCTTTACAACCAACAATTAATATAAAACAAATTTTAATTAGCCTCTATTTAGTATTTAATTACAAATTTGAAAAGCAATATTTTATTTACTGCTAAAATGGAAATGTAAAAAATTTAATATTCGGCCTAAACTATTGGCCGAATATTCTGTATTTGGCCTAAGCTGTAAACCGAATACTCGGTATTCGGCTATTCGGCCAAATCACTATTTGTTACATCTCTAGCGGAATAAGGGCAAGGTCTAAAGATTTAAAAAATAACATCATTATTTTAAAAAGGCATTGTATTTGTTAAAGAGGGCACTAAACATCCTGATTAAAAGCACTTCTAATTTGTTTAAACTAATTTTTTTTACTTTAATTTATTAATTGTTTTACTGAGTTTTGTAATTACCAACCTTTATTACTGTATCAATTAAGATATTATAAATCTATGTAATGTTAAAGAGTTAATTAGTTTTGCAGTAATTTTGTTAATTAACTTATCTTATTAGCACTATTTATAAATCATTAAGTTGATAATAATATTTCTTTTAAAAATTTTTTTAAATGAGGCTTTTTTCTTTTTAATAACAAAAGCAATCACTCAAATATACCTAGCAGGCAAGAGAATGTTTTGGTTAAGTAAAAATTTTGCATAAGCTGATCTTAGTAAAGGATTTATTTGATCACCTTATTACGAATCATCAATAAAACTTAAACGAAGAACACCGGTGTTTTCCCCACTTAGGGGAAGCAAGGTAAAAAGTGGAGAAAACTTATGGCATTTTTTTGTACATTTAAACACGGCCATTAAGAAGTTGGTAAATTTTTCACTTAGTTCATAATATTTCAGCTGGTCAAATTTTGAAAATAGATAACAATGAGAGCTTAATTTTTTTCTGAATTATCATGTAGCCTGTCCTGTTGCAATTTTTATCACATTGGACATATTATTTTATGGTTAAGATCTTTTAATTGCTCTAACAATTAGAATCTCTTATCATCAATATCAGATTTTATTTATTTTTTTTTTTTTTTCTAAAGTCTCTTTGCAGAAGAACACATGCCATTTTCTTTTCTCTTGCCTCTACAGTTTTTTGCTGTTCAAGAATAATAATAATTGGAACTGAAACATGTGTATTTTGCTCTTTCCTTTCTGCCCTAGCATAACTACACTCACTCTTCTGGTGCCTCATCTCACACAGATGCTCTTTCTCAGCTGCACATTTTCTGCAGCTAGATAGGCTCAAAAGGGGCTCACGATGCGTTCCATTTTCATGAAATTTCTACATATATCTTTTGAATCTCCACTAACGGTTTTTCATGGTGCAGTTGGTTTGATGGGGAAGAGCCACTCGGAGTTGAGATGGCTCTCTCCCCATCGGAAAGTGATATGAGGGAATAAAAGTGAAGCAAATTCTTGTACGTATGCTCTCCCTGAAGTATATAGTATTATTGAAAGTATCAATTAATCCAGAATATCTCTATTCTCTATGGATATCTCTATTCTAAAAAAAAAAAGTAACGTCCACAGCCGCTGTCAAGAGCTTGTTCGGCTATCTCCTTCTAAACTGTGGGAATTTGAGTTTTAAATGAGGTGTCAACGGATTCTGAAAATTTCGAGGAACCTGATACTCTGACTTAAATTTCGAAATCGAATTATTTTAGAAGATATTAATAAAAAACTCAGAAAATAAACATAATGGTTGCCAGATTTGGCATAAAATCATTCATTCCATGCAACAAAGCTATTCCAAGTATGTAGAATCACATGAAATTGACAAACTTGAAGTAGAATTACACCAATTTTATGTCAAATTAAAAAGTATGTAAAATAAATAACTCGAAAGTGTATTGCACAAAGTTGACAATTTTCAAATAGTAAGTTCGTTTAGAAACGAGAGTTTAGAATTAGTGATTATTCGTCTTTCCAAAACAGAATAATTAATTATTAACTGATTTTAAAAACGCCATCTTGGCATTAGGTACGATCTGGCAAAATGGTATCTTTCCAAGCAGCAGCATATAAACTGCGAATTCCAAAATGTTAGAACCCAGTATCTTGAAAATGAAAAATAATTAAAATGCAGAATCTTTTAAAGCCAGTTTGCTCCAGCTGGAGTATTTGCAACCAGTAGAAATATTTGGTGGCTTTAACTATGCCATTATAGCAGTTATAGTATACTTTAGGTATTTGATATAATTCATGGTGCTAAATATGCCAATCTGCAAAGGGTTATGTATAGGAAAATATGGATAATGGTTTTCCGAGAACCTTACATGAGCAGTAATTATAGGTTGTGAGCATGTGTAAATTACCAAATAATGAAAAGTTGCCATTGGTGGCAAGCTATCGTAGCTGTTCTGTAGTTTTTATCAAAGAAAACATATGAATTACTGTTTTCTTAGAGCTAATTATTAACTATACATATACACAAGTCGCCAAATTATGAAAATTCTCCATAATTGGCTAATACGCAAGACGTACCATGGTTTTCGCATAATTAAAAATAGTGCGAAGTTTAAATTTTTATGTTCCAAGGAACATGCAAAAACCAAGCAATGTGTAGCTCGGTAACATTCTATCTGATCCAACCTTTTTGTTTTGTTTGTTGCAATTGTGCCTTTTTTACTAATAAGCCTTATTTGGGGCCGAATGCCTCATACGAAAAGCGAGTGTAGCGAGTCTAGGGGCCTTGGCTCCATGTTTTGTAAATTGTGTTCAGATGTAGTATCGAATAGAGTAATGTGTCTCAAGTCTAAAGAAAATCTGGGTGAAATTCCTTTTCTAAAGGGAATGTGTTAGCCTAGCGTTTGAAATGTTTGTGTGATAGTGCTAAAGAAGTAAAACAACGTGCACTAAGAAGGTGAATGTGTTTTCTCTATGACATCGTTGTGTAAGTTAAACTTTATGGGCCTCCTTCTTCTTTTTTTTTTTTTTTTTTAAGTGAATCTTCAAAATCTTTATATATATATATATATATGTATGAAAAAGAAAAATCTAATCGGATAATGTCGTGTCTGATATTTTGGTGTGTGTGTGTATGATTGACATGCACTATTCTATATCTCCAGTTCCACGGCCCAGTTTTGCGATCATATTATTGAATTATGCCCTATCTATCGTGTTGTGTTTTGCAGGTGTTCTTCTAATACTTCCCATAGATTTTGGTGTGTACTCATGTAGTGCCACAATGCATTGTTTCATGATCTTTCCACCCAACATGTGATAATTTCGCACCATTTACCACATATATGATACAGCCATTATAAGTACAGTGAAACCTCTCTGAGCGGCCACCCCACTGTAATGAGGATATTTGGCCGCTCAGAGGGGGTGGCCACTTTTAAGGGTTTTATTTTCTGCAGTTCGTTTTTTATTTTAAAAAGCAGATCATTAACTGATTCGTTTTGTAACCGCTTCGGAATTGTCAATACTTTCATCGATTTTTCCCTAAAGTCGCTTGTGTTAAAAGTTAGCTTGCTCGCCATTACAAACATCAGGAAATTCCTCATCGGGGACAGAATTAGTGCCCGAGAGGCACAAAAATTCATTTGTAAAACTGTTTATATACACAAATATACTGTATAGTTAATTTAAAGAAACCTCAAGTAAATTTTAGATTCGATTCAAAGGATTTAAAATACACTTACCTTCGTCAGACTCGTTAACCAAAAGGCGCTCCTCCCAATCGGCACTGTTGCTTCATGCTAAAAAAATTCAGGATTCCTGGACTTGCTGGAATGTGTTCTATTCCAGCAAGTTTTGAGAGCTCTGCTAATTGTTCTTCCGCCGTCGATTCGAGGAATAAATCTAATTGTCTCTCAATTTCTCTGCTACTGATTCCACAGCTGACAAAACATTAATTGATTATTCCTTGATCTATTTTTTTTTTCCAGGATATTTTAATCCAATCAAGAACATCTGAATGAGATGGGCGATCCCACTCGGTGGACGTTTATAAAGGATCAGGTGGCCACTGATAGAGGTTATTTTAACATTAGGTCTATGAGCCAAAAAATCCATGCCATGAAAAATTGGCCATTTAGAGAGGCGGCCGCTCAGAGAGGTTTCACTGTATTCTTCTGTTGGTTTTTAACAATTGGCTGTTCACCACATAGACAGGCAATATTGGAATAGCGGGGAAGAAAATTGCAACAAAAGTATAGCAGGTGTTTCCAACTGGTGGCCCTCAATTTCTTTTTTTTTGCAGCCCACAAAGTTTTCTGGGAAAATAATTTGCAAAATCAAATTAGATGCTCCTATTTAATGAAAAGAAAATTTTGTGAAAATCCATGTCAGCTTCAAATACTTTTCATTTTCGAATAAATTTGATTTTCCTTGGTTTCCATGAAATTTAGTACGTCCACATGCGTTCCATTACACACCTCCCTTCTCTGTTCACGTCCGTTAGCTCATCCGTAGACTTACTTTACTCAAGAATAGGAGTCACCTCTCAGATTCTTCTTTACTCCATATCCCGAGACTCAACAACAGAGCTTGATGGAAACATCCCTTCTTTAGGAGTTTCAGCAGACAGACCCTGATTCTTACTGAACAGTTTGCATGCTTTTGCATTAATTTTTCACCTTTTGTAATTTTAAAGTTTTCATTTGAATTATAGTTATTTTGCCATCACACCACTTTCATCTGGTTTTGAGTTTGACTCACTTGATTTTGGTTGTTAATTCGTGTGTCTCATCATGGATGATAGAGTTCAAAATTATGCACTTTTTCTTGAATCGTAATTTAATTCTTGTTTTGGCTTTGTATAATTTGGTGGAAGTTAGCCAGTGTTTGATCAATTAGGCTTGTTCTTTAATCTCTCTCGAAACCCTACAAGTACTTGATTAATAATCTGATTACGTTGCGGGTCGCCACTAGACAAGTGTACTCAATTGTAGCCCGCAAGCATTTGTAAGTTGGAAAACCCTGAACTATAGCCTCAACTGAACAGATAAATGAGCCAAAGAAACTTTATAGTAGAGATTTATACAGTAGAAGACCTAAAATTCACCGATCCGAAATCTGCAAGGTTCTAAAATCCGCACTGTCTGTTCAATGTAAACAATGAAATCTTCCCTGCCAGCTGCAAATTCAGAAAACTATAGTATAACCACAAAGTAAAACTAAATAATCTATTCCCACTTGAAAAAATATTTTAAGAGTTTGTGAGCTCTGATGGTACCATTGATATCCTTGAAATGACTGACAGTGACGTAATTAGCACTCAATTATAGTCACATGACACAGACTCTGACACAGTAACAAGTGAGGATGATCAAAAAGCTGGCAAATTAACATTTAATGAAGGTTAGACTGTGAGAAAGAAATATCTCAGATTTGTAGAGCAGCAAAGCTGTGTTACGAACAAAAAATAATGAAAAAAAAAAAAAAACTAATTAGAACATCCCAAAGTCCTAAACTATTGAGTATACATGTTTAAATAAGTTGTACTATAATCTCATAATTTTGTATATTGCATTAATCCTCTGTATTTTTATTATGATTCTAATTATAAGTAACATGATTTGTTTCCCTTGATCTCTATTGTATTCTTTTTTTTTTTTTTTTTCTGAGGGGGTTGGAAATAGAATAAATTTCCTATTATGACCCAAAATCCACAAAATTCTAAAATCTGCACAAGGTCTGAAACCAAGCTGTGTGGATTTTGGGTCTTCTACTGTATATATATATATATATATATATATATATATATATATATATATATATATATATATATATATATATATATATATATATGGGGAAAAAAAAAAAAACTACAAGGGCGAAGGAGGGTCAGTTTTTTGTTATCAGGGTGCTAACTTGAATCAAATGGCAATAGGATGCATCTTGCTTTTTTTTTTTTTTTTTTTATTAAGAGGGCATCAGGGTGCTGCATCCCACTGATGCCCTCCTAGAATGAGCCCTAGATCATGTTACCTGACTTACACCAGCTTATATTTCACTGAAATCTTGCTTAATTTTAATTTTCCTTTTTGTACTCAAGTTATATTTGCTGTAAACTATATATTGTCATCTTCAAACCAATATCTGCTTTGTGCAAAAAGTATAAATTTGAGATATTGAATAAAAACATTCGCCTGCAAAATTTTATATGAAATAGTCACATAGCAGTCTTTTTATATGAAAATTTGGTTAGCAAACTAGTCATAATAGGCAAAATTTCTAAAAAGTGCACTTAGCAAATATTGGTTTGACAACATCGATATGTTTGTGCGTATTATTATAAACAAAGGCAAAAGTAATTTTTAAAATTACATGAAAGAATTTCTTAACTTTTAAAAGTACTTTTATAATTGTTTTAGGGAATCAGGTCATCATCTCCTTCTGAAACTGTAAATATGAGCATAGCTGAATTGTTACTAGGAGACAGAACTTTGCAAGTTCAAGAACATGGTAATTATGTACTAATAATTAAAAACATAGGTGTTTTTTGAAACCTTAAAAATTCTGACTTATTATTAAAATGATCTTTTTGTGGATTATACTTTTTGAATTTATACAGGATGTTTTAAAAATATCTGACTCAATTGTAAAGGCTTATAGAAGAAACCAAGATGATTCAGAATCGCATAACAATTCAGATAAAATTATGTTCATGTGCCTCTTAATAATCACTTCAGAAGAAGTGTTGAAGAGTTTGTCTAATTTCATAACTGAATTTCATGAATAATGGACTTGTTTTAGAGAACTTCATCAGTGAAACAAAATTGAAATAGGTTGTAAATTATTATATTTAATAAAGTGCTTTCTGCAAAGGATCCATTAGTTTTTGATGAAGTGGTCAGAACTTGAATTAGTTCTTGGTTAACCTGTCAGCACTCGCACCTACTCTGTAACTTAAGAGCTCGCATAGGGTATTACCCCATTTATCTCCTATTATATTTTTGACTAAAAATGTTTGTAAGAGCAAATTTGTGGACTTATACCATAAAATGCATCAGTTCTACAACGTTTTATTGGGTAAAGCACACTTTTCTTATTTATTTAGAGGTTCTATAACAATTTCTGTAAATATAGTATTTTTTGAGAAAAAAAAATACCATACAATATATTTTATACCTAAAAAACACTTATTTTATTAATATGATACTAATTTCACCCAATAGCCTTTCATCAATATATACCAGTTGTAGAATGTTTATTTATGTTTAATTTACGTTAACAATGTAATTAAATGTTGCTACTCGCACAGGAGTACTTAATCCCAAAGTTGAATTTACTCCCCTTCCGGATAACAAAGAAACTGCATTCCTTCACCCACCCCAACTAGACCTTGACTTTGAAAGGTAGAAGACAGGACAGAATTATTCTAAAAAAAAAATGTCTCCCTTTCTATGAAGAAAAATGTTACTGGGGTGAGATTTACCCCAGTGCAAGTGCTTATAGGTTAACGTTGTTGGAAAGTTCACTGTTGTTTCAACATTTTGGACCCCACATTGCTATGTGATTTTGATTTGTCTTGGTTCCTTCTACTCCACCCTTCATGTGTGTGTCATGTTATTTTGAAGTACACTTTATAATAAACAAAAGTATGATTAGAGTGGCTTACATTTTTTTGGTGCTCTTCTTATATTGTAAATGTTGGCAGTGCAATAGAGAGCACATCCTCATTGCATCCTAAGTAGTGCCAATTTTCATTAATTTTCAGCATTAAAAAATGGTGACCTGTTTCTTTTGAATCTGGTACATTAATTTTTCTCTTAGTTTGTGGTACAGATATTGTACCCACCAGGGTTGGCAAGTTTTTGACGGTTTTAACCATTGTTTAAACTGTCACGTCAAAAACCTTAAATATTGCACTTTAAAATACATGCAAATTGCATATATTAATTTATTTTAATCCAATAACAAATATTGATTGATTATTATTGATTATTAATATTAATCTACTACAAATATTGACTGTAGTAAAAATACTAATTGATTTCTTCAAAATTTCACACATTGTGAAATATTATATTAACTTTTAAGAAATATTGTAAACATCTTTTATCAAGCATGTTGTCTAGAAACAGAAAAGAGAGTGGAAAAGTAATTTTATTACATATCTAGTATGTTCAAAACATTATTCTTGCTGTTATAACATTAAAATTCTAAATTATCTCTATCTGCATAAAAAATCAGGACTGTCCTTAAAATCTTCCATGGCTTGTAAGTTTCCCACATGTAAAATATCAATACCATTTTGTGATAAATTTCAATGCTTCATTACATTTAATACTTTGGTAATCTATATTGAATGGGAAACTTTAGTATACTGATAATTAAAGGTGTTGATCTTTATTTCATTTTATTTAAATGACTGAAATGATTGTTATGTTTTTGCTTAAAACCCTTTCAATTTAGGTATTTAGATTAAATCAAAATAAGTTTAATATTTGCTTCTACAGAAAATGTTTAGCCATACTTCAGTTTGAAAATTTTGAGACTGCTGAACATTATTTATATATTAACTCTCCCTCCAAATTATATGTATATATACTACTGAATAAATTAAATTTTAATGGTATTTATTTATTTATACAAAGAAATGCACACTACAGACAATTATTAATGAGCAAAATATTTGTCATTTGTTGAGAAATAACTGTCATTTTTTAATATAATAATTATTTTTCAATATAATTAACTTTAATTATGTATTTAGTTTAATGCAAAATGAAAATATACTGCACAATTAGTTTACATATTGTTCTCTTTCTTTTATGGGTTAGCTTTTGACAGTTTAAACCTGTTTTTTATGCTTGTCATATCAAAAACCAGTTTTTGACGTCAAAAACCCAACCCTAGTACCCACCGGCCTTAAAAGGTTAATTTCAATTTGTGTTCATCACAGCCTTTTTAAGAGTTACTATGAAATGCTTTAAAAACCAAAAGGTTATGCTCAAATTCTAAGGGTAACTTCATGTTGTACAGATTATAAGATTCTTAGTATTTTAACTCACTAGAATTTGTTTTATTCTATAAATGGTATTGTTATTTTGCATTCTCATTTGTTAGAAAGGATTATATATTTTACTTTACTTTGTTCATTAATATTAGTTTTCTGAACTAATTTTTGTTGATTAAAAATCCATTTCTATAGCCATCTGAGTTTCTTTCTTTATGTGACTAGCTTTCTCTTTCATACCTCCTGAAATCAATCTTGATGTCTCAGACGGAAGTTTATGGTTAAAGACACCTGAAATAGGTCTGGATACTCAAAAAGAATTAGTTGACAGCTGCAAACAGCAATGCCATGCGACATTTCATAAAGCTGCAAGATCCTTTTATATTGCTTGTGCTCAAAGTCTTTTTAAATCTCTTCCCCTGAATAATAAATTTTTAGAAAATTTAAAATTGTTGCATCCTTTATGTAGATTGGCAGAAAGATTATCCCAGGTTTTAAGGATGCTTGCTGCGGAACTTCCTCAAGTAATACAAAGCTCTGATGTCCCACTTGTTGATGAATGGCTTTTGCTACAAACTATTGAATTATACTTTAATTTTGAGAAAAAGGATGATAATAGCAGTGTGTTAGCTGATTCTGAGAATGATTCGCTAGAAGTATGAAATCAGACTGTCGCATCCTATATGAGAATAGACCATTATTAGCAGAAAATATTTGAAATTAAAAATCCATTCGGCAAATTGAGATTTAAAAGATTACCAACGCTTGTGAAAGCATTGTTATCATTAGCACATGGCAATGCAGAGTGTGAGCATGGCTTCAGCTATAATAAAAATATATTAGAAGGGCATTCTTTGTTAAAAATTGAAAGCATCAATGGTATACGTCACATGAAAAGTCATATAAAATTACTTGATGGTAATGTTGAAAATTTGAAAA
Organism: Cheiracanthium punctorium; assembly: GCA_038373885.1. Classification (NCBI taxonomy): domain Eukaryota; kingdom Metazoa; phylum Arthropoda; class Arachnida; order Araneae; family Cheiracanthiidae; genus Cheiracanthium; species Cheiracanthium punctorium. The sequence continues at coordinate 295,107 of JAWZYV010007779.1, forward strand.
TAAATACTGATCTGCTAAAAATCAGTCAAGAATGCTGGCTCACAATATAGAGAATGTTTAAAAACTCTCAAAGTAATAGGTCAGAAAAGAAAATTGATCAAGAACAGCAAGATGATCCAGCTACAAATCTGAAAAAGAAGTAGATGAACTTGGCAAACGAATTTCAGCATCACAAAATATGCTGGATCGAGCTAACCAAATTCTTTCAGATGGTCTACAAAAAAAAAAAAAGACATCTATAATAGAAAGTGGTCAAGTTCTTTTAAAAGAATCTAAAGATAATATGTCGAAATACTTAAAAGAATTAGAAAAAAATACAAAGCTACAATTATCAATTGTTTCAACCACAAAGAAAAAATGCACTTAGATTTGATTAATTTAAACCAAGTCTTCTTTTTTTTTTTTTTTTTTTTTTTACTGTTTATTACACTTTGTAAGACGACACGAACTCCGAAAATGACAGACGAGACTCTCATTTCACTTACACAAAAAACATTTTATTAAAAAATAAACACTTCACGGATTACACATAAAAAGAACAACAGCTCTCGCTCACTCCATCTTAGCCTCGCTACTCATCTACGAACTCAAACGATTCCCTGGCAGATGCATCACTGCTTTGATTTTGCCGCTGCAGTCCTGGAGTTTGGCTGCTCAGGTGGAGAACACCTGTTACAGACCCCCCCCCCCCTGGCCACGACGATGTCCCGGGGAGTGGCCAGAAGAGCTGGATGGTAACAGAGTCTCTCTTTTGGCACTTCGACGAACAGTCTTTGGAGGGCTACTCTTGGGAGGTCGTCCCCTCTTCCTTAGGGGGGGGGCGACAGGCACAACATCAGAAAGAGGAGTGAAAAAACACTCAAAATACTAGTGTTAAACGATAAAGTAAATAAAAAACTTTGTAAAAAACACACATAAGAAGTAAAAGGAAAGAGGATACGCACGTTTCGTTCAAAAATTGTTTCGAACTTCTTCAGTCCAAGCCCTTCGTCGAAAAGAACACAGGGCTTGTTCTTTTCGACAAAGGGCTTGGACTGAAGAAGTTCAAAACAATTTTTGAACGAAACGTGCGTATCCTCTTTCCTTTTACTTCTTATGTGTGTTTTTTACAAAGTTTTTTAATTACTTTATCAGAAAGAGAAGTTTCATTGAAAGGGGTGAGAGCAGAAGGGGGGACAGCACTTGTGAATTGTGGGCCATTATCACTTATGACACGTCTGGCTAATCCATACCTCAGGAATATCTCTTCAAACAAAGTTATGGCACACTCTTTCGCCGTCGCCTCTTTCAGAGCAAAAAGTTCTACCCATTTTGTCGACGTATCTTCTACGATGAAAATCCACTTCTTTCCATCTGCAGTCTCTGGTAAGGGACCAAAGAGATCTATGGCGAGTGTTTCGAAGCGTTGGGCATAAGCGGGAGTTCTCAATAAACCCGCAGGTTTCTGATTGCTTGGCTTAAATCTGCTACACTCGGCACAATTTTTGACGTAATCGGTAATAAACTTCCGCATTCCAGGGAAGTAATATCGCAAGGCCACTTTGTAGAAGGTGCCCTCTGCTCCGTAGTGGCCAGCAGTTTGGGAATCGTGGTACTCCTTTAGCACTCTCGTTCGTTCATGGATAGGGACGACTAGTTGAACCTCCTCGGCTTTCGAGTCTGGAGCATACCTGTAAAGGATTCCCTGGGACATCGAATATCCCCGCTGTGTCCAGTTGGCATAATTTTCATCTGTGGTGTTACTCTCGAAACAGTCTATTATCTTTTTCAGATCTGGATCCTTGAGTTGCTGCTTCCGGATGTCACTTGGCTTCCGGACTGGGAGGTCAATGGCAACCGCACAAATCTCACCCCATGGCTCCTTGTGTTCACATGCAGGACGTGATAGCAAGTCTGCAATAACGTTGGTTTTTCCTGGCAAGTAGTCGACTTTCAAGTTGTAGGACTGAATCTGTAGGGCCCATCTTGCTAATCGGCCGGTTGGCGATTTTAGACTTAATAACCATTGCAAGGGCTGGTGGTCAGTAATCACCGTGATCTCTGCTCCTTCCAGTGGCGGATCCAGAATTTTTTTTTGGGAGGGGCTAAAATTTTTAAAAAGCTTATTTCACCCAATTAAAATGTACTATAAATTAAAATTTTAGTCTAAACCAATATATTAGACTTTTGGGAGGGGCTAAGTAATAAAATATGATCATTTTAGCTATTTAAAGTGTATAATAAAGCAGAATGTTACCCTTGTGCAATTTCTTTTGGGGGGGGGCTGAAGCCCCCTAGCCCCTCCCCTGTATCCGCTACTGGCTCCTTCCACGTATCCCTTGAATTTTTCTAATGCCCAAACAACTGCTAGGGCCTCTCTTTCCGTTGTGGAATAGTTCTTTTCAGCTGGTAGTAGAAGTCGGCTGGCATATTCGAGCGGGTGTTCCTCTGTACCTTGTCCTTGGGTAAGGACAGCTGCCAGAGCGTAGCCGGATGCATCCGCCCTTATGACAAAACTCTTTGATTCGTCCACTTGACTCAACACTGGCGGTGAGATCAACTTCCTTTTCAGGGTTTCAAAGGCCTGTTGTTCATCCTCCCCCCACTTCCATGTGGCTCGCTTCCTGGTCAATTGACTCAAAGGTCTTGAGAGGTCTGCGAATTGGGGAATGAATCTGCGGTACCAACTACAGGTCTGTAGGAAACTTTGAACCTGCTTTACGGACTTCGGGGGAGGACTTCGGGTAATTGCCTCCATTTTAGCCGGGTCCACTTCTATTCCTTTGCTTGTAATGAAATGTCCTAAATACTTAACTTTATGGCAAGCAAAGTGGCACTTAGCACGGTTTGCATGTAACTTAAACTTTTGGAGTCTCTCAAAAACATGCCGTATGTCCTCTATGTGTTCCTCAAAGGTCGAAGACAACACGATGATGTCATCCAGGTATACAAGCGTATTGACCTTCAGACCATTTCTGAAAAGATCCATTAACCGCTGGAAGGTCGCTGGTGCTGTCTTCAAGCCAAAAGGCATCCTGGTGAACCGGTAGACCCCATACTGGCAGACAAAAGCCGTTTTATCCTTGTCCGGAGGATACATTTGTACTTGATGGTACCCCGACTTCAAATCTATAGTTGACATATAGGCAGTCTGTTTGGCTTTATGCAACAAATCATCCATGCGTGGCAATGGATATGGGTCAGGCTTTGTGATAGAGTTTAACTTGCGATAGTCTACACATAATCTAAACTCGCCATTTGGTTTCGGGATCAAGACTACAGGTGCTGCGTATGGAGAATCGCACTCTTCTATGGTTCCTGCCGCAAGCAAGGCATCAATTTCCTTCTTAAGAACTTCTCTTCTGGCAGGAGATAGTCGGTAAGTAATAGTAGCCACGGGAGGGGCATTTCCTGTCTCGATCCTATGTTCTCTAAAGGGAGTCGGCTCTCTCCCCGGCCGGAACGTATCTTCATGTTCTATCAATAGAGCATCAAGTTGTTTCTTTTGACCCTCTGTCAGTTGTTCACCTTCATCTGCACGGAGTTTGAAGTCACACTTTGGGGTATGGGTGACGTCTTCTTCTGCAACCACAATGACCTCTTGTTTTAGAGCCATATTGACTTTTTCTTTGAGACCAGTGTCGTCTCGTTCCTCTGTCAAAGGAGGTATTTTGTAGCCTTCAACGAAGGGAAACCGCTTTCTTGGGTTGTCCCTGTAATACCAATTTTGGTCTCCTAAGTTTAACACCACTTTAGCTTTCTTTAAGAAGTCTGTCCCAAGTAGGGTACGATTTCCTTTAGCCTTTGGGAGAGCAATAAGATTTATCTTGAAAGTACGTCCTTCGAGTTGTATTGTCACTCTTGTAGTGTATACGTCTTTGTCAGTCTGGCTACCATCAGCAAGAGTCATCCGTAGATTGGACTTTTGAAACTGGACCCCCTGGATTCCTCAGGATCTTGTATAGTCCTTCACTAGCTACTGTGTGGCTTGCTCCACTGTCTGGGCAGGCGGTGCCTACTACTCCATTTATGGTAACCAGCAGGCATGCGGTGGGTTCCGAGGTGGACAGGCTCTGGAGGTTGAAGTGTCCAAAGTTGGCGGAGGCAAGGTTTGGCGTTGGAGTGCAAACTGGACACTTAGCTCTGACAACTCCAGGCTTACCGCAACCATAATAAGTCAGGGCTGGACGCTCCTGTTTTTCACCAGCATTGAGTTTTTCGGATTTAGGCAGTTGATTGCCTGGTTTCTTGTTTAGAGCATTTATTGAAGTTTCCTCTTTGACGGGGTAAGGTTTCTTTTGCATTGGTGGGGCGTTGTATTTTTTGTGGCTCAGTCTGATGTTATCGTAAGCATCAAGCTTTTCCACAGGTTCTAAGGGAGTGTTTAGATCGGGCCAAGAGTCGAGAAAGTGTTCTTTCACTTCAGGGGGAACTCGCCGTTTTATTTGGTCTGTGAGGACAAGGTCTCTAAGTTTGTCAAAGGTGGTGATGTCTAATTCTGTTAACCAACCATCTAAGTAGCCATCTAATTCGAAGTCTCGCCAGGTGCAGGTAGGATTCTTGCGGTTAGATGAGAATAGCTGTCGAAACCTTTCAGCAGAGAGTTTGAAACGCTTAAGAAGTAGACCCTGGACCTTCTGGTAGTCTTTGCATTCTTCCTCAGGTTCCCGAACGACCATTCTGCCGACTTCCGGCGGGAGGGAACCAATCAGGTAGGGGACCCAGGTAGTCTCCGGAACCTTCAAAAATGTTAACTGCCGTTCAAATAAACTTAGGTATAGCGCCATGTCATCTTCTTTTGGATCAAACTTGGGTAAGATCCCCTTCAGATCCACCTTGGGCTGTTCCGGCTCAAGAGCTGAAGAAGTGGTAGATGCAAGGTTTAACTGGGAGGATTTTTGAATCTCAAGTTGCAGTCTCAGCTTTTCTAGCTCAAAAGTTTGTTCTCTGGCTTGTTTCTCTTCCTCTAGGGCTCGTTCTCTGGTTTGTTTCTCTTCCTCTCTCCTTTCCACCAACTCCGTATCAGCTAACTTTTCTCTTCTTACGCGCTCCTCAATGATGGATGTCAACATGTTTTTTGTTAATTCTTCATCATATTCTTTTGAATCGGTTATCAGTTTCTTTGATTGGGGCACTTTAAGGTTTTCCACCCCCTCCAAACCCAGTTCTGGGGCGAGGAGTTGTAGGTCATCTTTTCGGCCTTTTCCGAGGTAAACCATTGTATCACAGGAGCACAAATAGAATTTCTTGAGTTACGGTTTTTTATATTTACTGACAGAAAGGCTTAGATAATTTAATTTTCAGGCTTTCTCAGGAGTGAGCAGAAACAAAACCTAACCTGAGCAACATTCACACCGATGCCATTAGACCTGAACTTAAACAAGAGCTTAAACAAGAATTATCCATAACTTTCAAAATAGTAACTAAAATGCAACAATTTAATTGATTAGGGCCACCAATACCACTACTTACTACTAAGCAACAACAAACCAAAAATACAATTCTGCCAATTTCAAATTTTCATCAAATTTGAATTAAACCAAAATTAATCAAACGCAAATTCAAAACAATACCATTTTCTGAACAAAATGAAACAGAACTATTTTTACAAAATCAAAACTAATCTTACTCATCAAACCAAATTAATGCTATTCATCACTACTAAAACAAAACATCAAACTGCAAAATCCGATATATACATATACAAGAACATAACTAGCTATCACAATTAATAGAACATATATTTCAGTTTAACTAGCATAAATTTCCACTTTTATGGGCATTCCAACAATTTTAGTGCACACAACTCTACACAGAGTTTCGTTTCAGAAATCAATATTCTATCAAAAGTCTGGGTGATTTTTCTCTATTCACAGTCAGTTAGGACCATTTTTGCTTGTTTTAAAACTTTTCAAGCAAACAGATTTGCCAACTATATCCACCAGGCAACGGTTTTGCCAAAATATGATTTAGAATATTATTTTCGCTTTATGCACCAAATTATACCCAAAATACTAGTTAAACATTCTTTTATATGCTATTTACCTCTACAGCCAGTTTGGGCGGGAAACTGCCAACAAATTTCTATGCACATACAAAACACAAAATCCAAACGCAATTGTTCTTAAAAACATAATCAGGCAAAAGGATTGCCAAAACATATTAAAATATACAAATAGATACTATTTACAAAATAACTTTAGAGTACTTAACTCATTTAACAGCAGACGAAAACGAAAACAACGTTCTACCTCATCCAGCTAAATCCAAACGTTATATCCATTCCACGGCCTTTTACGTTGGGTGCCAAATTGTAAGACGACACGAAGTCCGAAAATGACAGACGACACTCGCATCTCACTTACACAAAAAACATTTTGTTAAAAAATAAACACTTCACGAATTACACATAAAAAGAACAACAGCTCTCGCTCACTCCATCTTAGCCTCGCTACTCATCTACGAACTCAAACGATTCCCTGGCAGAAGCGTCACTGTTTTGATTTTGCCGCTGCAGTCCTGGAGTTTGGCTGCTCAGGTGGGGAACACCTGTTACAACTTCTATTAAATCACACAAAAGCTTTAAACAGCCTTTTAATTGAAATTAACTGCTACAAAATATAATGCATATATATTAAATATGCAAGTCTCTTGTATAACGACATATGTATAATATATGTCGTACAATTTCTTGCTATAATTATGCATTTGAACTTCTCCAAAAGTGAGATTTTTCTACTCCAAGCTGCTCATTGGCATAACTGGCCTGATTTTCTGAAGTAGGCTACAGACCTCTTTGCGGTAGTTATTATATTAAGTTAGCATTAGTATATTATCATTAATTAGAATTATATTATTATACGTCCCATAGTAGCAAGCCCGTACTTAAAGGGGTGAATTTGGGGGGCTGTGCCCCCACCCTCCCAAAACGCCTTTGGAAAAATGTTACTCTATGCCCAAATTTGCAAATGAAATCGAAAAGTGATTTGAAAAAATAAAATGTTAAAGTTAAAATCAATTTCAAAAGTTTAGACATTTTTTAAGAGTTCTTAAATCTTGCTTTACAACCAGTGAAGTATAAAAACAGGTGTGTATTTTCAACACTAAACCAAGTTTTAAAACCCCAATGATTATTGATATTACATGACCTGAAAAGATTTGTCTTGCTTGCATTTGAACATGATATTGTTAAAAATATCCGACTACGTGATTTTGTTGACTGGTTTGTCAACATGGGCAAGCGAATGTTCTACATTGTTACTTCGGTATATCATATTTGTGTATCTAGCGTTAAATACATATAGAATTGCTATAAATTGAGTTTTTAATGCATTTTCCCTTGTGAAATATCAAATTTAGGTTTTAGAACCACGGGAGTATTTTCAGGAGCATACTTAAAAAAAAAAAAAAAAAAAAAAAAAAAAAAAGATTGAGGGAAAAATAGTGTACCAAATTTTATGGTTGACTGAATTTTTCATTATGGAATTATCGTAATTTCTTAAATATTGCAAGTGATTCTAATTTACTTTCATTACTTTCCAACAAAACTGAAAAGTGTTTATGATATAAGTTTGTCTGTCTGTCCGTCCATGTTCTAACTGTCCTAAAAACAGAAGGTGTTTACACATTTTTAGAATGATTTTGAGGTCATATAATTGATGGCCTCAGTAGAATGATTGAAATTTTAAAATATATATAATCAAATTTAAAATATATCGACCATAAAGCAGGGGTTGATTCAGGAATTATTTGCAGGTTTTCATTTTTGTGGATTTAAGCATCTTATTTTTGTGAATTTTCATAATTTTTGTAAAAGTCACTTTTTCTTAAAATGATTTATAGAAAAAGGAAGAAGAAATGGAAGAAGATAATTTATTTTTACTAACCAAAGTTAGCGATTTTCCGGTTTTTATATTTAACACCACACCTGTGCATTTACTTAGTGTTTAAGTGGTAAGTTGCTCGATTTTCTTAGAATAAAATTAACACCAGTAAAATTGTGGTTAACAAAATTTGGCCATACAGGGATAAAAATCATAAATTTTATTACTTTTTATTAAATAAAACGTTTTAAAGCAACACTACTGTCATTAAGCAGTAGAAATTCTATTCTTATACAATTTATCAATTCTTAGAAAGAAAAAGCCTGAAGTTAACAGATTTTATTGGAACATGCTAAAGTAGTTACAGTTCCTTAAATTTTTAATGTCTGGGCTAAAAAATTTAAACCTTTTTTTTTATGAGGGGAGGGGAGAAGAAAGCATTTCTTGGAAGAGTTCTTTTTAATAATAAATTCAAAATATAAAATTACTGATTATATTCTTTTTGTTTGATGTTGGACAGAATGCACAAAAATACATGGCATTCATGATTTGAATGCCAGATTGCGCGTTCGATTTTCCAAGCACCACCGAAGACCATCATGTGCTGGTTGTAAACGTGTGCATCTTAAATTTTCTTGGTTCCAGAAGTCCTCTGCCCAGTTATTAACAGCTTTCAAGAGCACAAACGTTTAGAAATCTCTTAAACAGGGTGTCTACCATCATGCAAAAGTCACGGAAAAGTCAAGAAATGGAAAAAAGGTCACGAAAGTCAAGAAATGAAGCACTAGGTCACGATTAGCGACTCAACTACGCTTTTCCATTTCGTTCAAATTCTTCGTTTCAAATTTTTTGCGTTAAGTTCATTGTGAGAAATTATTTTATGTATCTTTTCTTAACTTCATTTATTCGTATTTTGATTTTACGAGTGATTTCCTGTGAGGTAGGAAGTTGATTTGTTTATTCTCGTATCAATGGTGTGTGGGGAGGGGAGGCATCTGCTCAGTGTCCGCTCTTCTCCCTCCCGTCCTGAGAAGAGGATTAAAACCGTTCGTTGTAGCTTCAGGTCGTAAAATATCCCATTAGAGAAACAATCTGTCATTCAGAAGAGTAGTCATAACAATAAATTAGTTCCTACTGTAAATGGCGCTTTACGGTGTTTTACAAAGGCTGTAAGTAATTAATAAATGCCACTTGGTTATTGTTTATTTTTTCATATTTTCAAAACACATTCATCCAAACTTTGGCTGCACAGAAAGTTCAAAAGATGGGCAGATCAGGAAGTCTGGGGTAGGAAACCCCGCCTGCCCGTTGATGTACTAAAAGAATGGGGCAAAAGTTGATTCATTGATAGGGTGTCCAGCAGAATGGAAATGTACCTGTATATTTCGCACGGCGGGAAATACTACTTGAAAATATCGAATTTCCGGTCAGCATCGGGGCCAAATGAATGACAGCTCTGCTATAAAACAATTTTAGGCAGAGAAAGGGGTGGAAAATGTCAATTCAAAATTTGTGTCTGTTTTGCGGCCACTCCACAAAAATGAAATCGTCGACGATTGCGAGAATGCAAGTCTTTCATGGACTCCACGCGCTCCTGAGATGTTCATTTTCACTGTACTACGTGCTGAGTAAAAGCCCAATCGAAAGTGCAAAAATGCTGAGTAGGGAGAGCCATTAAGACTATTTGGAATTCATCGATTGGGAAATTAAAAATTTGGACAACAGGGTCAAATTCTTTCCGATCCCTGAAGTGTCGGGAGTTGTTTTATAATTATGTAACTACAAACTGCTGCACAATAATAATTATTAAGACTTTTTGCCTCTTTAGAAAATCCGCTGTCTCCGCGTACGATGGGAATTACTATCGCCCCCCCCCCCCTCTTTTTTTAACTATGTCGTGCTCTTGCATTTTTTCCCTAACACACGTCTTAGATAATCTGGCTTTCCTATTACAAATATTACGCATATACAGTGCTGCAACTAGAGATCACGTCGCCCGGTAGAAACCTTTGTCTTTCCACTTCCATTTTGACGTAACAGCACAATGCCTAGGGCAAGTGCCCCGTTTCCTCTCCTCTAATTGTAGGCTAGCATATATAGAGAGACAAAAATTGCAGATGACGCCGAATACGATAAAATTTGAATCTAATACGGAATGTTTTCGGGTCCGAAAATTTGCGTGATTATGAAAAATTTGTCTTCAAAACTGGATTCTCGTTATTTTACGATTACGAAACTTAATTTTATGTTTTGCTGTTTTTGAAATAAGGCATAATGGCGGCTTTACACAACTTTTGTAAAAGTGTAGATTTCATTAAGTGAAAAAATTTGGTAGATAAAAATGCAAATCCCACCACACTTTTGAATTAGTACATGAAGTTTAATAAAATTACGACACACATTTTGTTTTAAAAAATAATTTCTTAAAATTTACTGTAAATGAAAGTACCGTAAAATTGCACCTGTAAAGGAATTTTAAGAAAGCCTTTTTTTTTTTTTTTTTGCTTTTACAAATGTTTTTTCCCATAATCGAAACATCCACTTCTTCATTTTTATTATTATAGTTCCGTGATCTTGCGATTGGAAAACTTGAATTTTTTAATGTTTTTTGCTGAAATAAATCATACTGACGGTCTTACACAATTTTTGTAAAAGTGTTAATTGTATTAAGTGAAAAAAAAAAAAAAAAAAATTGGTATTTTATGATACAAATCCCCCACCATACTTGAATTTTCCACGCATGAGGAAAGAAGTAAAATCATCAAGACAACTTAAATATACTTACTCATACTATACTAACTTTACGCTTTCGTTGTAAAGTTTACGTTGTTTCACCAACTTTTATGATTTTACGTGAAACTTCCTTTTTTTTACGCTTTTAATGAATTTTTGAAATGTTTTTATTTTAATAAAATATGCCCCATATTTCGTTTTAAAATTAAAATCTCCTAAAATTTATTATTAATGAGATTTTCCCGCGGAATTCCGTGGTTATGTTTATTTTAAGATTACTGAATTGCCCATCTCCTATTTAAATTTGAAATAAGAATAAAATTCATTCTTATTTCAAATCTAAATTATTTTTTGACCACATATTAAAAATGTAAAATAGTAAAGAAAAAATTTCATTGAAGATCCCAGGTTAAAATATGAACGAAAGTTATACAAAATAATAGTAATGATAATGAAATTGAAGCAGGGGCTGTTCTGATTAAGAAAAATACAATATTTGTGAAAGCAAATGACTTAGCATGTTTATGCTTTTTTAATTATTCCTTTTCAGGCATAATTTTAGACTACTTTTTATGTATTACATAATTGTTTTTTCCCCTTCCCTAATGCGTTTAAAATAATAAATTTTGCATCCAGTATTTTTTGTTGTTGTTGTTGTTTAAGAAATATATATTAAGTGTGTTATGTCAATTTTAATATTTTATACTATTTAAGCTATGTAAATAGACAAAACTTAACAGGATTTCATGTGTTTATTTCATAGAAAAACATTAAAATACTGTTCGTATGCTATTTATAAAATTCGTTTAAAATGTCATTTACATGTTATTTAGCAGAAATCATCAAAAATGATGTCTGCCAAATAGTTGTATACTGAACTGACAAAAGTTCAATATGTCAATTGCGTATTGTTTTACACCTTGTGAATTTCAAAAGTTGGCAGCTATGTATCTTCAAGCCTTGAGAAAAGTATATCAGTTATCCACCTTCCCTCCTCAAAAAAAGAAAAAGAAAAGTTAAAATTGTTGGATTTGAGAGTATTTTTTCCTCCCTTCATTCCCTTTTAAATTCAGTGTTTTGATTATTTTCCACATTTTCTTTTTTAAAAACAATTACTTGGATTCCACTTAAAAATTATAATTATCGCTGATCTTCATGTTTCATGGCTAATAATTTCTACATTTTTGCATCCTTTTGGCAAATGAATATTTACCCTTAAGTATTTTTAGATTTTTATCACTAAAATCACATATCTGCACAAATGTATAATTTTGGGTTTTTTTAAATAAATTTCTTGAATTTTTAATGCATCTGAAAGCTTGTATGCAAACTTAAAGTTATCACATCACACTGATTCTGTGATTTTGAAAGGATATAGATTTGAATTAGACTGATTTTACATGGCTAAATGTCGAAATAAAGGAAGAAAATAGCCGATTTTATTTTAAATTCTTCTTTTTTATGATGCAGTTTATAATATTTGACTGTAAATTAAAATTAGACATTTTTGGTAATTCAACTCAAAATCTCGAGTTCTCCAATTGTTATTGCAGTGTGTACATCACATTTGAAGTAATTTAAAATAAATATTAATCAAGATGCTTTTTATATAAAACTTTAAAGAAATAAATTTGTTTAAAATATTTTTTAATTTGACTATTGTTGGCGATTATTCACTTTTTAAAGTATTGCATAATATCATAATCTTTAGATAATACTTTATATTGTATTGTTTTATTGAGTAACTCTTGCAACTTAATGCTATTATACATAAATATTTAATAATATATATTAATAGTGTTAAATTTAAAAGTATAATTTACCTTCATTTTATATCAGCATGATCCAGGGGTGCAAAAAATGTTTTTATTCTCAACATTTCCCTCAATCCATATGAAAAATTCGCGAAAATTTTATAATATGTTCTAGACTTTGCATAAGTTCTGTGTTACCATGGATGTAAAAAGATTTGCAATGTACTAGCTACATACATGTTTACAAAATAGCAATTGGTCCAAGTTAACTGAAAAGCAAACGGCTGATCAGTGAAAATGTTGAAAAAAAAAAAAAAAAAAAGCTTTAAAAATGGGAAGGGAAAAGAAAAACTCGAGAATTTTGTAATTCATTTTTAAAATGAAAATCAGTTGTATATTTTTCTGCAAAATTTCCCCCGATCCTAAATCGCCGGATCAAACATATTCTGCTTCCCTAGCATGATGTATTTTTGACATTAGGGTTTTGTATTTTTTATGGTAAAAAAAAAGTCAAGAAAAGGTCAAGAAATCAAGCTTACTTTTTGTGGTAGACACCCTGTTAAACTTCTGGTTAGAGTAGGCAAATGCATATACATACAGTGTACCTGCTTAAGTCTGCTATTTCTGAACGGTAAGAGCATAATAGTAATAACGGCATAAAAGTAAGGTCTAGGCATAGTAAAGTTGCCTTGTGTTACACAATTTAAACTGCTTACAGCGCCATGTGTTGGATAAATTTGTTGTTAGCGTTTTTATCCCAAAAGCGATCAGAGTACGGAAAAATGTATCTACAAAGTTGTTCAACATCATCTATTTAGTAAGAAAAGGCACCTTAATACTAATTTGCACACGGTTCTCATTAGTTCGCAAAATAATGCTACGATTAAAACGCACATTTGATTGGTCACATTTTTCCCCCAAAAAAATTCTGTATGTGTCACTGCCATTTGATTTTCTAACTACCGAAATCTCTTCACCAGCAGATAGAAGATACTCCTAAATATAGACAGCTTACAAAAACCTGATTTCTCGCTAACTGTTAATGACCGCACATCGCATCGCAGAGATGATTTTCGACCCACAACCTCCTCTAGAACTTAACAACCAGGCCCTGATTATCACATGGTCACTTGGGGTACGTGCCCTGAGCACACGTATATAAATAAGCCCAATATTGCGTTTAAAGCTATGTCCAAGGGCACGAAAATTGATCCAACTATATACAGAGACTTAAAATTTGAAAAGTGCCCTGGGAACAAAAATGTTATTGTCAGGCTCTTACAACCAACCCTCCTATTATTAGTCCTGTATTTTTAGCCAGTCTTCTCAAAGCATATTCAAGGTAAGCATGAACACACAGCAAGAGTCTTCTGTCAAAGTGACTAGGCTAGTGACAAGGGGGGCTAGGGTGAGCTTAGCCCAGGGCTGGGGAGTAGCGCGCTACTTGTAGCGAAACTACAGTAGCCGCTACTTTTTTTTTGTAGTTTGTAGTGTAGCGCGCTACTTTTTTTAAAAAGTAGTGTAGCGTGTAGCGCGCTACAAAAAAACAGTAGTTTGTAGCGAATTTTGGAAGCTACTTTTGCCGTGTCATTTCCGGCGATTGATCCCGTGGTGCAATTTCTCTCTCTTCTGACTCCAAGCATAACTGAAACTGATGCTTGAAAGACACCCAATCTCTCCCCCGCCCCCCCTCATGCAGGGGACACACGCACACGAGGGGGGGGGAGGGGGTTTGCTTTGCCTGAAGCGGAAGCCTGACATTGTGCATCTTTTTTCTTTTTATCGTTCTCAGTATTATTTGTAGAATCACCAATCTGCCATAAAGAGGACAAAAAAGGAAGGAAAGAGAGGTCCAAAGTTGAACAGAGGTTATTTTGATGGGGCCTCGAGAGTCTCATTATCACACGGGCGTGTGGGCCCGTGAGCCCCTGAAAAATAAAGGCCTCGCAAATCTCTCCATTTATTGTATATTAAATTTATATATGCTGCAATAATAATTTTTATTAAGCTAAATTTCCTTTATCTATATCATAATTGGGTAACAATAAAAAGGCTTCGAGACTTATTTTCTGTTCTTCTTTCTAACACAATGATAATGGTTTCTAAGACTAGATCAATAAAATAGAAATTAAAGGCGTTATTGAAAATTTATGCCCATATGTACTTATCACAAAATATCCATTAGTTAGCATTTTTTTAAATATTATGATGAAGAAAAGAAAATTTTCTGGCAGGTGGAACTCAGCGCACACATACGCTAATAATACAAATGGATTAAAAAATATTAAAATCAATTTTAAATGCATAGTCTTGTTCTAAATGAGTATAAATACATGGGTAATTTTTAATTTAATTTTAGAATTATTTTGAAATGTTTCATTTTTATGCTGGGAAAATAGAAAACAATCACAAATAAGTTAAAATGTCTGTAATAGTATAGGGGCCCAAAACAACCTTTTTTTTTTTTGCCCCGGGGCCCCTTCTATGTCTGATCAGGGTCTGCATATTTTTGACTGCTATTGCGTGTTTGCAACATAAATCAACATAAAAATGAGTATTTTTTGCTTTCGAAAAGGAATTTTACATATCTGTAAATTGTATGCTTTTGTAACATCATTAATTTTCTTTGATCTTTTTTTTTATTGCACCCATAAATACAGTGTAGTGTCCACTTGCCAGGATGATTGCCAATCATTCAGTGTCCAGTATTCCGTGAACTTCCTTTTAGGCGATATCCTTTCAAATCTGACATGATATATAGTCAGTCCTCGCAATTAGCGACCCCCCCCCCCATCCTCTCACTCACCATCTACGGAAAACTACGAAGCGTGAGAAAAACTTACGGTTTTCTCACAGGAATTTTCTTGAAAGCATCGAGACCGCTTCTGGAAGAATCACCGACATTTTTAATTTTCTCTTTGCCTCCTCCTTATGATCGATGCATTGAACAACAATTTTATTTATGCTTAGTTTTACTAAGTTTAT
The DNA here is from genome assembly GCA_038373885.1 of Cheiracanthium punctorium. Lineage (NCBI taxonomy): Eukaryota > Metazoa > Arthropoda > Arachnida > Araneae > Cheiracanthiidae > Cheiracanthium > Cheiracanthium punctorium. The sequence goes on from JAWZYV010007779.1 coordinate 310,381, forward strand.
TTATATTAAGGTTTGGTCATTTTTGAACGTTATAGTGCACTTTTTTGAGTTTGGGCACTTTTTATTATCCTTGTGTCCTGGTGGTGCGTTCAACTTCCACAAGAGTAATGACAGTTCTGCAGTATTGTAGCTTTTCAAACATTAATTAATCACGTGATTATGTTCTACAACTAGGAATGTTTTTTGTCTCAAAGAAGTGTAAAAACTGATTAGTACATTTTTCGTGGAACCTGAAACTGAAAAAAAAGAAAGTAAATATCTAGAAATTGTACACATTTCTTTTTTTTTTTTTTTTTTTTGACGAGTTGATAACCTTATCTTTTTTGAGTTTGTTGAAAAGGGACAAAAGGTATAAGCATATGCATCCAAGATATTATTTCAGGGGCTAAAAATATTGCTGACCTCGGTTACAGTGTTCTTCGTTTGTAGTGACAGTTTTCAGATCCGGTCCTAAGGTAGAGCGAACGGTGCGACCGCACCGGGCGCCATCTCTACCAAGGCTGTTCAGAATAATATAGCACTGTGGATGTCGGAAATGGTTTCATTTACCTGTTAATAATTGTTTAATAATAAATCTTTTAGTCAATGTACAGTAGTAATCAATCATGTTAATAGTGAATTTTAGTGAACTTTCTGTGAAAAAATAAATTATTAACAGGTACTCGAGGACGACTTATCAAACCCTACATTGTTACGTGATTCATAACCGTTTTATTTACCTTTACCACTCTTTAACTTTTTGTCAATGAGTTTCAGAGCACCATGCATATTTGACAGTCCGTATATTATTGAAGTTGAAAGCCTCATTTTAACCCCTGAAAGCTTTTATAGCTAAATGTGTGGCGTGCAAGAGCTGATCTAGGGTACGTGGAGCCTCCCTGCAAACGTAAAGAAGCCCGTGTTATGCTCCAGATTAAGTTTTCCTTAGTTTTTTAGTTCGAATATGGTGCTCCGATGCCTTGCTTACCGTGTCGGGCCGTCCCTGGCTACGGGGGAGCAAGGAAGGTCAACTGTACCCGGGCGCAGCATCGGCCAAGGGGCGTTAAATGGTATATGAAAGCTACCTAGTTGCATTTTTAAAAAATAGGAGGGGGCGCAAAATCTTCAGTTGTCAGGTGGAAACGAGATTTAGTCATTTGCTGTGGGACAGAGAAACTGTTCTCTCAGCTTGTTTCCATCCCATATTCAAACTATTCTGGATTGAGGAGGAGAGGAAGACCGAAGCCAAAAAAATGGATGGAGGAATACCTCCAGAATATGTTTCCGACAACTTCAGATATCAGTATCGAGGATCATGACTGGATGATGAGGCCCATGGATGATGACTTTTCTGGTTTTTTTAATTTCTCTTTCGCATGCACTCGAAATAGTTACGAGGAAGAACTTACAAGGTTCTTGTCAGAGCCAATCAAACCCGTATCTTCGCTTTCGGCGTACACGTATATGAAAGAAGCCTTAAAAAAAAACTAACACTGGCGTGCCGTCCAGTGCATCTTTACAAAGATTGTTTTCGATTGCATCGGACGTATTTTCTCCTCGACGATCATGTTTGGCGGATAACAATTTTGAGATCCAGCTCTTGTTAAAATTTAATAAACATGTTTTTGAATAAATTTATGTGGTTTTTATTTTATACTAGAGGCATGGCAGTCTTCCATGAATATGTTGAAATTCTGCTTTCTTTCGTTAAAATTTTAAAGTGTCTATTATATTTAAATTATTAGGTTTTTTGTGTAATAATTTTCAGAATTTAATACGAAAATATGAGAATTTCTATTAATAATTAATAGTTTGTAAAATCCTTAGACTTATCTCTCTCTTAGCCTTAAAATAACAATATAATTCTATAAAATTCTTTTATACCTAACACAAAGAAAAAGTTGTGTTGATGATAATAACTTTTAAAATTTCTTTAACATATATAGAGGATTTTTTTAATGCAATGTTTTAAATAGATATATCATGAATTTAATGAGTAATTGTTTTCATTATTTTATTATATGCATATCATATGTGATGTTTTCAATTAAAACAATTATACAATATTACATGGTTCACACGGGTCATTCGTCATAAATCACTAATTTGGTAAGTCATGAAAAAAGGCCTTTATACTCATTAATTTTGATTTGTGCTCAAGAAACTAGAATGTTTGTACAACATGAAAGGGGTCTCAAAACGGGCCTTTTTTCCCCGTTCAGACATCCATTTTATTATATTTTTAAAAACTTTTTTAGTTCTCATGATTTTTCTCATGCTTTCAGAGCTCACTTTCCCAATTTATTTTTATCATAGAGGTATTAAAACTTAATTAGTTTCAGCAATACTTCAATAATTAGCAGTAGTTGCCAGTAGCGTATATATAGGCTAGGCTTCCATTTCGGGGGGAGGGGGACGATTCGGTATTTTAAACTTTATTGTTCTAAAGTTAAAAGAAATGTTTCAAAATAGCTCCTTTTTAATAATTGCTTTACATTTTCGGAGGGGGCCCGCCTCCCCCTGCTCAAATACTCGCCTGGTAGTTGTTTATTAGAGCAATAGTTTTTTTCTAATTAAAGGCGAAATGGTGCCCGGGGTCTTCCGTGCGTCCACCAAATCTGCGGCGCTCAACGCTACAAGGAAACCATCTTTCGTTCTTTGGACGCGAGAGACACCCGCTGAGGTCATTAATCACGCTGGACGCGAGTAGAAAACCAAGGCTTTAGATATCGATAGTTTTCTCTAATTAGGATATAAATATCCTTAAATATGAATGTAATGCAAATTGAATCTGTTAGCAAAATTTGTCTCCTAAAAGTAGCGAAAAAGTAGCGAAGTAGCGACTACATTTCAAAAGTAGTGTAGCTAACTACATTTGTCAAAAAGTAGTTGTAGTTGTAGTTAACTACATTTTTCGAAAAGTAGCGGTAGTTGTAGCGCGCTACAAAAAAAAAGTAGTTTTTCCCACCACTGGCTTAGCCCACCCTAGCCCCCCCTCAGTTATGCCAATGAAGCTGCTCCAATATTGGGATTTTTATGCTCCAAAATTGATTTTTTGATTTTACATCCCTGATAATAATGGAAATACTCTTCATTGCTATCCATTGTTTGGTTTTAATTACAAATAAATGTTTGATATTATATCCAATAATAATAATAATAATATTATTATGTATAGTATAATATATAATAATAACCTAGATCTAGTCGTTTATTACATAATATGAAGATTAACCATTTGCACTTAAGAGGTGACTCTCAGTCACCCCTGTGTGTGATACAATAATTCGAAAGGTGCCTCTTGCTCACCACTGTATGTGAAACAGTAAATCCATAACTGCCAACATCTATGAAATATAATTAACCACTTTTTGTAGATAAAGCTCAGTGGTATAATGGTTAATGCACCGCACTGCCGTCTCACAGGTCCAGGGTTCAAATCCTGGGCTGGCCAAGGTCGACTCAGCCTTTCATCCCTTGAATGGATTGATAAAATGAGGACCAAGCTTGCTTGAGGTCAAACACTGGGGGCTTTGCGTCAGGCTAACCACCTTGCTCAGGCAAATGCATCCGCACCCCCGAGCCTATGGTCACAAAAGCAGGGTTGGGCAGCACAGGCCTTGGCCCCGCAGAGGAGCTGTTGTACCTATGTTTGACTTTTGACTTTTTGTAGATAGTATATTTTCAAATAATTTTTCAAAACAGTAACCAACTCATGTGTTGAACTTAAATTATGTGGTAATCTAAGTCGAAAATTACTGTTTACAAAAAAGGTTGCTTATATTCCATAGATATTAGCCGGAAACTATTAACATGTCTCAAGTTGCTGGTTTGTTCAAGCAAGAAAGGCTTCGAGCACAAAGGGATGAAATTTAGCTAGTTGTTCTAAATATTAGATTTTCATTTTTGATTTTATTTGTAATTGTTGCTTAGTTATAATAGCGTTGATAATTATATAACATTGATTTCCTAAGAAATAAGCCCAACCACTGTCATGGTGCATAGCACACTGAACTGGAAGACGGAAGGTGTCTGGTTCAAATCTAGGTCGCATCCACCGACCTAACTGTTCGGAGGTTTCCGTGGTTTCCTGTGAAACTTAGCATAAGTACGGGTTAGGACCCCTTAGAAAGACCCGCGTGGAGGGCACCCCACCCATAGGCCTAGATCCTTCATGCAGATAATTGGCCTTAATCCCACAACACAAACGTGGTCTTTTTTATAAACTTTGTGATACACTCACTTAACAAAACAATATTTGTACAGTTAATTTGGGAATGACAGTGAAATCATTTTGATGTGGCCAGTACGACCAGATTGATGGGGATTGAGTCAGATCTAACTAGATTGAAATTGGTGCTAGATTGCAATCTCTAATGGGAATGCCCATATTTAAACTATTGTTTGACTTCTAAATGAAATAGTTAATCTATGTGCAAATACTTATTTATGGTATTCATGTTGATATTTTGTTGCAAAATGTTGTGTCTTGTCTTTAATACCACAATTAGAGGGTGTTTATATATATATATATATATATTAAATAACTTTCTGAAAGAGTCTAGTAACTTGTAATACTTCATTAGAAAAAATTATGTATGTATAATATAAAATGTTTCTAGTAGTTTGCTAACTCTTACATGTAGCCATAATGTTAGTTTTAGAAAATGTAATTCTATGTTTATCATTTAATTATTCTATTTTCAGATATTGTTAGCAATTTATTTTGGTTTGTTGCAAGGCAGTTAACCCTGAATGATTTCCTTGAAGCTTCTTTTGGAAACTGTGAATCATTCAACAAACTTAAGGAACCTTTGCAAAAATATTTAGAAGAAAAAATTTTTCCCACTGAAAATACTGAAGATGAAAATAAGATAGTTATTGAACAAATCATTTCAAATTTTGATGATCTTATGGAGCCATTTATGGTTTGTAAAAATTTATTATTTGCTGCTTAATATATTTTTCTTAGTTTGCTATTTTTGGGAGTACTGCTTCAATTAAATTCACCTGTTGCATGTGTTTTGTTTTTCCCCTTAGAAAACTCTTAATGTGAAACCAAATATTGATTACAAAGAAACAATGCATAATTTCTTAAGAAGCAACATCAAAGTTCTTAAAAAGGCTCTTCAGCGTCCTATTCCAGGTATTTTTACATTCTAATGCATAAAAATTGTGAAAGATATTTTATTACATTCAGTTTCTTTACTGAGTATTGATAGACACTGAACATTAACACATGATTATTATTATAGAATCAGTAATCAATTACTGCAATTTCCAGCTTATAATCTGCAGGTGCTCTTTTTCAAGTAGAAAAAAAAAGTTTTTTTTTTAGATAATATGCTGCGACAAATTATCCGCTGATAATATGAGATATTATAGAAAACCATGGTATTAAAATTACAATTGGTTTAGTGCAAAACATTTCTCTTTAAAAATGTATTGATATGATGAATCATCAAATATACTTTAATTTTCTGAAATTTTAATCACTGTCAATGCACATCACATTTTAAGCCACAGACCGATAGCACCATATGGAGCCACCATGAAATATGTAATCTGTATTTTTTTAGCAGTTAATTTTGCCAGTAAACACAGGATTTCTTTTATTTCTCTCTTCTATAAACCAGCGATGTAACACTTCTAATTCAGGCCAATTTGGCTGGCTAAACCGAAAACTTTTACATTTTTTGTTGCTCGCATTTCTAATTTGTTTTTGGATTTCTTCCATGTTCGAATGTTCAATTCATGAACTTAAAATAGTCTTCTGGCCTCCCAATTTGCAACTTCATCATTATTACTGATTGCTTAAGTTTAAAATCAACTGAATAGCTAATGCGCTTTTTTACTGAGCGATGATTTTAAGAACAATATTCTACAACAAAACCATGAGAATTATCCCGGTCTCCTGCGAATCTCTTCTGCAATGATCTCTATGTGAGTTCAAGTGAAGTAGTGATGCTAATATGTTCAGCAAAGTTTTCCCGCTTCACACACAATTTCATTTCTGCATCAATTCATTTTGTGCAGACTGACCAATCAGAAGTCATTTTGAACGCAAACCAATTTCAGCATTTTGAGATTACTTACCAATGTGGTTTGAGAAGTGTGATCAAACTGGTGTGCATGTAATGAATAGTTACGACCCTTTACTGTCCCTGTTTTCCCTCTCTTCAAGAAATCTACCAGACAACTGCAGTGCCATCTAGTGTTATGTGATTGATTAACATACTTAAATCTTTTCCAGGGTTGAAATATACTAAAGTAAAAGGAACTTTTGTTTTGTTTTTAAAATTTAAATGTAAATCCTGAAGACGCTTTTGAAAAAAACTCCTTTAGATAGTATGCAGCGATATATAATACACAATGGGTAATTTTTCATCTTTTTTAGTAGATAAGCTGAAAATTATGGTAAATGTTATATTAGGAGTAAATAAGTATCAACTATTAATATCAAGTTGTTGTAAATAGGGCCTTACATATTTTTAAAGATTAATAGTTAAAAGTCTATATTAGTATTGCAAGCTATTTGCATGTAGGGAGTACAAAATATTGTGTTTTCTATTTTTAGTATTTAATGAACCAATTTTGTTTTTATTAATTTTTCATTCCATTTTATCATTGATGAGTCAAAGAAAAAAAGTATATCAAAAATAGGAAATACCTGACTACAGGGTCATAGCCAAAGGGGGTTTAGGGGGATCAATCCCCCCCCCTCTCCATGAGGATTTTTTTGCCATACAAAATGTATATTATTCTCTCCCTTATTTCACACATGTATGCATATATGTAAGTTGCAATACTCGTAACCCCCCCTCTCCCATGAAAAACTTCTGGCTATGCCACTGCCTGACTAGAATAGTAGTTGACAACCTGAACTTATATATTTATTAAACAACTTCTTGTGATGCACAGCTCCACTAATATTCCATAATTATTGTAGTAGTTTGAACATTCTCTATATTTTTCTTTCAGATTCAGTCCAGTTTGGAAACTTCATCAATGGTTTGTGCCATTCAGTCTTCGTAGAATTCCAATATCTGCACAACAGATGTGTTGAAAATGGAAATCAATCATTACAAAATGCTGCAAATGCAGCTGTAGTGAGTAACTATATGAGTATAATATGAATTTATGTATTGTTATTGTTAAAAAAAAGTCTTTCTAATGTACAATTTAATACTCTTTCTGGGTTGTAATTACAGGGTGTCCTACACTAACTGGGTGTGCTGACTAAAAAGAAGGGTACTTTTTTCATAAAAAAAATGTCATTTTCTTACTAGTTCCAAGTTTTCGGCTACTTGTACCTTACTCGGGGGTGACTAATTTGAAAATCATATTTCGTTTTTTGTCAACTCCTTTTTCTTTTCTAAGTTGCTATTGCTTGCCCATCACAGTAGCGTAGCTGGGAATTTTTTTCCGGGGGTGGCTGATAACTCAAAATCTAGAATGCAATATTACTTCTAAAAGTCAATATATCTTCTTTTTTTTTTCTTGGGTAACAGAGGAAAAATGACCCCTCCTCCCCTTTATTTTTCCTAAAAGTGTTCACATTTAAAAAAAAAATGAATTAAAGAAAAGATTAAAATTAAAAAATAAATATCATAAATTGAGTTTAAACCTTTTGCAGACCGAATTCAGATCCAGGCATATTTTAAATAATCTTTTTTGCATATTTTGCCTTCTAATGCATTAGTTAAAGGATATTACACGGGTGAAATAAATTAAGAGAATTTGCATATTTTATCGAATTTCATGAAAAGAACTGAATTGAATGTAAAACCACTGCTTCTAGACAAAATTTCTTTTATGAAGAATAATTAAAGTATTGTATTATAGTTTTATCGTTTCTTAAAATGAAATTTCAAAAGTACAAATAGGAGTGTCTTATAATAGCCACCCCTGAACACGTCTGTCCCATAAGAAATATTGTATAATAGTATATTGGATGTGTTTAACAGATGAAAAATTGATTCATCCTCAAGAAGAGTGTATAGAAGAAAATTTCGAATCGGTTAAAGATAACTATGTACAAGATGGAGGGAAGAAAAAAGAAATATTCATAACTGTATTATTGATTGTAGTTATTATATTCAAATAATCATAACTATAATCGATTGTAAAAGTAAACATCAAATAGTAGAAATAAAATTAAAGTATATAAATAAATAAAAATATAAATAAATATTTACTTTACTAAAAAATTAATTAATTACCAGTACTGGTATATTTTTAAAAAAAGAGCGGGGGGGGGGGGGGAGGGGGAATGTTTGCACAGCATGAGGTTCGAACCTAAAACATCAGAGAAGTCCACAGCCTTGCTGACTACACCATACTGCTCAACTGCTCAACCAACTGCTTTTGTTCTTAACTTACATTTCAAGTCTTGGTAAAGTGGTTCGAAAATAAATATTAATTTTTCTTGACTGCATTTGAATATTGCATCTTAGTATTTTACACATAGTATATTCACATGGTATACCACCACTATGCCAAAGATAATTGAAATCCATTTCCCTGAAGCCATGCCTCCTCCATGTGAGTAGAACTACATATACATGTGAACATACTGTAAAAGAAAGTATGATTTATCGCAAATAGTTGTAATGAATTTATAATACTGAAAATTGATACCTTTCAGGCTGTTCTATCTGAAAAGGGAGGATTTCAATTGACTTTCGCCCAGGATAGGAAGTAAACTTATAATCACATAACTATGAAAAAATTTTCAGAATGTTTCATCTAAAACTATACATGTGTTTCAGCTCAGTGCATTTGCACTGAGCTAAAATTTGTAGAGTTATTTAATTTTTTTTTTTTTTTTTTAAATTATCAAACTTGACACTTTTTCTTGACTTTCGCTCATGCTCAGAAATAAACTTAACTATACCATAATTATGAAAATTTTCAGAATGTTTCCTCGAAAACTATATTGTGAACTGACATTGAGCTAAAGTTTGAAGAGCTATTTAACTTTTTTTTTAAGATTGTTAAACTGACAATGTCAGAACTATGGAAATTTTTAGTGTCCTTGAACTGAAAAAAAATTCAAATTTGAAAAGTTATTTGATTTTTTGAAAAAAAAAATATTAAACTTGGCTTTTTTTTCAGAGAAGTCTGCTTTTTGTGTTAATTTTCAACCCAGATAAGAAATAAATTTATAGTGCGAGAGCTATTCAAATTTGAAGAATTAGTCCATTTTCATAAAAAGAAAAAAAAATTGTTTTTTTTTTTAGACTCAAATTTAAAATTAGCATACTAAAAATTTTTCAATCAAACGTAGCTTTGAAAAATAAATTTGGGTCACTTCATAATACATTTAAGAATGTTTTGGGATAAAAAATTTGCTACATTTTTCTTTTATAAATTTTATAGTTTTGAAATTCGTAATTATTTATGAATTCTAATGAACATGACTTTTGATCAAGATTTATAATAAAATTACAATAGAAGAGCTATTGAAAAGTTTATCTTGTTTTCCAAAACTAAGTTACAAGGTTTTATAAGCATTAACTTTACATGAGCAATTTAATTTTTAAAGAATAATAAATAAACATGATATTTCAAAAATTCATATTTCGTTCCTTTTGAATACTTATTGCAGTACTTTACAGCAAGAAACGTCCATTTTATCTTTTCAATTTTAGAGTTTTATTTCTAAAATTTTATGGAGATCTTATAAAGCAGGGATGCTACGGCTGCACCAATTGCGCCCAACTGTGCCAAATGGAATCTCTTAATACATCCTGATACAAAAAGCATATTTTTGAAGGTTTCTGCGCCAAAAGAATCTCTTGGTATTTCCTGATACAAAAAGTATAATTTTAAACAAATTCTGCTCCAAATCCGTGCTGACCCAGGGTCCAAAAAAGTAAATAAAACCAAAAATTACATACTAATGTATCACTTTCCCGTTTTCACCAGAACACTATTCTCTTTTCATTCAGAAAGCGGGCACAGTTCGAAACTGATCTCCCCCAAATTCAACAAATCCAAACAATATACTTTATTGTTTTAAAACCAAGCATAGAATTAATAATAGTAAAATAAAAACAGTAACCAAAAAAAGACAATGGCTTTAGAAAATTTTTCCTCTACAAAGCACTTTATTTAATAGATTTGTGTAAATAAGGTATCAAGGGTCATCAAAACAGGGAGGACTTCCCGATTCCCATACAATGGCACAAGCATCAGTTTTCTTTTTTTCCCCTCAGGTATGGGGGTCGGTTATCATCACAATAATAGGTAGGTAAATTAAAAAAAATGTTTATTAATCCTAATTAGATTATACTTATTTTTTAATAATCATTTTAATTACAATTTTTAGTTACATAAATGTATAAATGAATCGTGAATATAATGCTAGTATAAACTAAAGGTTCCCAAGTGTCAGATTTTGGGGGTGCACCCTAACAAGGAAACAGGGCTTAACAAGGAAAGTGTTCCAATTTCTCTCTATTCTTCCTATACTGTATTAGGTCAACCGCATAGACCAAGTTGAGACAAGCCAAGCAAAAGGGAATAATTTGTGTGGATTTATGGACAGGTGAGTAGCTTGTAAAACGTTCTTATTGACAGGAATGTATGTATTAATTACAAAGCCATTTGGCACATGTCTACAGTGTTAAAGTTAACATCCTGCCTGGTTGTTGATCATAGGCTTTGTATGTATAAAGCTGTAGGCATTACCCTTACCACAAGTTGCATTGGAGAAGAATCTGGTTTAGAAAACTAATACTAAATCTAATAATGCAATTATAAACTTAATTAGTTCAGTTTTCATCCCCCCCCCCCTCCTTTGTGGATATTCCAAAAAGTTTGCAAATGTAATTACTTTTAATATTTCTAACTGTGAAGTATCATATTTGTTTTTAATTAATGAAAGTGTAGTAACTAAGCAATGCTCTTCTTTTCAGAATACAATATGTAGTGGTGGACCAATGCACTCCTTTCGCATGGCTCTCAGCTTTATGGTATCTAGGTTACTTTCCAGTGATCCAGTGTACTTTGATGTTGATCGTATTCAGAGATATATTGTATATAAAACAGCATCTGGTTCTTCTGAAGCTTCACCTTCAGAGTCTTCTAAACCTGAATTAGAAGAGAATGCATCAAAATCAAAAACTCCTGAAGTGAGTTCTTTTATTTTAATTTAAAAAAATGAGTAATCAAGAAAGTCTGGTGTTATACAAACTCTAAACAAACATACAAAATAAATAAATGCTTAAATGTGAAACACATAGTCCAGGCAAATTAGACCAAAAAACAGCAAATGGGGGAAAAAATTTATATATTTTTGAAATTTGGGGAAAACACTAATTGGGTATGTAGTTGTATGAAACAGAAAAGTTCCCCCCTCTCGGGCTGCTGCGTGTCCCCCCCCCCCCCAAAAGGTCACTTTTTTAGATTTTTGCATCTATCTCAAAAACCGTTCGTCTTAGCAAAAAAAAAAGGTCAATTACTAAATGAAAGCTGATAAAATTTCCTACAAGAATGTAATTGGTTATTTTTTTCTATTTGCAATAGCTTTCGAGATATGTTTTAAACAACATCGCTAATTTTTGGAAAACGCTTCTTTTTATCCCGATATTTAACATATTTTCTCTTAACTCTCCAACCCTCAGTTTTATAGCAATTGTTTTCGTAACAAAGTTGTAGAGTATTCAATTACCTTTAAAGTGAGTTATTATTAGTAACTTTCTTTAAATGATCAAAAGTTTTTGAAATTTTCAATAAATTTAGCAAATTTGAATAAGAACTACATTGCGCGTCAAAGTATGACAAAATCTAGGGAAAAAATTATAAAGTTTTGAAACTTTGAGAAAACATTGGTTGGGGATGTCCCCCCCTTTAGCCCCCCACCGCACACCCCCATAGGTCCTTTTTTGGGATTTTCACTTTTATCTCAAAAACCGTACGTCTTAGCAAAAAATTGTCAGTTACAAAATGAAAGCCGAGGAAGTTTCCTACAAGATTGTTGGGGGTTACTTTTTTCTAGATACAAAAGCTTTCGAGATATATGTCTTTGAAAAAATAGCAAATTTTTGGAAAACGCTTCTTTTTAACACTATTCCCCACTAACTTTGCCTTATAGCTCTTCAACCATCAGTTTGACAGGAGTGGGTTTAATGCAAAGTTTTAAAGTATTCAATTACCTTTAAATTTAATTTTTATATGTAATTGCATTTTTAAATGATCAAAAGTTACAGCAATTTGAACTTTTCAATACATTTTAGGGAATTCGAATGGAAAGTGCATTGTGCATCAAAGTTCAAGAAAAAACCTAGGAAAAAGCTTATAAACGTTTGAAACTAGGGAGAAAACACTGGTTGGGTATGTAGCTGTATGAAACAATCTCTAGGGGGTGCCGCGTTCCCCCTTTCAGCCCCCTGTCCCTCAATGTTCCCTTTTTAGATTTTCATTTTTATCTCAAAATTGGTGCTTCTTAGCAAAAGCATACCAATTACAAAATGACAGCTGATAAAATTTCCTAGAAGATTATAATTTTTATTTTTTTATGTATTGAATTATTTATTATTCGATATCTTTATTATTAGTATTTTTTTTTCTATATCGAATAGCTTCGAGATATGTTTTAGAAAACCTCGCAAATTTATGGAAAACGCTTTTTTCCATCCCATATTTCGACTATGGGATGGAAAGACTTTCCTTCTAGCTGCTGATCCTTAATTCAGAGAATCCGACAGTCGAATTATCAAAATTTGTAATCTCCTTTTTTTTTTTCAAGAAACTCCCCTCTCTTCTGTTACATTTTCCTTATGTCTGGGAAAGTCTGGGAAAATTCTTCAAAAGACGGCCAAGTGGAATGAGTGAAGGCCAATTTGCACTGTACAGCAATGTGCAGGAAGACTATGAGGATACATTTTTATAAAATAAAATTGATCCACAGGTTTGTTGCACTATTATTGTACAGATGTTGCACACAAGAGAAAGTAAGTGTGCTATAATTATGCAGTAATTTTTTTATTTATTTTGCTGACATTATTAATTCTGATGATAATTGATCTCTGAAATGCAAATGTCAAAGTACATAATATTGAACAGATGTATTGCGTTACAGAATTCTATTGATGTAAAAAATATCACTTTCAAAACATTTTTTGGGGGGTGGGAGAGGGGGTTAATTTAGACTTCAGTACTAACATTTATGTGTTTAATATGCGTTTATATACGAATAAAATGTAACTAGTTCAGCAGAAAAAAATGGGAGGAAGAAAAAAATGAAATAGAACCAAACCATACGCTTATATAATATAAATTATTATTGAGAAAAAGAACAGTTTTGCATAAAAAAAATTTTTGGAGGAATGGATGCGCCCCCCAAGGTAGAGGAACTTTCCTGTTTCTTAATATTGCACCACCTACAAGTGTTTTCCCCAAGTTTCAAAACTTTATAAATTATTTTCTAGATTTTGTCGTACTTGGTCGAGCAATGTAGTTTTCATTCGATTTCTTTAAAATTTATTGAAAATTTCTAATTGCTATTATTTTTTATCCTTTAAAGATAAAATTACAAATAATAACTTATTTTAAAGGAATTGAATACTCCTGTAAAAGTGAGGGTTGAAGAGCTAGTATAGCGCATAGTGAAAAATTGTGATTAAAAGAAGCGTTTTTCAAAACCTTGCGATTTTTTCTAAAACTTAAATCTCGAAAGCTTTTGTATCTAGAAAAAAATAACCCCCAACAATCTTGTTGAAAACTTCCTCAGCTTTCATTTTGTAACTGACAATTTTTTGAGATAAAAGGGAAAATCCCAATAAAGGACCTTTTTTGGGGGGGCTAAAACATGCCCCCCCCAGAGAGGGGGAACTTTTCTGTTTCATACAACTACAATCCCAACCAATGTTTTCCCAAAGTTTCAAAACTTTATAATTTTTTTCCTAGATTTTGTGATACTTTGACGCGCAATGTAGTTTTCATTCAAATTTGCTAAATTTATTGAAAATTTCAAATTGCAATAACTTTTGATCATTTAAAGATAAAGTTACAAATAATAACTCACTTTAAAGGTAATTGAATACTCTACAACTTTGTTACGAAAACAATTGTTATAAAACTGAGGGTTGAAGAGTTAAAAGACAAAATATGTTAAATATCGGGATAAAAAGAAGCGTTTTCCAAAAATTCGCGATGTTGTTTAAAACATATCTCGAAAGCTATTGCATATAGAAAAAAATAACCAATCACATTTTTGTAGGAAATTTTATCAGTTTTCTTTTTGTAATTAACATTTTTTTGCTAAGACGAACGGTTTTTGAGATAGATGCAAAAATCTTTAAAAGTGACCTTTTGGGGGGGGCAAAGGGGGGGGGGGAACTCTGTAGTTTCATACAACTACATACCCTATTAGTGTTTCCCCAAGTTTCAAAAATATATAAATTTTTTCCCCCATTTTTCCTAATTTGACTGGACTAACAAGTCAGCCTATGCTGGCCATCTTACTGTTTAGTAAGTTGACAGTATTTTGTTGAGAGTATTTTGTCTACAATTTCATCCTTGATGTCCTGATAGTTGTTGCGGAAAATAGTCTTGTCTTACAATAAATTACCGTTATTAAAACTTTCATACTGCTGTGTATTTAACTGTGTAGCAGACATGACTTGTTTACTTAAGATATTCCTCTTTTACAGAAATATTTATTATTATAAGTTCTACTTGTTTCCAAGAGCAGAAAATTTTCAAGGCGTGACATTACCTTGGAATACAGATATTTTTATTACTTCCTTGTACGCATACCTGCCAACTCTTCCGGTTTTGACGGAAGACTTCCGTTTTTTTTTTACGATATCTTCCGGTCTTCTGCCAGAAGATAAAATCTTCCGTTTTTTAATTTTAATTTAGTTGATGTATTAAATTGTATCGCGGATTATGCTAAAAAAATCGTAAATAAATAAATCCATTTCAAAAAAATTATTCATTAAGGTAATCATTTCGACCGTAACAGCACAATGCTGTTATACGAGTGACGTCATGGCGTTTGCAGTGATGTTAATTCTGCTCCGAAACACAAATTCTTGCGCCGAACTGCGCTTTTAGCCGTTTTTTGCGCCGGTCTGTGCCGAATACGTCATTTTGACTCTTTCAGGGTGCGCCGAAGCACAAATATTGCGCCGAACTGCGCTTTTAGCCGATTTTTGCGCCGGTCTGCGCCGAATACGTCATTTTGACTCTTTGTTAAATTTTTGCCACGCTCATTTATCTTTTAAAGTTTGTATGGAAAGCTAGTTAGCAGTAAAGCAAGATTTAAACTGCGTACGAAAGCTGCATTCCGAAGCCATTCTACCCGCCCCGGATCGGACCAGTCGGGCTTTGTTCGTCACCTCAGTCAGGGCCGGCCAGATAGGCAAACAAGTAATCATCGCAACGGGCATCGTTTTTTGTTTATGAAGGGGCACGATTTTCAATTTAAAATCATAAAAGCAATTTTGAAAAAAGTAAAAGGGACGTCTTTTTCTACGTTTGCAGGGTGGAGTGGGTGTCATGTACCGCAGGGCCGCCCCTGATCTAAACCAGACCAGTCCGTAAAGAAAACAGTATATTACGGTGACGTCCCAGCCCCTAAAAAATCACGGTTTATGACCTGGCCCGTAGCAAGAATGAAAATTGGAAGCATGACCGGTTTAGAAATCAGAATCTAGGCTGTCTGAATTAATAGAATATTTCATTTCAAAATAATCTGGAAATCCGCTGCCAGTGGTGTAGTCGCGGGGGGTAGAGATCTGTGCGGGCCCAGGCTTTTGCAGCACGATTCATTCAAGGCACGGGCTGACCTCAGCATTTTCTAGAATGGACCGGAACAAGCGTATACTCTTAAAGACGGTCCTCTGCGCTTGCAAAATCGAGCCTTTCCAGAAATTTTTGCTCTCCTAAAATTTGAACAAGACTAAACGATTGGCTTGTGATCCCCCCCCCCCCCCTTCCTTAAATCATGATTAATATACGAGCTGGACCGGGTCTGAATTTTTTATTTTGATTAAATGCCGGGCCGGGCTAGACATTTTCGGCCCGTGAAGATCATGAGCGGGGAGATGCCGTCTCACTACTTTTTCATTCGAGCTTATGTCAGCAAAAGTAAGCGTTCTTCACTTTTCATCATGGACGCATGATTTTTGAGTCTTCAGTTGCGAGTGTTCCTAAACCTTTTTTCTTAAAACTACACCACTGTTTTTCTTTTTGTGTGTATGCAGGCTCTATACGAGAGGGGGCAGACGGGGCGATGCCCCTGGGCCCGTGTTTAGCCAAAGTGCGTCCGCAAATTTTTCAGAATGTGTTACGAATTTCATTTATAGATCCGTAATTAAAATCTTTATTTTAAAATAGACTAAATTTTGAATACATAATTCTAAAATGATATAAACGGCAGAAATGTTAATTCTACCATTTAAATATTAATATTTTTACAACCTTCGAACATGCATTAAAAGTACCATTGCATATAAGAAATACTTCCCTCTCACTCTCTTTCCATTTAGCATTTATATGAAAACCATTAAAAAGAGCAGTTTCACACACACACACACAAAAAAATTCCTTCCGTCCATGTAAATCCATGTATTGTTTTTACCAAGTTGCTGATAACATAGCCTGTATACACCCTTTTTTTTTCCCAGAGCTTTCCTAAAGTGCTTTCAAATAGTGTTTTGCTTTTAGCAAATGGTGTTTGCTTGCAAACTTTGCTTTTCTTGTATGCATTTATTGTGTTCCTAAATCTTCAACTTTATGCTCCAAAATCATGTTAATTCTCTCGGAATCATGTTAATCCTCTTGGAAACTATTTTTTTGTGCTCCCGAGGTGCTCCAAAATGGAATTTTTCTGCTCCCAAATAGAATTTTTCTGCTCCCAAATAGAGTTTTTCTGCTCCCAAATGGAATTTTTCTGCTCCCGAGGTGCTCCCAAATGAAATTTTTTCTGCTCCCGGGGTGCTCCCAAATCCAGTGTTGGAGTTAACATCCCTGCGTTTGTAAGCAAATCCCCCAATGATATTACGAGTAGGAAAGGGTGATTTCTTTCCCCAGTGCGTAAAAGATCAGTGGAGAAAAGAAAGGGACGATGACGGAAGGATATTTTCCCCGTGGCCATGAAGCTCTAAGGAGAGTCATCGGGAATGGGCGATCAGGCGGGAAAATGGACCAGGATCCATTTTCACCCGCAGGGGGCGCAGCGTACTGCTTGAATAGGGATTTAGCGTTGTTTTAATTGTGAACGAGCTATATTTTTTTAATAAAATAAATTATTTTGATAGAATATGGGTCGAGCGAGTCACTGCTTTGCACCTGGATGTGACAGTGGATATCCAGAAGCCAGGAAAAGAAATGTATTGCTCGGGAAGAAAAATCCAACGTTATTTAAAGCTCCAAACAGCATGAATACAGCATCACCATAATATTTCTTTAATATGGCCCCTTATAAATGTATAACATAAAAAGTAACACTATGTAAATAGAAAACCTTTTGTACATGATAGTAGTAGTATAATGCTAATGTGAACAGTTTAAAATACGGCCCAATAATCAAATTGAAACAGCAGTATAACACTTTCAAATTGTCCATTTTTTTAAAAATAATATTAGTTTTATGAATAATATTTTTCTGTTTATTAATTTAATTAGGATGGGGGAGGGTATTTTATAATATATAAGAGATACACAAATGGCAGCGAAATTGATAAATATATAGAATTTTCTTTTTAAACACAAAAATTTTCAAAACCAATACAGAATAGATATTTTTGGCATAAGTCTGAAAACTTATACAAAAACAAATATTTTCAATTCAAAGTCTGTTTTTTTTTTAAATACAAAATTTTTCAAAATTAATGAAATATTAGATTTTTTGAATTAATATTTTGATAGAATGATTAATATTTTGATAGATAATAGATTGAATTAATATTTTTTTTCCTTTATGCTTTTTTATGAAATTTTTTGTAGTACTGAAAAATGATACTGATACTGAAAAGACGTTGATTTTTATGTAATTTTTTTTATGGTACTCAGGTCCTTATTATCGCACGGGCAAATCGGGACTTTGCCCAGGGCCCCCAAATTTCAAATCTTGTTCTGAAACATCTTTCTTTATATCAAAATTTTATGAAAAATAAAACAAATTTTATAGATGCACCCCCCCCCCCCCCAAATTCATCAATTCCTGGGGCCTTGTTGGTTATAATCAGCCTCTGGTGGTGCTGAAAAAATGGCGTTAAATGTTTTTCTCTTTCCATATTTGTTTTTGTTTTTCGGTTTAACTAACCAACTTTAAGACTAAAGACAAAATGGATAAATAAATAAATAAAATATAACGTGGAAGAGTGGGTATATAAGAGGAATTTATAGCCTGAAAGAAGGCAGGAAATATTTTTTAATTATTAGCTAATTGCTACCAAAAATATTTGTCAAAAACTGATCTATTATATCGTTCGCATGCAGTTTTAAAGAGAATTTATTTAAATTATTAATTGATTTATTAAATTATCAAACTGATGTTACATCGTTGTAACTAAGTAATATAGAAACAAAATTATTATATATGCATATTAATTATCATATTTATTTATTCAAATGTTAGTGTATACTTCATGAAATTTCAGCATAAATCAATAAATCCCAATTAGAGAAGCTTTAAATCGGAAAGTGCGCGCGTGCGATGTTGTTTTTCGCTGCCGTCAATAAATGGCGCAATCAATGGTAGCCACAGTTTCGTCGGCAATTCTCATACTGCTTAGTTGGTCCAAGTTGGATAACAAGCCGATGTTTCTCCTCCCGAGCTTCATGCCCGTGGCTAACATTCCCCCTCCTTAATGTGTAAACGAAATCCCTAGTTTCTCTCACTGCGTAGCTTAGACCATAGACGTATCTCCTGCTAGGGAAGTTCCTTTTACTTTCTCCCTGCTTTTCCTTCTGAAGAATCTCTCCATATCGGTTCACTGGAGTCGTACGTTGTCCTGTTTTCACGGAGCCTGTTTTGCAGTTGTAAAGGTTTGCACGTGTGTATTATTCGTCTATTGATCGTCAGCGTGCATGTTTTATTTTGTCAATTTTGATATTCAAAATGAATAAGAAAAAGCAGTATCTGCAAAACTATCGGGATTCATATGCTTCAGAATTTCCCTGCATAAAAAAATCTAATCTTGGAACACAGTATGCATTCTGTACTGTTTGTAGTGCGGACTTCAAAATATGTTACGGTGGAAAAACTGATATACAGATGCATTTGACAAGACAAAAGCACCTGGATAAAGTTAAAATTATGGATGAACAAAAAACTCCTAAAATCGTCTCTTATTTTAGCTCCTCATTTAGTGATTCTGAAAAAGCAATCACGCGAGCTGAATGCTTGTTCACAAATTTTTTAGTTGAGCACAGTGTTCCCCTAAGTGCTGCTGATCATGCTGGGCATTTATTTAAAAATATGTTCCCTGACTCAACATTGCTAAAAAGTATAGCTGCGGCAGAACAAAATCATCTGCTATTGTTAATGTCCTAGCTAAAGAAAATACTAGCCAGACTGTGAAAGTGTTGCAGAACGTGCCATTTTCGATCGGAATCGACGGTACTAATGATACTGATTCGAAAATCCATCCAATTGTTGTAAATTATTTTGATGAAAAGACTGGAATGGTTGAAAGTTGTCTTTTATCATTGAATCCAATGATGGAAAAATCAACAGGAGTGAACATTGCTCAGTCTGTATTAAAAGTATTTGAAGAATTGAAGATCGACTTTAAAAACTGTATAGCATTTGGTGCAGATAATGCTCCAGTCATGGTTGGCAAGAAAAGTGGTGTGGCTCATTATTTTGAAGAGCAGAATAGTAACATTATTACTATTGGGTGTAGTTGCCACTTAATAAATTTAGCTGCTCAGAAAGCAGCTGCTGAATTACCAGCTGAAATTGAGCAGACTGTGATCGATTTGTTCTATTTTTTAGAAAAAAGTGCAAACCGCAAGGAAGCCTTAAAAACATTTCAGCGTTTGCATGACACGGACGTACGAAAAATTTTGAAGCATGTCCCAACATGCTGGCTGTCATTAAACAAATGCCTTGGAAGACTAGTTGAACAATGGAAACCTTTAATTAGTTTTTTCCTACAAGAAGTTAAAACAACCCAAAATTGTTCTGCAAAACATTCAAATTTGTCTGAGGAAAATGACAAGAAGGAAGATAAAAAAAGAAAAGCCACTGGAGAAGGAAATTCAAGTTCAAAAAAAATAAAAGGTGAAGTAAACAAATGCTCACAAGAAAAAAATTCCAGTGTGAGAGAAACTGTTGCCCAGGATGAAACTGATAATCCTGTAGGGAAAAATGAAGAAGTAAAGTTAAAAGCCATCAAAAGTACAGAAAAACCTATTAAAAAACATTTGCCTGAAAGTAAAAAAGAAGTTGTATATATCAGCAAGAAAAATTCAACTGCTAAAAAAATAAAGTTAAGTGAAGAAAGTGAAACCCCATCAGCGAGAAAATTAAAAAAGAAGAAAAACTTTTTCTCTTCTTTTCAGAGGAGAGAAACAAGGCATATTGCCAATTTCTCCTGTATATGATACCGGAATTTGAAGTGCCAAATGTCATTTTACAGTCTGGTACACCACATGTTCACAAACTCAAAGACCTTATGCTAGATATGTTTAAAAACATTCTCATCAAGTTTGTGAAACCATCAGTCCTTAAAAATTCAAATATATTAGAAGTTGATTTTATTAAATTGGCCAACCAAAAGGAAGATAGTGATTTATCTATTGGCAGTGCTGCATTTGAAATTGTACAAAGGTTGAAGCCAACGGAACAAATAGAATTTTACAGTAATATAAGAAACTATTTCACTGCAGCCTGCTCATACATCATCAAAAAATTTCCATTATGTTGTGAGGTGCTGGAAAATGCAGACATTGCAAATCTGCAAAAAATAGAAATCCAATCTTTTGGTAAAATTCGATATTTTATAAACAGATTTCCATTTTTGTTAACTGTTAAAGATAACGAAACAGAAAGTGATGCATGGGACAAACTGGAAAACCAGTTTAATGCTCTTCATGCTGAAGATCTAACTCGTGTTCTAGAAGAAGAAAGAGTTGCTGTACAAATAAACACTCTTAAAAATTTAATGAGTTCAGATAGACAGTATAAATATGATCGTATCTGCAAAGTATTAATGGCAGTAGTTACTATTCCACATAGTAACGCAGAGTGCGAAAGACTTTTTTCAATAGTAAAGAAAAACAGAATTTCATTTCGCTCCTCCCTGAGTGATTCTGCATTAGAAAATTTGCTAATATTGAAAACAAAAGCTAATGTACTTTGTTATCAAAATAATTTTTCTGATGAAATGTTAGGAAAAGCTGAAAAAGCTACTTTGAACCAACTAAATAAATCTTCTGTTTAATTTTCAACATACTTTGGTTAAAAATAAAGTCAAATTTCCATTTATTTAATTGTTTTTATTTTTGTGAAAATACTCCATTTGTTTTCATTTTATGTAAAAAAATACTCAGGTAAGCTCTTTACTATTACTATTTAATTTTGTTTTTATTTCTATATATTAGTAATATAAAAAATAATGAGAAACGGTGATAAACTGGGGAAAACAGTCTTCTGCTTTTACTTCTTATTTTTAAAAATTATCTTCTGGTTTTGGCTTAAGGAGGTTGGCAGGTATGTTGTACGTAGTATAAGGAAGTAATGTGATCCCGAAAAATTTTGGGGGCCAAATTTCGACAAAAAAAAAAACGATTTTGACTACCTCTAAATTTAATTTTAAGAATTTTTTCGATGCATCTCATCGTAGGCTAGCATGCACGATCATATTAACGCGTCTGCAACTCATTTTGACCGGCGGCGAGTCTATTGTGGTCAGTTTTTCCTTGCCGTCTGTACGTACGTATGTATGTAACTCGCATATCTCAAAAACTATTGGTCCTAGAATGTTGAGATTTGATATTTAGGATTGGTCTAGGATCTAGTTGTGCACCTCCCCGTTTGGTCGCAATCGAATGTATAGTTTATGTACAGGACCACCCAAAAGATTCGAAATACATTACGCTCTATGGGCCGAAATTCGTTAAACTCGCATATCTTAAAAACTATCAGCCGTAGAATGTTGAAACTTCATATTTAGGATAGTTGTAACATCTAGTTGTGCACCTCCCCTTTTGGTTCCATTTGACTGGATAGTTTATTTACAGGACCGCCCAAAACATTCGAAATACATTACGCTCAATGGGCCGAAATTCATTATACTCGCATATCTCAAAAACTATTAGGCGTAGAATGTTGAAACTTTATATTTAGGATTGTTGTAACATCTAGTTGTGCACCTCCCCTTTCGGTTCCATTCGACTTGATAGTTTATCTACAGAACCGCCTAAAAGATTCGAAATACATTACGCTCTATGGGCCGAAATTCATCAAAGCGTTTTTTAGAGGTATTGGGCTATTTCAAAGGACTCAGAAGTGATATATGCTGTAAAGAGTTAGAAAATGAATTTCTCCATTAAAAAAAGTGTCTTTATCATTTACAGTTCTGCTACAGGAACACTCAAAAGATTTCCAATACATTACGGTCAGTGGCAGTTTTAGGGGCAGTCATCCATTTCAAGCACAATACTGTCCTACCACATAAGTTAGATAATGGTCCGACCACGATCACGTGCCTCCCTCAAGAACTATGCCAAAAGTCGCCAAGCTTGGCGACTTTTGGTGTACGTGTGTGCATATTTAACTCTCAAATCTCAAAAATTATGAAATTTCATATATAAGATTGTTGTAACATCTAGTTGTGCATCTCGATTTTTGGTTCCAATCTACTGGAGAGTTTATTTACAGGACCACCGAAAAGAATTTCAGTCCTTTAATGTCTATGGACATCTTCAATATAATGCAATTGTAGACAGTCATTGTTTGGTACATGCCCAAAATCTCGCCGTCTGTCCTCGACCTTGGCGAGTTTTGCTGAAATGTCACCAAATTTGGCGATAGTCAGTCATTTGGTCCATGCCCAAAGTATCGCCATTTGTCATCGTTCTTGGCGATAATCTGTCATTCTGGGTCCATGCTTAAAATGTCGTCGACATTGACGAGTTTTGCCGAAATATCGCCAAATTTGGCACCAAAAATTATTTCGTATTTTGTATAACTCTAAAACTTTAAACCGTAGAATTTTGAACTTTTGTATGTAGAGCTATATTATAATATATAACTGTTTTTAATATCTTTTTTGACAGCAATCGACTGGGAATTTATTTACAGGGTGAGCCAAATGACTTTAAATAAATTAAGGTCTGTGGTCAATGACTACTTTGGCTATCCCCAAAATCTCGCAAACTATCACAAATCTCGCAAGTTTGTCGGCTTTTGTTGAAATATCGCCATATAAAGTGTCAGAAGGAAATCTTTCAAATTGAACTCAACTTGGCGATATCGAAATATTTGGCTAGAAATCACTAAACCTTACTATTATTGATATTTTATCTCTTTCAAACAAATAAGTTTAGAGGAAGTGCGTAGAAAACATTTTTGATTTAATAGACGTGCAAGGAAGTCATGTGTTAGACACATCAGATTTTCTTGAAACTTAAATGTGTTTTTGTGTAAGTTTCAATACCTCTTAGTATATGTGAGGTGTGTTCTATTCACCTTGTTCTCATAACTCTGTACTTCCATTATTCTTTGTCATTTGGCGGTGGCATTCTTCAAAGAAGGGGGAGGGTGGGGGTGTTCATAGATGTATGAACTTGGGTTGATTTGTCATGGAATGCACTTTTATATTGTTAATTAAAAACTACTCTTAATACAGTAACTCCTCGTTATATCGCACTTGTCAGGAGGCATGAAAAAATGTGCAATTATCAGAGGGCGAAATATAATAGGCAGAGAGGGGGGAGGGGTGATATAATAAAACTTGACTTTTATGAACATATGCTTTTAAAATATAATAAAATTAATAGTGTACTGTAATAAAATATATGTTCTTAAACTATAAAAATATAAGTTTAATTTTTTATCTTTATTTTATGTACAAATGCACATTTCACTTCCTGCTGAAAAAATGATCTAGTCATTTGATTTGATTTTTCTCTCATATCCTGCTTTTCTACAAAGGAGTAAAAATTAATTAATTGTACCTAACTTATGTGATAGAAGATGTATTTTTCAAATGTACTGTGTGCTTCTCAAGTAACAAAGCAAAAGAGTACAGAAAAAAATTGGGAGACTTAGAAAAGCACAATATATCCGCATGTACGATATAAGGAGGGGAAGGGGGTGTTCATAGATGGATGATCTCAGGTTGATTGTTATCAGGTTATTTAAATAAATGAATGGTAGCTAGAGTACCGGTATTTGGCCAGATGTCTTACAGCCTTTCATAATAATTAAGCCCTTCATCCCAAGCATTCCCACTGCCCTCTTAACTTATTTCCAAATTTAATCTATTTTATGTTGAATAAAATATTATTTAATTAGTTCAAATATTAATGAAGACCTTTTTAATAGTGTCAACTTCTTTGTGAAATTAAATATTGTTGCTGTGTATCAAGGATTGCTTATTATTGCTATATGCAGTCTTCAAAAGTTAAGGAACAACTGGTTTTTCGAAGCTCACCATAAAAATAATGATGCTAACAATAAAATTTATGGCTTATACAAATGATAAAAATGAGCTTTATACAAATATCAGGGTTTTATAATTATGCGTGTAACTTTCATTAGCAGATTTGTTGACAATAGGCAGTAGAGTCCTGCAGTGTCTGAGAGAAGCCATTTGCTCGATTTGTTATGGCGGGCCGCCAGATGGATGGAAAGGGGTACTCACAGGCTGATGCTGCTAAGTGTCGTAATGTGTCCTGTAGTGTGGTCCATCGTCTCTGGAATAAATATCAAACTGAAGCTTCTGTTCCCAGAACACCTGCAGTAGACCATTTTATAGCTCTTTCATCCAAAGGAGAAGAATCATTTCTGTGCCGCAACTTGTTGCAGTTCACACTATAGCATCAGGGAGAAGAATATCTGCTAGTATGGTTTGAAGGCATCTTCACAGTGCATGTATCTATGCAAGGCGTCCAGATTCACACTGGAGAGTGATTCAGGAACTCTGTCATCTGGAGGGAACAAAACACCAGATATCATCAATCCAACACTCTTGAAAGACACAGTTACTGAGGTGGTGTAATAATAGTTTGGGCAGGGATCTCACGCGGTGGTCACATTGATCTGCATGTGTTCCAGGGAGGAACTCTGACTGGTGTGAGATATCGGGATGATATCCTTGATTCATATGCTGGCACAATTGGCTATGATTTATTTCATTCTGATGGATGATAATGCATTACCTCACCAAGCTGTAGTTGTATAGGACTATCTTGAGGGTCTTGGTTTAGTGAGAACGGAATGGCCAATCTCCAGACTTGAATCCGATAGATCATCTTTGGGACTATCTTGGTAGACTAGATAGTCCCAAAGATGCCAGATAGACAGGTTGCTGCTTTAAGTCCCTCCCCTCCAAGGTCTGTAGGAGAGCTGGAACAAAGCTTACTCTGTGCCTGGTCTTCGCTTCCTGTTTCAGGTTCCGACAACTTAATTGACAGCATGGAAAGTCGATGTTGCCAATGCATTCAAGCTAGGGGTGAGCATATCCCTTATTAAAACTAATTTTTGCTATGTTTCTATGGCATTTTACCACATAAAACTGTGATATATTATTTTTTCCAAAAATGGACTTCTCCAGCGTGACTGCTTTTTTTTTTGTTGTTGTTGTTGTTGTTAATCATTTTTGTGTTTTTCTTTTGTAAACTTCTATGTTGCTGTCAATACATAACTGTTTTGTGTCTATGCCATCCAAATTTGATGTTTTTACATTCATTCATTTTCAAATTAGGCATAAAAAGCGGTTGCTCCTTAACTTTTGGAGGCCAGTCTATTTCATTATTTTTATGTTTTATAGTTAAAAGTTGGATTTTGTTATGTTTTCTTGTTAGTAAAAGATGTCTTTAAATTTTATTAGAAAAATGAAAGACCCAGATATTCAGATCCTCTAAGAACAGCGGAGAGGGAAACTGCACCAACTTTATCAGCAATTGCTCGCATTGTAGAGCAAACTAGAAACAGTGGAAGAACCTCAGAAAGCAGATCTTCAGCACCGGAAAGCTTAGCAGAAGTTGTAATAGGATCAGAAACTTGGCACAACACTCTACCAAGGGTAATTTATCTTTTTTCTGCTAAGCTGAGTCTGTCAATATGTAGTTTGGTAAAACCTTTCCTAAAATGAACCTTTATTAAACAGAAATTAGTCCTAAATAACAATGATCCCTGGTCTATACAATTGCCTTTTGAATATAGGGTATGAACTTGGAGCAGATTTCCATTTAACCAAGCTTCAAGGGGCCCTTTAAATTAAATAAAAATAAGACAGTCATGGAAGATAAGTATAATCTGTTGGGCCCGGATTTATATGCATTTGCATATAAATGCATACATCAGCATATTTTGGACTTTCGTGCATATATCCACATATTTGGGGCTTTTGTGCATATAACTTCATATACTGGCTTACAAATCTAACTCTTTGGCATTTAGCAAACAAAAGCATGCTCGTTAAATTTATTTTCATAGGCTCTTCTGTTTTTTCCAGCTAAAATTCCAAATTCTCCCCTTTTCCAGAAGGCGCTGATACAAACCTGAACCTGCTTGAACTAAAATTTCCCTGAAAGCTCCATCTCGTTCACAGGCTTTCAAAGCTTTGCTTGATATACCCATTCCCCAGAAACTGTAATCACAGGATGGGGTACATGGATCCAAGCAGTACTTTACTATGATAATTTCGATTTGATCAAAAGGTTTGTTTGTAGCTATCTTGATCCAACTGAAGTGCCATCGATAAAAACTGCGCAAGAGCTACTTATGCAATCATCTACTACAGATGGCATAGCGGTAATATCGGTGGATTTCTCTGTTTTACCAAAGACAATTTTAGCTCTTGAATCTCAGAAACTAACACTTTCCCAATCAGTTCAATATACAGATACTCTGGAGGAAAATATTGAAGATGTACTGGGATCAAAACTGGATCTGATAGAAGAAAAACTTTCTTACCCGGGTGGCTGGAAAAATTCTGACTTTAAAGAGATCAGGATCATTAACCAATTTTTGAAGGAGAATCTTCCTTTGAATAGTTATCGAATTCTGAGGAACTGAAAGAGTTTTTCATATTTTGTTTATGCATATTTTTGCCTATTTTCGTGCATATTTATGTGCATATTTCTTTAGTTTTTTGTGCATATAAATCCGGGCCCTAATAATCTGTTTTAAATGATATACGGGTCATTCTATAAAGATGTTGTTAAAGTTTTCATTCTAAACAAATGTGAAAATTTTTTTTTTAATTTAAATTATAATTGCTTATAAAAATATTTTATTTAACGAAACTTTGTACAATTTTCACGCTGGCAGTAACACAATTGATTTTTTACCTTAAAAAAAAATAACAGATGTCCTCTCTATTACTAGACATTAGCTTTGATACTAAGTTTTATGAGTGTACACTAGTTTCTTAATGTATCAGCAACAAAAATGCCCCCCCCCCCCTCCCAAAAAAAAAAAGTAGTTCATTGGAAACGAAGGACATGATTTTGTAACATTTTTGAGAATGACCCATACATTAGTTTTTTGACTGAGTTAGTTCATAAGCTCTGGTGAAGAGAATTTTGTGTATCTCAATCAATAATTCGTGTAAATGGAGCTGTAATATTATTTTATTTTTAAATCTATATGTAGGCAAACTAGTAAAAGAGTATAAAAAGCATGTTAAAATCAGTAGTATACCATTATTGCTATTTGAAATGCATTTTTTATTGTATGTTCAGTGATAATTTTTTACCAATTGCAATTCTTTTAATTGGTTGGCGTGGGCCCAATTTCAAAAATTCTTTTTTTATTCGAAAGGGATACTTTGTGTAGTCCCACATTAATTTGACTTGGATGATATTTTCACTCAGAAAATTTATAAAAACCATGTTTTTAAACATTACTTGAAGGGATTGTCAGTAGAGGTTTACAGCACAAAAAAATTCGTGACAAGGGCCTATCAAATGCAAGAACTTGCCACTGACTGATATTTGTTATAACTCAATCATTGTTAGATTAATATTTATTTAAAGGGCTATCTTAGATTTGTTACAATTGCGTAAGAAAAACTTTTGATGCTACATACTAAAATGGTTGCAAGTACAGTAGTGATCCGGATCTACTGGATCAAATCGATAGTTAACTGGTAACATTTACAGAGGCTCTGCCATCTATCGGCTAGCACTACAATAAATATCTAACAACCAGAGCATTAGGAAGTTTTTGAAAAAGAGTATTAATGAAAATGGGTGTATGTATACATATATCTACTTATATATAAAAAAAATAAAGTTACAATGAGACTTTTTAAAGATAAAAACATCTTTAGTATGAACTTGCCATTGTGCTATACCTTTAAAATATTTTTACTGTAAAATGGGAAGAATAGATTTTCTGGTAATCAATAGTTTTATGTTTTTTATATGGCACATTCAATACATTTAGTTATCAGCAGGTGTAATTCTATTGAATTAAAGAATTCGAAAAGATATTCTGATTTTTCTTCTGGGGGGTCAATAAAACTTGTCAAGCAATGCACCCAGCCATAAAGCCCTACGGAGAACCCTAATAGTATATGGCATTATTTGCTTTTGCTTTTTGTTTCTCCTCCACAACGTGGACTGAGAACTATTCCAATCTGATGAGAAACCAGAAAGCGCCTCAGCTAATTTTGCAATGAAATATCAATGCTTCTCTCACACACACACACACCCTGAAAATGCATTAGAACTGTACTTTTATTATTTGTTTTATTTTATTTTTTCATACACCTAAGAAATGTCTATAGACCACAATTTCCCTCTCGCAGCCCAGTACAGTTCAGAGTGGTTAAAAAAATTGTCCACAGAATAGTGCTTGTCTTGAAGTGCAGTGCAAGTCAGCAAATGGTCAAAGTTCATAAATTTGCCTCAGGACACAGAGGGCAGTCAGGTGAAGGTGAAATGCCAATATGGTGAAGGTGCCCCCGTAAAAAGTCATGAGAGGTTAAAAGTCTAAAATTTGCTGAGGCCACACCTCTAGGAAGGTTACCCAGCAGGGAGTGAGTCAAAAGTTTGTTCCAGGACTTTCCTGCAGCATGGGTCTTGTGATAGTCCTTAACTGCACCTTCAATAACTCTTTTAATTTCATTACAGATATAAAAATAGGTACAAGGGCAGGATGACTGAGATAATGAACAACCAGCCTTAGCTAGTCTGTCCGCACGTTCATTACCGGGAATACCACAGTGGCTTGGGATCCACTTTGAAGGGTGACAGTCCACCCACTGTTCAAAAGATTGTCAAGAATAGTTTGAGTATTATTCACCCTAACAGTATCGTCTTTACAAAAGGATCCCAAAATTTGGATTGTGGCCTGGGAATCACCAAGGAAAAGAGCCTTGGAGTGAGAAGAAATGGTTGCGAGTCTTAATGCAGCTTGGCCTATGCCTTCGATTTCGACATCAAAGTTAGTTGCTGAGGAACCAACAGCAATGTAACCCTCAAAGTAGTCTTTGCAATAAAAACCGGAACCACAATCACCATTATCAGATTGCGAGCCATCAGTGCAGGGACCGCAGTGCTCCTTTTTTTCCTGTTTTTCTGGTTTTTTTCAATTGGCTCCTTTTTTCCTATTTTTTTCTTTAAATACAGTTTCCCCTCCTATTTTCAGCCTTTTCTTCCTTTTATTCCTTTTCCCCTCTCGCTTTCCCACAGTTCTCTTTCTTTGATTTTTTTTTTTTTTTTTTCTTTCGGAATGACAGCGCCGATAGTGCGGCCAGTGATTGGCTATTCTTATCTGTTGAGGCTATTAGGAATGAGTCCAAAGAATATAAATATCACTCGCGTGAAGAAGTCCAGCTCCCATAGGGATAATGTAAGAGCAGAAACGTGCGCATACGCGACGTTGGCGGAAACCGTGGTGGTTTAAAAAAAACAACTTTACAGGGCTCAAATGCTGATCGGAAACTAATTGAGTTAGCTGGGAGTTATTTCCCCCCCTTCTTTAACAAAGAAACGCCATTTAAAATTCTTCCAATCATAGTCGGATAATGTTGACGCATGCCGGACGTGGATACATTCAAAGGTCTTGCGGATAGTTTTCCAGTAATTCCAAGTTGTTGTTTTTTTAAATGGATAGTTACATAAATATTTTTTTAAGTCACTGTAACCCAATGTAAAAATTCATTCATCTACAATTTTTTTATTAATGGACCGATTTGTTTGAAATTTTGGGAATTACTTTTAAATGCAAAAATTGATTCAGAGTCTAAATTTTAAAAAGACATCTTAATTTGAACAAAAGTTAGAAATTTATTGTCAGGAATTTTTTTTTTTTTTTTTTTTTTTTTTTTTTTTTTTTGGTTTTCTTTCCGGGCTAGATTGCTGGAGAAAGATGGGGTTGAGGTTCTTATCTCTTTTACGGCTGTTTCAATACTGCCACTTATATAGGTGACCAGCTGATTGTTAAAATCAACAAAAGAACACTTATAATGGCTGCAGATAATCCTGAATTTATTTATTTTTTTTTTTTTTTTTGTCCATTTTCAAAAAAAATTAATAAATTACTGGAATTTGTATTGAATAACTGGAATAGACATTTAAACCATTATATGGTAATTTTGAACAGAAGTGTTATTACTAATTTCATGCATTAACTACATTTTAATTGTTTGTACTATTGGATTGATTCTTACAAAGACAAGTGAATGATGAAAAATTGAATGAATTATTTTTAGAAATGTAATAACTTGAAAACTGAAAAAAATTAATAAAAATGAAAATTTAGGTTTAGAACAACTTAACTTTATTAAGTGTTTCTTAATTTAGTTAAACTTTTATTGATGATTCTTAAAAAGGTGATCCAATAAATAGTTTATTAAAATGTGCTTCTTATGCAAAATGCTTACTTAATTAAGCATTTTCTTGTCTGTTAGGTATGTTTGGGTGATTATTTTTGTTATAAAAAGAAAAAAACCCTTAAAAATCTTTTAAAGAAATATTCTTATTAACTTAACTATTTATAATTTATTTTAATAAGTTAATTAACAAAGTTACTTAAAATGTAATTCTTTTACATTACTTAGCTTTATCAACTTCATTAATTTTATCAAATTTTTAATAAAGACTAGTAATAAATTTATTAATAAAGATTACTAATTAATTATTATTAATCAATAAAGCATTGATTTGCTCAATTTTTTAGGGGATTTTTGCAAATTAGAATTAGGATATGTACTGCCCTTTTAAAATAATGATGCCCTTTTTTAAAACCTTTGCACCCTGCCCTCTTTTCTACTTAGAATGAGCTCTGAGCCCAAGCACGTTGCACACATGTGTGCGCATATGCATATACACATGTTTATATATTTAGTTATCACGAACTATTATGAGTCTGCAGATAGTTTTGGATTATGTGCGCAGATAGTTTATTCTTTTATCTGACTATGTTTCCAATTATAAAATCGGGTAACGATCGGCAAAACAATATTGGTGTAATTAAAGTTGACCATTGTTAAAGTTTACACTTTTGGGAAAAAATTTATTTATGAAACTTAATATATTTTAATTATTATTTTGCTATGGGGATCGCTGCTTAAACTTGTTTTAAATATAAATTCAGGAAACAATTGATGAAATAATATTGAATATTGGTTTAATCCAAATCCAGTTGTTTGAATTAACACTTTTGGGGGAAATTTTAACTTGGAGCAAAGGTTGCTTTTATTATTATTTTGTAATGAGAATCGCTGTCACAGATTGAGGAAAATGATGCAAAGAAAGCACGTGCATCCGGCTCTCAGATCCTCTCAGAATGACAGCGCCATTCAAAGCTTATGTGTTTGTTTAGCACCGTTAAATTTGTCTAATGAAATTATAGACAAAACAGTTTTGGAATAACAAGCTTACAGATTAGATGACGAAGTTGATCTAATTGTAAAAAGCTTTAATGAACGTACTGATGATGACAGACAGCCAATTGACGGGTACTGGAAAGAAGTTTTCAGTCTTGTTGATAAAATGAACGGAAAAGAAAAGTATTCAAATTTATCGATTATAATCAAAGATTGCTTTTCTCTGTTGCATGCCAATTCTGATGTTGAAAGAGGTTTTTCTGTAAATCGCAGCATTCTGTCTTATGAATGACATAATCTCTCAGAGGTTGCAGTTATTGGAATTCGACAAGTTAAAGATACCATTAGGAGAAATGGTACCATTAGTAATATTGCAATTACAAAACAGCTACTTAATGCTGTGACTAAAGTATATGCTGTTTATTCACAAGAAAAAGTGATAAATAAAGCAACTGAAGACATGAAAATGAATGTTAGAAGAAGAAGAAGAAACCAGTGAATTAAAAAGGAGAAAAGAAAGAAAAAAAAAAAGACAGAAAATTGATGAGAAAGTAAAAGGTCTGCAGGAAGATCTCCAAGCAGTCCAGACATACCTTAAAGAAAGCAATACGAAATTACAGGATGCAATTAAGTAAACAATATTCCGAACATGAAGATTGCTACTACAGCAATTGAAATAGCAACACAAAAAGTTGAAAGTATTACAAAAGAACTAAAAGAAGCTGAAGCTGATAGAAAAATCTTGTAGACGAGACTTTACTTGCGACAACTGTATCAATTACTATTTGTGATTTTATGTTGAAAAAGATACAAGTTAATGGAATTTAAATATTAATTAAAATTCTTGATAATTAGAGCTTCATTTTTTAATTCCCGAGTGTCTTGGAAAAACATAACTAAGTAGCAATAGATGTCAATTTATTTATTTATTGTTAGCAATTAAAGAAAAATAACTGATAGAAAGTTTGTTCTTAATAGTTTCTTTTCAATAATAAAACAAAAAGTCTTTTGAATGAAAAAGTAAGTCTTTTGTACTATTATTGTCAAGTCTCTTGACCTTGACAATAATAGTACAAATGGTTACATTCTTATTAATAAAGAGTACCCAGTATTTCTTAAAATTTCTTTAGAAAAGATTCACAGTTAAAATTTTTAATTATGTAGTTTGTTTCGTACATATTTATAGATAGATTGATCTCCCAAAGAACAGTAAAAAGCTCCTTCTTTTTTTTTCTTTTTCTCTCCTTTTTTTCCAAAATTTTTGCTTCTGACCCTGCATCAGTGTAAACATGAAGCCAATCTTCAATAGGATAAAGTGCATGGATAGTCTCTAAGGTAAAAGCCAACAGAGCAGCCGGAACACTGTCAGACTTGCTTTCACTCATGCATATAGAGAGGTTGTACTTCAGAAGGCAAACATTCATGAGTAAGGAGGAACCATCAATAAAGGGTTCCCTTTCATACTGCTTAATTGCATACTTTTGGAAAAGTGCATTTGCAGTGCCCAGAAATGTATTATGCGTCTTCAGTCTACCCACACGAGGGATATTGGAAGTCCAATGACAAAGAGGAAGTCTCATACATTTTTCATAAAGCTTTAAGAGTTGGCGCTCTCTTCTAAACGAGAGAGGTTCTAAGTTAGTTTGTATCTCCATTGCACAAATAGGAGTAGAATGTGCAGCACCGGTTATAAGCCTGAGGCACTGTATCAAGGGATGGGACTCTATTTTGGATTTTGGATATTTTGGGATTTTGGACTCTATCAAGGGACATGCCGCAGCCAGCTGAGGCAGTAGCCTAGTTCTCCAGCGTAGTCCAGAACTGGTCTAATATAAGTTTTATATACTGTAGCAAGGACATCTTGAGTAGAACCCCAGGTAATCCCCGTAAGACTTTTCAGCAATTTTAAGCGATCAGTTCCTCGACTTGCTATCTCAGAAGAGTGAGTCTTCCAACTTAACTTCGAGTCAAGAGACTCCCAAATATTTAGCGTCATAAGCCCTCCTTAATAATTTACCTCCAAAGTGCAGAGAGATATCATGAAATTTAGTAGAGAGGGTAAAACAGGGTGTCGACAGATCATGGAAATCATGGAAAAATCAGGGTACTTTTTTGATTTGGAAAAATCATGGAAATATCAGGGAATTTTGCAAAAATATTTAAAAATCAGGGAACTTTTGTTTCTGCCTAGTGAACTAGATCATTTTAAACTGTCAATCTGATGCGCGGCTCCGTTCTGTATCACATGACGCTCAACTGATGCACAGATACAGACATTTTACGAATCCGAAACCAGAATACAGATCATACGAGGACATAGAAATATGAATCCGAGACTAAGTGATGTAGGCACTATCACTATACGAATCCGAAAAAGTCCATCATATTCGGACTCGTTCTAAGATGCGGATCATATAAGAAATCGGATATGCGAATCATATCGGCATGTGAATTGCTTCCTGAATAAAGTCATAGGTTAAATGAATGGTAAAAGATGATTTAGTCTATTACTTACTGCGCCCTTGTGTTTTTTAAAGTAATGGGACATTTGAGTGATGCCTGCTAAGCTCCCTCACAAGACGATTTTTTTATATATAGTGCTCATTTTTAAGCCTTTTTACATATTTTTTTTTTTTAATTTGAAACGATACATTGATTGAAATAAAATAAGTTGACTAGGTCGCCAGTTTATTTTGATCAGTCATCCTTACGCTTAAAATTGAACACTACCTTTATAAAACGAGGAAACTTTCTGCTACATATTGTCTTTTAGGGTTCGACTAAATCTTATGTTTGGATTTATGAAACTGAACTACAATTTTATTAATATTAAGCATTTTTGTGGTTTTCTATTATTTATTTCCCTATATGAAGCATTCATCTGTTGGTGCATGATACACAATGGCGATTTATATGAAAGGTTATGGTATGTATGTACATAATAAGTTCTGGAAATTTGATAAAGATTGTCAGGGAAATCAGGGAAAAATCAGGGAACTTTTTTTCTCAATTTCTGTAGCCACCCTGTAAAAAGTTCACTACCCAATCCTCCAAGGCAGCCAAAGCCTCATTTATTAGTGGATTGGCCTTTTGAATGTTACTATCCGTGCAATAGATGACCACGTCATCAGCGAAAAGGGGAGCCTTTATTCTGTTCACTTTTTGAATTTTGGCAACCAGATCATTGATCATGATGTTGAAGAGGGTACAGCTTAAAACAGTACCCTGAGGTAGGCCATTTCTATGATGAACATATTGGGAAAAGGTGTCCCTGTATTTTACCCTAACAATTCTTTGGGCCAGAAAGGATTTAAACCAATTCAGCATATTATCGCGTATGCCAATTTGAATTAATTTATGGACAAGCATCTTTTTCCAGACTCCATCATAAGCAGATTTTAAAGTCTACAAAGACTGCCAAAAGTAGATTCTTTATGATGGAAGCCGTCTTTGATGCACTGGGAAAGAAAAGAAACCTGTTCAATAGTACTACTTTTTCGATGAAAGCCAGCCTGGAAATCAGTTAAGATATGGTTCCTATTCAAATAGTAATTCAGACAATTTAGAACCATCCTCTCCATGATTTTACAGCAGGAGT
Source organism: Cheiracanthium punctorium (assembly GCA_038373885.1). Classification (NCBI taxonomy): domain Eukaryota; kingdom Metazoa; phylum Arthropoda; class Arachnida; order Araneae; family Cheiracanthiidae; genus Cheiracanthium; species Cheiracanthium punctorium. Next base: position 345,931 of record JAWZYV010007779.1, read on the forward strand.
TTGTCAAAGAAATTGGGCAATAGCTATTCGTGTAAGCAGGAGGCTTAAATGGCTTGAGGATCGGAATAATTGTCGACTTGGTCCAATCCGAAGAAAGTCCACAATGCCAAATGAGGTTAAACAAAGCGAGAAGGATTGTTCTGGCAGACAGCCCCAAGTGAGTGAAGAGCTCTGTAGGTAGATTATGAGGGCCAGCACTCTTATTACTTCTAGCAGTCTGTAGAGCAATGTTCAGCTCAGAAAGAGAAAAATTACAATCAAAACGGGGAAAATCCTCCCTAGTCAAGCATCCTAATGGTACAGATTTATTAAGTTTGGTCAGTTTATTATGTTTTTTATGAGGGATGCAGCTTGCAGCTGCATGCTTGGCAAAGGCAGCAGCCTTATCAGTATTGCCACAGTGGGATTTACCATTGTAAAAAAGATGCTCATTTACACTATTGAAACCATCATTATTCAAAGTGGAGAGGAATCTATGGGCCTGAAGACCATCTTTACGAAAGTCAAGATTAGCAGCAGTCTTTGAAACAAGACCTCTTGGCCTCTTTGATGGCTTTCTTGAGAATAGCCTGAGAGTGTCGTAAAGCGATACAGTCTGCTAGGGCACCAGAAGAGTCTGCCCTTCTTCTAAGTGAATTTCTAATCCTTTTGAGCTTATCCAGTTTCTCACACCAAAAAGGTCGATAATTTTTTATTTTTCCCCTAGGGATGGAGCTCGAAGCACACTGCTCGATAGTAAGGATAACGGCATTGTGTCTCTTAAACAGGTTGTTTAGAACAATTACAGATGGAGTCAGTAAATTATCAGTCAATCCACAGTATTTAGACCAATCTGCCTTTTTAAAAATCCATCTAGGCAAGGCATTCTGGAAAGAGCAGTGGGTCCTCAAGGTCGTTCTTTTAACCAAAAGAGCTCTATGGCCATAGCCCGAGCAAGATTCTAAAAGGCCAAGTGAAAGTCGGTGCAGGATGTTGGTATGTGCCATAGCAATGTCGGGATTTGATCTCTCACCCTTGAACGAGAGAAACGTATTGGATGGAGGAGGTAAAAGATCCACGGGAGTTGAATCAATAAAATCCTCCAAAATCCTGCCATGTCCATTATTAGAGGTATATCCCCATCTGGGGTAATGACAATTAAAATCACCCATTATGATAGTATTGCGATCTAGAGAGTTCTCAAGAATGTGAACAATAGGCTCATTTTTAGGCAGATTGTAAACAAAAATTACTTAATAGAGTATTTTCCTTCCTTCCAAACCTGCAATTCAACAGCCTCAAAGTTAGAATCCATTCTGTGAAGGATCTTGAAATCCGTCATTATATTTGTCTTGACACCCACAATAATGCCAGACGCAATCTGACGACTTCTAGGAAGGGAATATATAACGTAGTTTTGGCATTTATAGCATTCAATTACTTCAGTAGAGGCACCAGCCTCAGAGATGGCAAAGACGTCTACACCTTCTCTAGCTAAGTCTTCAACTCTGTATATTTAGAATCAGATAATCCACCGGCATTCCAAAATAGGAAGGTGATTTCATTAACTCCATGGCCCTGAAAAGGACCTTTTTTTTCCAGTCATTTTTGCACCAGGCTGCATTGGTGAACCCCTGTTACACATTTAGCACCACCAGTACCCAGGAATTCATTTTGGGAGGTGCATATCGTCATTACCATGAAAGAAGTAATGTACCACTCGGTGAAATCTAAAGAATATGCTAGTATTGGATGCCTATATAGGGGTAGGTATAGTGGTTTGAGTCCCCCTTTTCTTTGCAGCCACCGGTATAGTAAACAATTTTATAGCATACCGAAATTTTTCAAATTAATTACGTTCTCATGTGTTTGAAGACTCAAGATGAACTCCTCAAAACACATGGATGGCCCAAATTACCACCCCATGTATAAGTTTCTTGTTTCTCCCATTTGAACTTGATAAAAATTATATTAATTCTTGGACAAGTTATTAAAAGTTAAAAATTGAAGATCATCTGTAAAAAGTATTAACGATACCATAAAAACAAAAATTTGTATTTACTAGAATCGGCGGAATCCAACATTGTTGAAAAATCGATAAGTCATTTAATGGTTGGAAAAACAGCCACAATTTAAAGAATGGTTAAAAAGTAGTTATAGTAAAATGAAAAATTTCATACATATCATTTTCTACAAGATTATATTTATTCTCCCTGTTTTATTTTGCAAAGTATTTAAGACTTCTTCACTTACAAATACATTTTTTATACATGTATAACAGAGACCATTTAAACGCATTTCAAATTTACTGTTTCTTAAGTAGTTTTTTAAACATTTCATAGTTGAAAACGATCCTTCAGTAATACATGTTGTCACAGGCAAAGTGACTAAAGTTTTTAAAAGTTTATGGATATTCCGGAAAGTATCAACGTTGCATACTTTTAAAGCTTCTATAGCAGATCTAATCTGTCGAGCCAGTAATTTGTTTTCATCTGTAGGTATCAGGTTATTTCCAATGAAACTAAAATGTTTATTTATCTAAAAATTTCTTAGTGTTTTCTTTAAAATGTAAAATTACAGCATTCAAAAATTTATTAGAGTTACTTGAAATTGGTATTTAATGTACACTTCTCCGCTTCAAATTGATGTTTGGAATTTTTTTCCCACCAGATTTAAAAAGAAACTTTAAAGCGACAACTCATTCCTTTTACTCATTCTCGGATAAAAAAATTAAAAAAAAGATTGAAATGAATTTAAAGTTATAAAATAACGAACTTAGCAATTCGAGCAAAAGAAAATGGATTGAATGAGATTTTCTGGCCATTCTCCGTGTATGAATACGAAATCAGAGATTATCGCTAACTGTTTGGAGAGGGGGGGGGGCGGACATCTTGCATTGAAATACAGTACAAAGCCGAAAATCCGGAATGGGCGGGACTACGGCGATTCCGGATTCTCGGATTTTCCGGAATATTGGTCATTTAAAAAAAAAAAAAAAAGTAGCGGCTACGTCATGGATTACGGGGTCTCGCCGTGAACTATGTATTTTTATAACGTTTTTCGAAATCGCCGCGATCCGTAGGTTGTACTGTAGAAATTGTTCAATTGAATTCCGCCCTACTAATTGCCGCGTATATATTGCTTGCCCAATAACGTGAACGTAGTCATAACTTAAAATTTAAAAAAATCTTCCAGTATCAAAGGATAAAAAGATATAACAGCAATTTTTATCGCCATCCCATGCACTAAAACACAGATTGTGGGTGCGCAGACGTTCCCCCCTTCACGGGAGTGACTGGAGCCGGTTTGTCTGTGACTGGAGCTTTCGCTTTCCAAACAAGTTGTTACATTCTTGTCTTCGTTGCACGTGCTTACTGATATTTTTATTTATGCGTTTTTTTAAACAAGGCTTCCAATGGTATTTACGCTAATGTATGTTTTTACTGCAGACTTGAATGATGTTATAGAGAGTTTAATTAATTTCTTTGCCTCCTTAGAAAGAATAACATTAAATTAAAAATAATATCTCTACCGATTATTAAAGCTTAAATGCTTTACACTAACAGGAAAGTGTCTCCATCCCCCTTTTTGCGTTTCTGTTTGGAAATAACAGTTAAATCTTTGGAATGCAAAGAAGGAAAGTTAGGTCACGAGTCAGATTTTACCCTGAGGTTTTGGATATATATATATATATATGTGTGTGTGTGTGTGTGTGTGCATGTGTATATATATATAGATATATATACACTGCTGGCCATCGTAAATGCAACACCCTGAAGGAAGCATGCAAATAATATGAAATTTACAACATGCATTAGCTGAGGTGAGATATGCAAATGATTAGAATTTCAGCGCAGATGCACATCAAGCGCGCCTGTGGCGCCACCTCAAAGCGCTATTTAAGGCTTGGAGATTTCGACGGTTTCAAGTACAGCAATTGTGTTTTTCTTGCTTTTTTTTTCAAAAAAACGATAAATTATGCCTCGTAGGAAACAACGATCATCTTTTGATCAAGTATCCGAGTTTGACAGAGGAAGGATAGTGGCATACCAAGATTGTGGGTTATCTTTCAGGGAAATCGGTCGTCGTATTGGACGAAACCAAACAACTGTGATGCGGATATGTGATCGTTGGGTGCAGGAGGGTACGACGGACAGACGTGATCGACCGCATCGACCTCAGTGCACCACGTCACGTGATGACAGGCAGATTGTACGCATGGCAGTGACGGACCGCTCAGTCACATCACGAACCATATCACAGCAGATTCAGTCTGTAACGCATCATCCAGTGTCTGCGCGTACCATTCGACGTCGTTTACAGCAGAATGGTCTGTCCGCAAGACGTCCGTTGCTTTGTCTACCTCTGACGCGGAACCACAGACGTCTCCGCCGCCAATGGTGCGATGAAAGAAGGATGTGGACGACAGAATGGAATGAAATTCTCTTTACTGACGAGTCACGCTTCTGTATGCAACACCACGACGGTCGGATTCGAGTCTGGAGACACCGTGGAGAGAGGATGCTGAACAGCTGCATTATGCACCGTCACACTGGTCCTGCACCGGGTATTATGGTATGGGGCGGTATCGGATATCTCTCTCGCACTCCTCTAGTACGCATTGCCGGTACTTTAACCAGCCAGCGCTACATCTCCGAGGTGTTGGAGCCAGTTGTCCTTTCTTACCTTCAGGGCTTGCCAACAGCCATATTTCAGCAGGATAATGCACGGCCACACGTGGCACGCATTGTCCAAGGGTTCTTCGTCAATCACCAGATTGAATTGCTTCCCTGGCCGGCGCGCTCTCCGGATCTTTCGCCGATAGAAAACATGTGGTCCATGGTTGCTCAACGACTGACCCAGAGTTCATCCCCAGCTGTCACACCAGATCAACTTTGGCAACGTGTGGAAGCTGCTTGGTCTGCTGTACCCCAAGAACACATTCAAAGTCTCTTTGAATCAATGCCGAGGCGTGTGGCAGCTGTGATCTCCAACAACGGCGGCTACTCTGGGTACTGATTTTGGCAGGAACCACGCTTCATAGAATGCTGTAAATTTAATCATTTGTTACTTGGTCAACATGTTATCTACACAATAAATTTTGTTGTGATATCTCTTGTTTTTCTTGGTGTTGCAATTTAGGTGGCCAGCAGTGTATATTGACGCTATTGTTATGATAACAAACTAGTCTAATGCTTGAGCATCCTGTAGTTTATTTATTTATCTTTTTTGAGGGAAGGGAAAAAACTGAAATCCAAAAAATATCCGGTTTTTAGGTGTCCGGATTTTCGGCGCTCTACTGTAATATAATATTCCATAGATATTCTATATAGGGATGCACCCTCCCCTTCTCTGTCCTTCTGCAAACTTTGGCCATTGGCCTCATGAACACAAAGACACATTTTTAGAGTCATCGAAGACTTTCTATTATTTTATCAAGAATTCAATTAGCTGGAATCATGTTGTGCATTCATGATGAAAATTTTTTTTGGAAAATATCAGGTTTTTTCCCCCACCTGAAATATTTCAATTTTCGGAAATCTTGGGGGGTGCATATGTCCCTTTGCCACCCCCTCTGGGTACGCCACTGAGCACCACTCAGGAGGCACATATAGTGACTAGTGAAGAACTAGTGAAGAATCTTTCTGATGTAGTTTGCAGGGTTCGTACACAGCCTTGAAAGTCCTTGAATTTCAAAATTTCAATTTCAAGGCCTTAAAAAGACTTGAAAAAAAACATATTTTACCCTAAAAGCTTCAGAATCCTTGAATTTTAACAAGGCCTTAAATTTTTGGGGTAGAAAAGAACCCGGATAAGAAAAATCTTTAAAAATAATGAAGCTCTGCGAGGCGAATCTTCAATCCTTGGTAAAACGGCTGTCCCGACAAGTTTTTGGGACTACCACGTGACAGTCTTATCACTGATAATGTCAATCATCGCTAAGGGGTCCCGGAAGCAAAATTTTTTCTTGCTTTCTGCAACAAACCTCACTAGTATTAACACTAGAACCGCGGCGTTTCAGGTATACCTAAAACTGCGGGCTGGGTCAAATTGACTCAACTTGTAGAATTCACATTGTAATGCAACAATAATATTATATTTCAACGGTAATGATATTAGTTCAATCTTAATATTCGTATTAAGTTTAATATTAAATTAAAAGTACAAAAATATTCTTGCTGTAATTCTTATTAGAACCGTGTCGCTTGAGATAGATATACCTAAAACCAAGGTATGGGTCAAATTGACCCGGCTTGTAAAATTCACTTTGCAATGAAAACGACATAATGGTATGCTATTATTCCATTTATTGTGTCATTACTGTTCATTTTATGAATGATAATGATATTTATTTAATTTGAACTTCGGATTCCAGACTCGAGGGAAGTTTTGGGTCAAAATGACCTATTCCACGATATCGGGTATACATATTAAAAACAAAAACTTATAAAAGTTACGAGCTTAATTTTTTTACAGATAATTAATAACATAAAGTTAGGAAAAGTCACGATTTTTTTTTTTTAATCCGTTTAACTTTTTGAAAAAAAACGGAATCAAATGTGGTTTTGGGTCAAAATTGTGGTATTTGATACCACAGCTGTAAATAAAGACTTAGCAAAGGTAAATTTAGGTTTTTAAGTTAAGCAAAATTCTAATTAAAATTAAAGATGAAGTTAAGTAAACCATGCGTTGTGACAGCCAAAAAGGTAGATAATTAACCCAAAGTTCTCAGCCTTGCTTGAAGTGTGGTAAAATAAACACAGAGACATGCCTTAGATCACCAAAATACAATTTTTATTTAACAACAAAAGGGTTGAACATCTAGTAGCCTCACAACATTAGAACATCAAGGAATAAAAGAAAAAGCACTTTGCAGGCGTAATTCAGCACTAGGTAGTATGCACAGAAAAATCTTAGTGATATTTAGTTTCCCATAATTAGCCCTTGGTAAAGGAAAAGAAAAAAATAAAAAGCTTATTTAAAATTGACATGACAGTAAGTATTTCGTTTGGGATCCCAAGTAAAAGTTAAGTTAAAAGGTATTGCTGCAGCATTTAAAAAAAATAATAATAATAATAAAAAAATCCTATCAAAAGAAACATAGGGCAATCAAGTCCCCACCTCCTCCAAGCCTTCTCAAGGCATCAAGTGAAATCCCTCACAAAATCTTAGCCTGTTACTTATATCCCCTCATTTACAATCCAACAGATGAGCATAAATTGTTAACCAATTAAAAAAAGAACATTACCATTATGACACCATCATGTGCTATAAATTTTATGAAATGCAGACCTACACAATCAAGAAATTACAGTCAACAGGATTGGTATGGCAAGAAAGTAAACAAGATTATGACCTCCCAAAAATAGTAAAGTAAAAAAAAAACACAGCATTAACAATTATCAATTGACAAAAAATTTAAACATGGCGTTACTGGTAAGTTATACTTCAGGATAATACTTAAAGGAAAATTTTTGCTTTTACAATTATCTTCAACCCCCCCCCTTTATTTTATTAGGTTATTGTGAGAAAAAGGAAACTTCTTAGGATGGAAAGTTCATGGGTGGTCAGGCTTTCTAAGTCAATCGTCTGTCATGTCTGGGAGGAAAGAAGAAACAGGAAAGAGCTCACCCGAATGACCAGCAGTGCTTGGGGTTGGAGATTCCTCAGCGCGCGGACGGTCGTACGCTGGAGGCTGCAGGGCCGAGCAACATAGACCTTCATAGGACAGGAGCCCGAGGTCTAGAAAAGATGATGGCTTTTGCAGTGGGCGCCGTAACTGCTCTCCACAGGGCACAGATGGTACAGAACTCGGTCGTCGTCGTCTTCCGGGCAGGGCAACCACGATCCCTTTTCAGGCCTGGATCGGTCGGTCGTGCATCAGTGATAGTGCAGGGGCGCTAAACTTGTCGCCCGTCAGGAAATTGGCTTGCACGATGATGGAAGCCGCATGCCCATTTCTTCAATTTCAACAAAGACTTAGAGGCGGCAGTGAATCACTGCCCTAACAAAGGGCGAAGTATGTGACGTCACTCCAACTCAAAAAAAAAAATACATTGCTTCAAGTAATCAGGCGTCCATCAATTTTTTTTAAAAAAAAGGAAAAAGGTGATCATTAAATAAAATGAAGTAGGCCCTCTGGCCGTGAACCTATGCGTTCACATGTTAATCTTGTTCAAACTGTGCAGTTGGCCCGCCGCAGAGGGAAAAAGATCGGAGCTGTTTTTTCACACAACCACACCGCACTCGAGCTGGCCTCCGAACTGACACTTTCTGCTCCTAGCGCGAGGGGCTTCACAGAGACGCCATCGACATGGACCAATCAGAGCGTGCCTTCCCACCATCGAAAAGCTTCGAGAGTTCCAGCCCGCGAAAGACGAAAGGGGGGGGGTAAAAGAAGATGGCGGACGGGAAGTAGCTTCATGAAGGAAGAGAAAAAATGGAAAAAGCCAAAGCAAAGCGACCATCTTGAATTGGGAAAAATTTACTTAATTGATCACAGAATGCCTTAAAAACGTTATTAAATTTCCTAAAATTTTAGCAGGAGATAGCTAATTGTCCAAGACAACCCTGGGTAAAATTTGGAGTTAAAATTTAAATCGGAAGTGGGTAAAAATATTTAAAAACCGGACTTGAACAAAAGATTAATGCAGGAAGTGAGTTAGGCTATTGAAGAGAAAAAAAGGAAAACGTAATAGTTAGCAAAAAATCGGCAGAAGTTACGTGACAATTAAGTTTACACCTCCGGAGACAGGGAAAACAAAGGCACAATTAATTTAAAGAAAAAGGTAATTATTTAGAAAAAACAAAAAGTGGTAATTAGTAGTAATTTAAAGAAACAAGCTATTGAGCTATAGAAGAAGAGTCACCCAGACCATTATATCTCCTGAGAAAAGGTACTTAAATTGAACTTCCAAGTTAATTACTAGCCTTAGACCCTAAATAATTGACAGTTAATATAATTAAAATCAAAATTACTGCATTTGATTTGTTAAAACATAATCCCCCCCAAAATCAAAACAATAAAATGACTCATCCCGCAGTTCTAGTGGAAATATCTTTCTTTGAGATATATTTTAATATAATAAGCAGAAAACATTAATGCATCAATGACCTCTAAAAGTAATTCAAGTCACTATGAAATAAAGTAGTATGTAAAAACTATGCTCTAAGAATTGATTATAAGAGTAATATTAATAAAAACCTTAAAATTTTGGGGATGTGTGAATATTTTTCATGCAAAACACTTTGGCGATATTTAACAGGACAATTTACAGAATTGAACCTAAAATTTAAAAATCAAAATTTTCAGTTACTAAAAAAGACTACATTTCAACCTTAATGTAATTTCTACTATGAGACTAAATATTGCTGCCCCTCCAAGTTTGGTGAGTAATAAATGCTATCGTTGGGTGCCCCGATTGTGTATTGGGACATAGCCTTGAATTTCACATTTGAGAGCCTTGAAAAGTCCTTGATTTTTTTCTCTTAAAAGGTGTATAAACCCTGAGTCTGTTATTGTCTAGCGAGTGCAGATCTTTAATAGCAGTGTTTAAAAATTAAGTTACAATTTGGTGTAAAAACATGAAAATAAAGTATGAAAGAAAATAATTTATTTTATTTACAGTTAACCAAAACTTTATATAGTTTCAAAAATACTGAAAAGTATCTTTTTATGTTGGTGTAATACAGATATGGACAATTCCAAATATAAAGAAAATGAAAAAAAGGTAAAAACTATTTCAAGGTTAAAGTTCAAAATCATGTTCTCTTTGTTAGAATTTATACAGTGGAACCCCGATCTATCGTTCCCGCATTCATCGTTTTCCCGTATTGATCATTTTATTTCTATGGTCCCTGCACAAACTGTATTCAAATAACGTTAACAAAACCCGCATGTATCGTTCGTCAAAAATTCGCTTTCCCGTATTCATCGTTGTAAAATGTTTTTTCTGACCGAAATGAAATTGAAGATCAAGTGGATCAATATGGCTTACAAATTTAATTACTTCCTGGTATGATATCTTGGGTTGATAATGGTATAGATGAAGAGCTCTTACATCTAGCAAGGATGAATATGGTATGAAATGTAGGGATTATATTTCCATTAACTTAGAAGCAACAACGTGCGGTATCCTATGAATGGAAGAAATGTGATGCAAAAAATGAAAATATTCGCGAAGAAGCTGGGAATAATATTCATGCCGATGAGACTGAGCCAACACGAGTGCCTAGTTTATCCTACGCACCTACGATATAACGGTTTTTAAAATTGTATGACTTTTATATACAAACATGAAAACACATAAAGACAAAAAAAAAAAATTGCAAATCTCGAAAATTTTGTTTAATTAAAAGATTAATGAAAAATCCAGTGTAAAATTACTGATTTTTAAAAAATAAGTATCACATAATTTCTACACAGCTTCAATTTGTTTCTTTTACAGTTTGGTAACAAATTTAGAATTTTTGGTATGCTGTATATATTGTGTGTATTCATAAATACTGTTTTCTTCGTATTTTGACTTTAACTCGCATTCGTCGTTTTCCCGCATGCATCGTTTTTTACTACGCACCCCCTGAAAAACGATAGATCGAGGTTCTACTGTATTGAAAAAATATGGTAATAATCTACGTACTATCATATACTATAATTTCACTATAAAGTATATATTATTTTTTAAACGAAATGTTAGGCACTTTTCATAGTTAGATTTAGATATCTTTTTTATTTCCTAATCATCAGCTGTAACTCAAATCCTGAAAAAGCAATTAGTTAGAAAAGTTCTCTCTATTTTATTTTAACAAGATAAAAAGCATGTGTAAGCCTTCAGTTGTAGCAATACTTGATTTCTTTTTTACCCATTGGTAGTAAGTATAGCTCTTTAAATGTTAAAGATACCCTTTACTTTGGCTGTACTGTGCAAAATATATGAGCTCTTGAAAAGGCAAAGGTCAGTGAGGAAGAGCAACAATGCTATGTTCAACAAATAGGCGATAAAATGTTCTAACTTAGTCAAAAATAAAGTAAGTGGAAAACATCACCTAGTGAGGCAATTTTTTTAAATATTATATAACTAATTTATACCAAAATTTACATTATAGAAGTAAACTATTAATTTCTTTGTTAAAATTCATAATAATTGAAATTTTATTTTTCATTCTGGAAGGAAAAAAAATTGTTGGAAATTTATATTAAACTTTTCTATAAAATTATGGTGCGATTGCATGCTGACATAGAATCTGGCAGCGGTGCTACAGATGGCTAGTTTCCAGTAAAGAATTGCTACTTGTAAGTAAAAAGTCATCAAGGTTGGCGACTTTTTGTGTTTCATTGCCACGTTTGGCTGTAAAAAATAAGTTCCCAAAACTGAATCCAACTTGGCAATATGTTGTATATTTGGCAAGAAATTGCCAAACCTTGCTATTTTGTTGTGCATATGTTATTGTGTCTTCTATGTTTTGCAAGAAATTGCTGAGCCCTGCTATTTTACAAGAGGATTCATTTTTTTATTGTGGTAAAGTAATTTGAAGTTGCTTTTCTTAAAAGAAAGAAAGAAAGCAGAAAAAAAAAAAATGCCATTCTAGTTTTGGAACAATAACTGTAATACTTTTATTTTTTAGGATTGGGTACCTATCATTGCTCGTGATGTGCAGCGTCAAAGAAGACAGGCATCACAGTCACCATTTAGTGATGCCTATTTAAGTGGAATGCCAGCCAAAAGAAGAAAGGTAAAATAATCATTTGACAGTGGTCATTTCACAATTTGAATGTATTTAACCTATTATCTACTGGTGGTACTTAAACGTTTTACTCACTGTAAACTTTCATTCTGTAAGAGTTGCTAATATTCTTACAATACCCTTTAAACTGTACTTTTCCTGGATAGATAACAAAATCAACATGCATGCATTTTAAAATTATTTATTTATTATTCATTTCCCCCTTTCAATGATGCAAAGATATTTCTTTTGTAAGGAACTTAGAAGTTATGAATTGATTTTGAACTTCTCTAAGATAATGAAATCTTAATATTTTTAAAGAAACTCCTCAACTAGTGCATAGCAAGAGAGTCGTATGCTGTGATGCCATGTTTAAGGGAAAGCCAAAATCTTTTACAGGGTGTCTACCGGTCATGAAAATCATAAAAGTCACGAATTTTGCCTTTCAGTCACAAATTTTTCCAAGTTTGAAACGGTCTTCACATCACCAGAATCTTGTAAGTCTAAGACGACCCCGCGAGAGGACAGAATCCTTGAGCCATCTACCAATGTCAGTGGCTTTAACCACTGTGCTACACATTGGTGAAACAGAACTTGTCGTAGTTTGTTTTTCTTTTGTTTTAGGTTCCGTTCAGACTGCCACCTTTCAGTAACTCGAGAAAAACCCAAGCCGTTCGGGATGCCAGATTTGAGCTTTTCGAGGAGATAAACAAAGTGTTCACGCTGCCAAGCTGAGTAGTTAAAGTTTTTCCCAACTCCCCAAGGGAGTTCGGAAGCTAGATCATGTGACCTTTGTTTATTGTTATTGTTCACTCATATTGGCTCCACTGCTTAGTAAATACCTGCCGCCACGTTTTTTCCTATTAACTACTCAATACTGTTCATGATATTTATCTCCCCAAGGCGATGTTTAAAGGTTGAGAACCGCTGATATAATAGATATATTCAGTTAAAAAACGATCTTTGAAAGAAGTAAGGAAAGAAAAGTCTTCCTTTCTTTTTCGGATTTTACACCCCCCCCCCCCCCCCCCACACACACACACACACACACACACACACAAAAAGCTTCAGATTTGGGTCCTCTACAGTAAAAACTTAAAAAAATAATATTTGCTAATAATTTTTTGCTCTGGAAAAAGTCTGAACCATATATTAATTAGGAGAGGGCTTGAATTTTTTCTTCCTGAAGTGTTTGAACTCTGTTATCTATATAAATAAAACAAACTGTAAACTGTTAGTTTGTTTGTGTCTCACGTAACTCGCAGACGGGTGATCCTAGACCTACCAAATTTTGTACGGAAATTCTCCAGGACGGGTCTCAACACACCTTGAAGCGATTTTTTCAAAATTCGAATTAGTTTAGGAGATATTGATAAAAAAAAAAACGTTAAAAGCACCAATTTTTCTTTCCGCAATTGTAACCCCTGTAGTCAAAAAGTGAGAAATAAGAATAGAGGTTGCCATGTTTGGCGATTTTATTAAATTATTTAGACTCCTGGAGTAAAAATAAAAGAATAATGATTTTTTTTTCTGTTTATATTAGATTATTTACAAAGTTATTTTTTAATTAAAGTATCGTGTGCATGTGAAATCAGAGCAGGAATTAGATGTTTTTGATGAGTAAAAGAATAAGGATTTGGAGATTTCCGAGACTAATATGTATATTTTTATTTGGCGAAAAATAAAATAGCTGATATGCTGATTTTGAGAAAGTAGTTTGTAGTGGTTTGCACAGTTTTAGGCTTGGCGCAATTTACTGAGAGCGTAACGAAATAGTGTTTTTCTGCATTAAACTTTAATTTTACCTGCAGAAATAATCCAGTTATTAAGGCAATTTTAATTGATCTATCTTCAGTATTTACACCAAATTAAGTAAATTGATTTAAATTAGGGGAATTCTGCCAAATTTCAGAAAATTGAAATGCTCGGATTTTGTGCATCGTAGTTAAAGATCGATAAAATGCATTATGGTTAATAATTCAGATAACTACTACTTTTCAATTAGATGCCTGTATTAATAGTTGAAGATCGAACCATATGAATGACAGATAACTATTTTCCATTTTGGTTGCTATTAAACCAATTCTTCGAATCATTCCTTGAAACAAATTGGCAAAATGGTGCATGTTGATATTTTGGCGATCGAAATACTATTACGTGTAATAAATAATTTATTATTATTTGTTAAAGCATTCAAATGTTCATATGTAGTATAATTCTGTATTTAATAGCGTGTGCTTTTCCGTTTGTATTGCTAATTCCATGCCACGGATGTGATGAGCCGATTTTACGACCGTATGATTAGATAATTTTTTTATAATCCTGCCAAGCAGGGTGAATAAAAGAGGAATTCTGTATAAATATGAATGGTTTTGAAGGGAAATAAAAATGTTTTTTTAAGCCCAGAAATGTTAGTGAGTATTGCCTATAGATTTTGCCTTTATTGTCAAGTTTAATTTGCGATAAATTTTGGCTATTTGCCGTCGACTTGTGGCATTAAATACGCCAATATAGCAGTTCTAGCAAAGTAAACATAAACAACTAATTCATTTAATATTGTATTTTTTACATTGCTACAGTTTCCATAGTAACGGAATCCACTGTTGCCACTTAAGTTCTTAAATTTAACAATTAAGTGAAACAAATAAGGTACTACGTCAATTACTCGAACCTGCAATTTTGGTTTTTTTTTAACTAAAGGCATTTTTGGGTGTCTAAAAAATGCTGAGTACCATGCTAAAGCCCCATATCTTAATTCCGATTAGTTTACTAGAAAGTAGAATAATTGGTATAAATTGAAGCAATGAAATTTTAGGCATTTCGAAAGTGAAAAGTTTCGTCAAGTTACCGTAAAGTTCTCTTTTTTTGATCGCCAGTGACACTGACGTGTTTTTTGTGTCGTCAAGTTGCAATGATCTCAGATTTTCACTCATAACATAAACGTTTCGTCACGATTCAAATAAATTTTCAATTTCTGACTTTCTGCATCACTAGATTTGATTCCATTTATATGTGTGAGGAAAATGCTCTTTTCCTACCGTGCGGAGAACGGGTACGCAGCTAGTATGAAATAAATGTTAGCATTACTATATGTATTTGTTAATTATATGAAATTCTGCATTACAATGACATATGCAACAATAATTTTTACACTTAATTAAGGTCATGAAATTTGTGTGCAAAGGTCATGAAATTCAGTTTATGAAGCCTGGTAGACACTAGAGATGAGTTCGGGCTCATTTTTTGAAGCCCGAGCCCAAAGACTTTTAATCCGAGCCCGAGCAATATTATTAAAGTTGGAGCCTGAGCCTGAAATTTCAGCTAAAGACAAATAAAATTAACTACTTCATTAAGAGGATACAATAAATTTTGGAGCTTCACACACCTTCTAGTCCCCCGTGCCGCTATTTTTTGAAATAAGTACGTCTATTTATCCCATGAATCACTTTTTAAAATCTGTTTCAAGGAGTATGTTCAACAAAGAAGAAATTTTTCACGAGCCCGAGCCCGAACGCAATCGTGAATTACAGGCTCGGGCTCGGGCTGAGCCCGTCTCATCTCTAGTAGACACCCTGTTTTCAGGGGCGTAGCCAGAAATTTTTCATGGGGGGGGGGGTTACGACTACTACAACTCATATATATGTATACGTGGGTGTGACAATGTAGTGAAGAATATACATTTTGTATGGCAAAAAATTCTTCATGGGGGGTGGTTATGACCCCCTAACCCCCCCCCCCCCTTGGCTACGCTATGCCTGTTTTATTATTCCAAAGAAAAGGTATCAAAATTAAAGTTTGCCTGGGGAGGAGGGGGCCATAGGGGAGCACGAAAATTAAATTTTGCCTGGGTGATGTAAAATCTAGTTCTGACACTGTTTGTAAAATAATTATTCTAAAAAATTCAGAGGCAAGTCAGAGCTTCACGCCTTGGCAAGTGAACATCATTTTCTTTCTCTTTTATGCCCAACTTTTTGTAATTCTCATGTATGCTGCAGTGTTTCCCATGTGCTGTCTCGCTATTATATCCCCCGCCCATCTCATTCATGATTATGGGGGGGGGGGGGGAAGAGTTTCTTCTGTCTTCTTGAAAAATACATTTCTGCCTTTTCTGACATTTTATGCTTCTGATAACAATTGAGGGATTCGAATGGGGATAAAACATTTGTAAAGTGAGCAAAATGTAACATTATATTTGAGCTCTTCAAATTCTTTCTCTAGAGCTTCATTTCTGCTATATTAGTGTGTGTGCAGTCAACAGTGTAATTGCTTTTTAGTATAAGTATTGTAATCATGAAAAAAAGTATAAACTCTTGGTAGAGATGAAATGTTTGAAAAGTCGAGTGCAGTCAATCCAGATATTTTGAAATTATGTTCATGAGATTAATTGGATAATATCAATCCAATTTTAATTTACTATAAGTTGAAAAACAGTTTTTAATTTAGTGTGAATGGTTAAAAAAAAAAAAAAAAAAAAAAAGTTAATCCTTTGTGGGCAAAATAGATTAAGTCACTTAAAAATGATCCTAATAAGGCACACTGCATTCTCTGCTTGAAGGCATTCAAGTTAAGCAATATGACTAAACAAGTAATTTCAAGCATAGAAAACAGTGCAAAGTAGCAAATGTTGATTTCTTGCCAAAAAAGGGGAGGTAAATATTATTGATTATTTTGCAGTAACACTTAAATGTAAATTTAAGATGGTGCATTTGCAAGTAATATTTTGAATTACATGAACAGAGAAGTTTCAGCAGCAAAACATCATGTAGGCGATGACAATTGTAATGTCTCACTCTTCTTACAACTGTTTCAAGGATGCTAGTGGAATAGTATTCCAAGTCATATTTCCTAATAGCAACATCCCCCCCCCCCAAAAAAAAAAAAGTCACTCTAAGAAATTCAAAGATAACATACTTTATAACTTGGACTTGCATTATTCTTATCATGCCCATGATATTGGGCTATTACCAAGTTTAAAGCATGGAGCTAAATCCTATAATTTAGTCTGTTAATCATAATTTTTTAACCATTATATTTGTGGACATTTTTTAACCATTATATTTGTGGACATTTGTGAACAAGACATATTGTTACTTTAGTACAATATGCTTTGGGCATGACCACATTATTGCAATAAGCACCTACTCCTTCTAGTCTCAAAATAACAAAGAATAATTTCTGTGCTAGGATAATAAAACAAAACATGACGTGATTGAAATGTAATAAAATGGGGTTCATAAGTATTTTGTTATTGTTAAATGATGAGCTAATTGCATAATTTATTATTGCTAAATATTCTTTTTTTGTATGTATATTGTGCAGTTTTGTTTTTATTTATTGATTAGAAAAAACTTAATTTCTAGTATCCTCTGCTTGCTTTATTAATCTGAAAGTAGTCAAAAAAAATTTATTTTGTCATTTTTGTTAAGTTTCATTTAATATAAATATTACTTTTATTGATTTTATAAACAAGAATGTAGTATTTATTTTAGTAATTTTGTTTTAGATTATGTCAAATGATGCTGCACCACTTTTGGGCCATTCTCAGAGTACTTTATCTGACATGCTGCAGCAAGCTATAACCAGTGCAAATGTAAAACCTTTGTCTAGCTGGGAAGAAGTTAAGAAAGATGCATCTCAAGACTTACCCCTGCAAGCTGCTTTTACTCTCCATATGAAAAATGCTATACAAGAAAGGCTACAGAGGGATCTAGATTATTGTTCAGAAAAATTCCCTAATTCTAAAAAGTACTACAACATGAATCATATTTAAATGGGTGACACCCCCCCCCCCCAAAAAAAAAAAGTAAACAAAATAAATGAAGGTGGAAGGGAAGGGAATAGTAATCCCTAAATTTTTAACTATGAGGTGTTACGTTACCTCTTTTCAACTTATATTAGTCTTATAGCAATTCAGCAATATTTATGAATAATTTTTTGCCTATTAAAATTCGAAATTAAAAGTTCTGGAAACACTTCTTTTTTTATGTGTTAAATTTACCTTGGACCATTTCTTTAAATTTTTATTAAGTGAGTGTATACTAATGAAAAATAAATGTTGCATGTATTTGTTATGGGATTTATTTCATTGTGTGCTGCTTAGATTATTGTGTTAAAACAGTGTGTATTTCACATTATCCTTCGCTGACACTACAATACTGAAACTTGAATCAAAAATTGATTTTTTTTTTTCACTCTGCATTTTGCACTTACACAAACAATAAACACATGACTTATGATATTTCTTGGGAATAAAAAAAGCATTCCCGTACACAGAATTGCATTGCAGAAGTATGAGTAGTACAGTTTGTCAAGAAAAACTGTAAACATTTTAGATTCATAGAGATAATTTTATTATTTATTTTTAATATCTAGGTTGTAAGCTTCATTTTATCAAAGCCTAGTGTAATGTTATAGTACACAAATATTCATGTGTTAAATTTTTTTTTTTTTTTTTCCCCTCCTTGCAACTTATATACATAATCCTAAATAGTCAGAATTCATCAATTCACATTTAAATGTGTCTACAAAATTAATTTTGTGGTAATGTAATTTTTTTTTACAATATCTTATGCCTGAAATATTTTAGTTTAACAATGAATTAACAAATTGAAATTTTTTTTTCTTTCAATGTAGGTAAACGTCTTTTATATGATGTACTAACAGTACTAGAAATTGTGGAATCAAATCACCCACGATGGAACCTCAAAATTGTTGTTTCTTAGATAAAACAGTTTGTACTGTGTTTTTGTAATAGAAATATTAACTTATTAACTACTCTTGCAGGCCAGCCATAACTGGTAACATCTAACAATAAAGTAGTATTTTTTGCAAGTTGGTGCATTATATGAATGTGTGATCATTTAATAGAAATTAAGTTCTCTAATTGCTCAGTTCTTTTTTTTTTTTTTTTTTTTTTTTTTACTGAATTAGCTTACGTTTGCATCAAAAGCTATTTTTTTTTTAAATTACAACTAAAAACAATTGCAATTGCATTTTTTAAATTTAAGAATGGAGAGGATACTGGTACCTAACTTAATGCAAGTAACTGAAATTTAAGAGGCATCTATTCATATCTGTTAACCTAAACTTGATTTTTTAAGTTTTAATGCTGCCCAAAAAACATTTTTTAACTGGTAAACATTAAAACAATGAACACATTGTAGAGATTTTATATATACAGTGGACTTGTGACTTATGGGAGCGATCTTGGACACATACCTTGTATAAGTTTCGTCTTGTAAATAGGGTGCACGCTTCTTTTTGTTGGCAAAAAATCTCATGTTGCAGGCAAAGAGTTCCTGTTAGCTATGAGATAAGTTACTCGGGAAAAACTTGTGAGGTAGATCCATTTTCCTCTAACTCGTCGCTAAGGTGCACTGCAGAACGTTGAATTCTATTCTGTTCAGCCATTCACTGTGAAAATACTGTACAACCTATTTTGACGAAAATTGGTTCAGACTGATATTTGAACAAGGAGAATATTTTTACACTATCCCATAGCTGCCATACCTCCCGATTTTTCCGGGAGACTCCCGAATTTCAGATCGAACTCCTGAAAAGTTTATAAATCTCCCGAATTTTTCCAAATTATTCCCATGTTTTAGGTACTTATCAATATTTGAAAAAAAATTACAGAACTTGTTAAATGCTAACGACAGAAACTGAAGAAACTTCGCTATTGGCCGAATCTGATATTTCGTAATGACGTCATAGCACGTAGAACGTAGCAAGCTTTCTCGCCGATTCCCCATGAATTTCCGAAAGACGATGTTTGGGATTATCGATAACACTCCGCAGAATCGAATTACAGAGCTTTCCCCCTCCACTCTGCATGTGTATGTTTTGTTTATATATTTTGCGATCCAGCCATGAAGCTCGGGAGGAGACCAGCATGCTAGATTGTGGTGTTCGTAGTTGAGTGAGCGGTAAAATTATGTCTGGAAAGAAGTATTTAAAGCAAATTAAATCGGATTATTCCAAGGACTTTAAATTTATCAAACCGTCAAATAAAGGTACAAACTTTGCATTTTGCACATATAGTACATGCGATATTGCTATCTTGCACGGGGGAAGAAATGACATTGTGACTCACGCTAAATCGAAAAAGCATCAAACCAACACTAAAGCGTGTGCAAACAGTTTAAAATTGACTTCTCATTTGCTACATCCCAGGATCTAAACGTGATAAAAGCAGAGTGCTTATTTACTAAGTTCATCTATGAGCATAACTTGCCACTAAGTTGCTCAGATCACGCAGGAGCATTATTAAAAGATGTTCCCGGATTCCGATATAGCCAAAAAATACGGTTCGAAACGTACAAAACGTTCTCGGTATTTTAATTCATTTGTAATGAAAAGATCGGCGCCGCCAGAATATTTCCTGGGGGGGGGCAAAGATTACTTAAAAGTATGATTACCATGTTGAAAACAACAAAAAAGTAAGGGAAAACACTGCATACGAAAATCCAGGGGGGCACTTGCCCCCCCCCCTGGATTTTAGCACTTCATTGTTGTGTAATACATCATTACTTTAACTCACCACTAGATGCTGCTTCAGCATATCAACTTCTTACTTTAACTCACCACTAGATGGTGCTGCAGTGTATCAACTTGCCACTAGATGGTACTGCAGCATATAAAGACAGTTCAGCTGATCGCTATGAAAACTGGTATACATAGATACAAGGTGTATTTAAAAAGTAAGTTCTGTTTTGAAAAAAAAAAAATAGTAAAAAAATTTTTTTTTCAAGCCAATTTTATTTTTACATGAAAGAACATGCCTTAAACTATTTTTCTACATAGTTTCCGCTGATGTTCAAACACTTGTTGCAGCGGGTTACTAGCTTTTCTATACCTTCTTCATATAAACTTCCTGCCTATGATGATAACCAAGACTCCACAGCATTTTTCATTCATCATCGGTTTCAGAGAACTTGCCATCTAGCTCGCGCTACATGTTCAGGAGCTAGTGGTAGTCGAATGGTACCAAGCCTAGTATGGCGGGTGATTGAACTGCTCCCAACGAAACTGTCGAATCCTCTTTTGGGTGTCACCAGCAGTATAAGGCCGCGTATTGTCATGGAGCAACACAATTCCTTTACTGAGCATTCCTCTATGTTTGTTTCGAATGCACTTCTTCACGATAGTCATGGTTATCGTCATTGGAGAGAAGTTTCTATGAAGAACGTATAGAAAAGCTGGTAACCCGCTACGACAAATGTTTGATCATCGGCAGAAACTATGTAGAAAAATAGTTTAAGGCATGCTCTTTCATAAAAAAAATAAAATTGGCTTGAAAAAAATTTTTTTTACTCATTTTTTTTTTTCAAAACAGAATTTACTTTCCAAATACACCTCGTATTTGAACACAGAAAATACTTTGCCGTTATCCATTTTGCTATAACTTGCCACTAGATACATACCTGCCAACTTGTACGGTTTGGCCGTACAATGTACGGTTTTTAGCTTAGTTGTACGGTTATACGGCCGCAAGGCAAAATTGTACGATTTTTTGGCAAAGTTTTGGCTAATGTGATTTTATTTACTATGTTTCAAAATTTAGTGGTTTTGTGGAGTATTTTAAAATTTAAATCACCAATTGACGTTACGTCGAACGTAAAAACACTAGATCGTTTTATTTCCCATATTTACGCTAACTCCCCTCCCTCGCCTACCTCTTCTGCGTTCTTCCACTGATACACTGTGTTACTGTTAACCCGAGAGGGAAAATAGGAATTCCCTCCGATCTCCGATGCTGCGAAAGCTATGATTGGCTCACAGATTTTTTTTTCCCTCCCACCCGCCGCCTTGCTTGTGACGTGTTAGGAGAAGTGAGATGGGAGCGTTCGTAATCGATATGCCGAGTGTCCATGCTTTGTCAAAGTTTGCTGCTGCGCATGCATGGAGGTGGATGCACATTTGTTTAGAAATATCTCCCTCCCAATACCGCTTGGCTCCCATCCATAAGCGCAAGAACAACTTTCAATCACAAACATGTGTTGATGAAATTGTCCAGTGTAGTTTGAAGTTGTGAAATATTAATTTGAAATGTCGAAAATTAAACATAAACAATATAATAAAGTTTTCCTTGATTCTTTTACAAAGGAATATCCATGTATCGTCAAATCGCAAAGGGGATGCAATTTTGCTTTTTGCTCAGTGTATAGGACCGACATCAAAATTGCGTATCAAACATGAATAATCTTGCTAAGTAGCAAACGTAAATAATCTTGCAGACAAATAATTTTCAGTTGTTGCTGTTGTGTGTGATTATGGCAACGCTACACTAGGGCGATCTGCCGGGGGGTTGGGTGCCTTTGCAGGAGGACTTTCTAAGGGGTTCTAACGCGTATTCACGTTACATCTGGAGAAAACCTACCAAAACTCCGGATCGACAGCCGCGCGATGGGACCCGAATCCGGGACCTTCACACTTCAGCCATCTACCACTTTCAGTGGCAGAACCACTTGTGCCATGGTGAGGCTAAATCATTTTCAGATATGGTTTATTTTTTAAATTTATTACCAAATATGTGCTCACATGAAGTATGTGGAAATGATGTTTGCAAGCCAGTAGATGAAGTCAGGGATGAGCTTCAATCTCAATTTTGCAAATTGATAATTTGCCCGAGGAAGTTCAATCAGAAGAAAGAATGGACAAAAAATGGGCTAAAAATTGAGATTGAGAAAATTAACAGCTGCTAGTGGGAAATTTAAATATGATTGAATGTTATGCTAAGCATATTGACTGTACCACACAGTAATGCTGCTTGTGAACGTTTGTTTAGCAGTGTTAAGAAAAATAGAACACTATTTCATAGTTTTTTGTCTAATGAAACTTTGGAAGACATTTTAATTGCAAAAAGTAAACTCAAAGGCCATTGCTATGAGCAAGACTCTGATAAGTATTTTTTAAAAGCAGCCAAATCAGCTACTTATGAACATTTGTACTCTAAAGATACCAAATAAATGCCCCTCCTTTCCTATATGTGCATATGTATTAAAAATAGTGTACTAAATCTGAATAGTAATTTTAAAAATTGTATTTGCTTACATTTTATCTTTAGTAGGCATATTTATTGCGTTACTGTGTGACACCGTGGTATTGTAAGATTTTCAAAAATTGCATGTTGGCAGGTATGTAGATATTTAAATGTGAAAAATATTCTCACCCCATCCATTTGCTATAACTTCAGGAGTGGGAATTCCGTGCCAAAACTTAAAACCTGCACTGTGCTGCTACAAAAGTGCTTTATCGTACGATTCTGCATCAAAAGAAACTGCTACTCTGCTCATTACAAACTGCTTTTTAAAAAAAAGCGCCAACTCGCCGTACGTTTTGTTTCCGCGCTCGCACAACTGACTACCGAATTTATGGAAGAAATGCCGCACCCACGAAAATGAGCTTAACTAGAAAATCATCAGAAACGCTGCAGTCACAATCTCCCCCCACCTCCACCCCTTCGGGAAAAAAAAGAAACATCGCGCTAGGATATATTTCGGGAGGGGGGTGAATAAACTGTAAAAATCTCCTTTTTTTTCCCCCTTCCCATATAATGTTTTAAAGCATTTATTGCTATTTTCGCAGCTTATGATTTCCATTTTTAAATAATCAGTGTCCGATTTCATATAAAACAACAATTTTTATATTCATAAAGGCAAATTTATAGAATTAAATAAATAACTTGTGAAATACTTCTTGCATTCGCAAAAAGTTTGGACAGTATAGCACATACTGTTAAAACAAAGAACGAGCCGATGAGGAGGCTCCAGTCAAAAGTAATCAATTTTTTTTCTGCTGACGGCCAGCTGTTGATTTCATAATGAGCGAGCTACAGCAAATTGTTTGTTTTAACCTTTGAATGCTATGTGATAACTCTTGATATTTCTATTCATTTATTACTTCCGATATTTATGACACTGAGATTTATTTTAAAAGCACTCGGGGTTTCCTGAGCTTGCCAATTACTCGTAGTTTCGTAGTTGACCTTTTTACCGTAATAACAGCGTAAGGCAGTGCTCCTTCTGTTAGCCCTTACAACACTTTATGTTCTTGTCACTGTTAAGCATGTCAAATATATTACTTACTTTTTAGAAGCTTCTTTAATTTCTTCCTATGCTTTATGAATAAGTATTTGGACGTACTTGGAGCCAAGTACGGCTCCCGTACGCTTTAGCAAGTCAAAATTATTTTTTTCATCACTAACGACGATGTTTACCATTTGCCGACCGTTTGCGGAATGTTGTGTTTAGACTTTTTCCCGCCAGGCGGCTGAATTTCCTCGAACGTGTTGCTCTGAGATGACGTTTTCCCGGTCATGCTCATTACCCGTATTTTTACAGTAACTGCGTAGTGCGGCAGGTATAAATACTTGTGCAAATGTGTAGCGTTGAGCTTACTTAAAAACTTGTTAGGAACTTGTCAAGAACTTACTTAAGCTTGTTTAAACTAGTGTTAGCTTACTTTGACTTGTCCTTGCTTGTGTCTTTTATGATAAAGTTCCTACGCCGTTCAGAGGCGGATCTAACGCCTGGCGGACGCCAGGGGCCCCGAGCACCTCCAGAGGCCCCGACTACCACTAGAGACCCTGACTGAAAATTCTTCAAAAGAAAAATTAAATGAGCTAAAAATTGAAGCAATACACCACAAGTGCAAACTTGATAAGAAAGAATCAGTCTTCATATTCTTCGAAAAGGCTATTCCCTGCTGTCCAGGCTCTAGACCAGGGGTAGGCAAATAGCATAAGCAAAGAAAAAAAATGTCCCGCCAAGATAGTCATAAAAATCTCCCTTAAAACGAGATTTCTGAAAAAAATATAATTATTATTATCAAGACTAAAAAAATTTTTATCCCTACTTAGAAAAAAGTGTTTTTGTTGAGAATAGGGATTATCGGCAGAGGTTACAAAACAAAATCAGAAAAAATATTTCAGGACTTAAATTCAATTTGCTGTCTATGCTGATACTGACACTGCACCAGAGGAGCGTCAGCTTGAACTTGTTGACATGCAATCAGATCATACTATGAGAGAAATGTTTAATGCTGTACCATTAGTTGAAGTTTACAAATCATATTCTGCAGAAAAGTTTTCATGTACACTGCTGGCCACCCAAATTGCAACACCAAGAAAAACAAGAGATATCACAACAAAATTTATTGTGTAGATAACATGTTGACCAAGTAACAAATGATTAAATTTACAGCATTCTATGAAGCGTGGTTCCTGCCAAAATCAGTACCCAGTGTAGCCGCCGTTGTTGGAGATCACAGCTGCCACACGCCTCGGCATTGATTCAAAGAGACTTTGAATGTGTTCTTGGGGTACAGCAGACCAAGCAGCTTCCACACGTTGCCAAAGTTGATCTGGTGTGACAGCTGGGGATGAACTCTGGGTCAGTCGTTGAGCAACCATGGACCACATGTTTTCTATCGGCGAAAGATCCGGAGAGCGCGCCGGCCAGGGAAGCAATTCAATCTGGTGATTGACGAAGAACCCTTGGACAATGCGTGCCACGTGTGGCCGTGCATTATCCTGCTGAAATATGGCTGTTGGCAAGCCCTGAAGGTAAGAAAGGACAACTGGCTCCAACACCTCGGAGATGTAGCGCTGGCTGGTTAAAGTACCGGCAATGCATACTAGAGGAGTGCGAGAGAGATATCCGATACCGCCCCATACCATAATACCCGGTGCAGGACCAGTGTGACGGTGCATAATGCAGCTGTTCAGCATCCTCTCTCCACGGTGTCTCCAGACTCGAATCCGACCGTCGTGGTGTTGCATACAGAAGCGTGACTCGTCAGTAAAGAGAATTTCATTCCATTCTGTCGTCCACATCCTTCTTTCATCGCACCATTGGCGGCGGAGACGTCTGTGGTTCCGCGTCAGAGGTAGACAAAGCAACGGACGTCTTGCGGACAGACCATTCTGCTGTAAACGACGTCGAATGGTACGCGCAGACACTGGATGATGCGTTACAGACTGAATCTGCTGTGATATGGTTCGTGATGTGACTGAGCGGTCCGTCACTGCCATGCGTACAATCTGCCTGTCATCACGTGACGTGGTGCACTGAGGTCGATGCGGTCGATCACGTCTGTCCGTCGTACCCTCCTGCACCCAACGATCACATATCCGCATCACAGTTGTTTGGTTTCGTCCAATACGACGACCGATTTCCCTGAAAGATAACCCACAATCTCGGTATGCCACTATCCTTCCTCTGTCAAACTCGGATACTTGATCAAAAGATGATCGTTGTTTCCTACGAGGCATAATTTATCGTTTTTTTGAAAAAAAAAGCAAGAAAAACACAATTGCTGTACTTGAAACCGTCGAAATCTCCAAGCCTTAAATAGCGCTTTGAGGTGGCGCCACAGGCGCGCTTGATGTGCGTCTGCGCTGAAATTCTAATCATTTGCATATCTCACCTCAGCTAATGCATGTTGTAAATTTCATATTATTTGCATGCTTCCTTCAGGGGGTTTAGAATTAAATTTGCTTGGAGCTATATTTATTGATTTTTATCATACTATTTATACTGCTTCTAATATAAAACTTACTACTGAATGCAATAATTTTAAAAGGTGCGCCACCCTCCCCCCCCTCTTTAACCTCCGCGTCTACAAAGTGGCCCCGCAAGATAAAACAACTGTCCACTCCTTTTCTAGGCCAGAGAACTGTTCAGTTCTGTTGGGAAATATAAAACTATGAAACTTTCGAACTCTTTCCCTGACCCAGTTTCTCCTGCACGCGTCGATGTCCGCACATGTAGACGTATGGATCTGCATGTGATAATTACCCAAACGAGGGCCCCTTACTTAACACGTGCTATGGGGCCCCTGGCAACCGTGGGGGCAAGAACGCATGCATGCTGTACTTTCAAGCCACTCTCTTCCATGCGCTGCTGCTAAGCGGTCGACATCCCGACCAGCCAAAATTCAATCTTTGTAAACATGATATTCCTCTTAAATGTATATTGTATAACCTAGACGGAAAATAAATATGTTGTACTCGATCAAGAGCACGAAACTAAAATATATACAATTAATAATGTCGTGTATTCCAGTTTTCGTTCCAGCTAATTTAGCGGGATGACGGAGGAGTTAAACGGACTTACGCCTTTGAAGGAGGTAAGTGATACCTCTTTTACCTCCTCGCTTATTTAATAGATTATGAGACTGAATAGTCTCAGTGCCTTGAAAGAATATTAAAATTTCTGAGGACATTGTGAAAAAAAAAAAAATTAATATGGCTTCATTTAAAGAAAGCCAAGTGGTTGAGAAATTAAACCAACATAATTATTCAAACTGGAAATTCAAATTGGAGATGCTGTTGATAAAAGAAGATCTTAATGATCTCTTAACAGATGATCCGCCAACGCCAATAGCTGATACATGGCGAAAGAAATATAACAAGGCTAGAGCCTTAATCAATTTATTCATTGAAGATTCCCAAATAGTACATGTGAAAAATCTCACAACCGCAAAGGCTACATGGGAAGCTCTGAGGACCATACACGAAAGGTGTAACCTCTCTAGCAAGCTGTATCTATTGAGAAAATTATATAGCACAAAACTTGACGAGAGAGGAAATATGCTAGAGCATACGACTAAAATACTCGAACTGGTTGAGAGGTTAAAGGCCATAGGGGAAAAGATCAGTGACTCTCACATATCGGCGTTGTTTTTATGTTCCCTGCCGGAGAGCTATGACACGCTGATAACGGCACTAGAAGCGAGACCTGAAGAGGAATTAAATCCGGAGTTTATTAGAAGCAAGCTAATAGATGAATACAACAGACGTATTGAGAATAGCCGACCGTCTGAAAATTTTACTAAAGCATTTCAAACAAACAAAAAACACAACAACAATTATAGACGAGAAACTAAATATTGTTCACACTGTAAAATGAAAAATCACACAAAATTAGAATGCTGGCACCTTAAGAAATTACAGAACAATAACACAAGATACAAAAATCAAAATTTCACATCCAAACAAGCTAATTCATATCTATGCTTTGAATCAAACGATAGACACAGATTTGAGGAAGAGTCGAACCGAAATTATACAGATAGAGCTAGTGACACCGCATCTAAATTTAAAAATTTAGCACTATTAGCTGGAAGTCCAGGAAAAAAGTGGATAATAGACTCTGGCAGTTCATCACACATTTCAAATAATAAAAATTTATTCACTAGAATAAATGACACCAATATAAGCGATGTTGTAATTGCTAACGGAAAATCGTTGACCTCCTACGGGTCAGGAGACATAGAATTCAAGGCAAAAACATCGGGAGGAGAGATTAATAAAATTACACTGCGTAATGTTCTATTTGTACCCGAAATCGAAGCAAATTTACTGTCTGTAAAAAGGGCAACTGAGAACGGTTGTACGGTGGTATTTGACAAAAACAAGTGTGAAATTATACATGGGGATAAAACTTATATTGAAGGTTATGTAAATAATAATTTGTATGAGTGTAATATAAACAATGCCGCATACCACACCGCAAACTTAGTTAACGTATGTGAAAATAAAAATTGTATATATAAATGGCATAAAAGATTGGGTCATAGAAATGTCAATCATATAAAAGAATTAGTGAATAAAGATTTGGCTATAGGGATTGAAATAGATGAATGTAAACATGATAATGTATGTGAAACCTGTATTATGTCGAAACTTTCTGATAGTCCATATCCAAAAATTGCGAGTTTCAGAGCCACAAAGGCGATAGAATTGGTACACACTGACCTCTGTGGACCAATGCAAACCCCAACAATTGGTGGGAAATACTATTTTTTGACCTTCATAGATGACTTTAGCCGGTTTACTGTAATATATCTATTAAAAAATAAACATGAAGTTTTCTCTAAATTTAAGGAGTATGTTGCAATGACCGCAAATAAGTTTGGAAGAAAAGTGCAGGCAATCCGTTCCGATAACGGAGGGGAGTACATAGGGAAAGAATTTGATGAATATATGAAGAGAGAGGGAATAGATCACCAACTGACAGTTCCGTACTCTGCACCTCAGAACGGGGTTGCGGAACGCAAAAATCGCACCTTGATGGAGATGTGTCGGTGTCTCCTTAAGGAGGGTGATTTACCTAACTCCTTTTGGGGGGAAGCCATTAACACTGCGACGTATTTGCAAAATAGGCTCCCTACACAATCCTGTGATTCCACTCCCTATGAGAAATGGACTGGTCGTAAACCAGATCTATCAAATATTAAAACGTTCGGTTGTCGCGCATTTGCATATATTCAAAAATTACATAGAGGAAAACTTGACAACACCGCTACAGAAGGGATATTCGTAGGTTATGATAATAGGAGTAAGGGATATAGAATTTGTACCAACGGTAGAAATGTAATTATAAGTAGAACAGTCAAATTCCTAGAAGACAGAAATCAGGAAATAATTAAAAATGATGAATCACATAACGGGGAAGGAAAATCAAACAGCGGTAATCCTCAACCTATACAGCAATTGATCGGTGTTGAATTAGATAGCGCCGGCGACAATGTACAAAATCCAAATAATATTCCTGCTAACTCAAATGGTACACAAAATTATCCTCGCAGATCAGAGAGGAGTAATAAAGGCGTTCCTCCTGATAGATTTGCATATGTAATAAATAATACCAGGATAGTAGAACCTAAAAGTTGGGATGAAATTCAAAAAATGGAAAACCCCGTGGAGAAGGAAAAATGGGTAAACGCAACACTAGACGAAATAAATTCACTTCATGATAATAACACATGGGATTTAGTTGTAGCCCCCCCCTGGAACAAAAGTTATTGGATGCAAATGGGCTTTTAAATTAAAATATAATAGTCAAGGCTCAGTAGAAAAATACAAAGCAAGGCTTGTTGCCAAAGGTTTCTCCCAAAAATACGGAGTAGACTATGACGAGACCTTTGCACCTGTTGCGTCTCATACAACGATAAGGAGTTTTTTGGCAATGGCTGTATATAAAAATTTAAGTCTTAGACATATCGATATAAAAACTGCATTTTTACACGGAGAATTAGAGGAAGAAGTGTATATGCATCAGCCCGAAGGGCATGTAATCCCCAGAGAGGAACACAAAGTTTGTAAACTTAAAAAGGCAATATATGGGCTGAAACAAGCTGCTAGAGCTTGGAACTTAAAAATCCACCAATCTCTAACCAAATTCGGCTTTCAACAGAGCTCGGTTGACAAATGCATGTATAAACAAACAGTAAATAACAAAACGACATAGTTATTGTTTATGTAGATGATCTACTAATCGCAGGAGAAGATCAAAACATTGACAAACTCATAAATAAATTAAAGAGCGAATACCCTGTAACTGATTTAGGCGAAGCCAAATACTACTTAGGCATAAACATAAATCGACCAAATAAAAACACAATGACACTTGATCAAACTAACAAAATTCAAGAACTAATAACTAAATTCAGTTTAGAAAACTCAAAACCAACAGAAACACCCATGGAGCCAGGCTACATTAAAACACTAGATGACGAAAATCTCTTGCCAAACAACACTAAATACAGACAGGCTGTAGGTGCACTACTATATATTTCCACCATATCTAGACCAGATATAAGTGCCGCTGTGAACATCTTAAGCCGAAGAAATCAAAATCCCAGAGCGAAAGATTGGGAAGCCGTCAAAAGAACCATCAGATACCTCAAGACAACAATTGACCTTAAACTGACTTTTACAAATTTTGAGGAACCTGTCCTAAAGGTTTACGCAGATGCAGATTGGGCCAACGATCCAGCAGATCGAAAATCCATCTCTGGAAATCTATTTATGCTAGGAAATAATCCTATTTACTGGGTTTCCAAGAAACAGCTGTGCGTGACATTGTCATCAGCTGAGGCGGAATACGTCTCTGCTGTCAGTGCTGCACAAGAAATTGCGTGGCTAATAAATCTACTAAAGGAACTGGACATGCTGCAAGACTATCCAGTGACCGTGTTTGAAGACAACCAATCGTGCATTAAATTGGCCAAATCAGACAGACATCATCACAAAACAAAACATATAGACCTGAGATACCATCTTCTCAAGCATTTGGTAGAAGACAAGGTGATAACTTTTCAATACGTCCCCACTGACTCAATGACTGCAGACATCCTGACAAAAGCTCTTCCACGAAGGAGCTTTATAGGACATAGAACTGTCATTTTGAACCACTGGCGTAGCCAGGATTTTGTTTCGGGAGGGGCACAGTTGAGTTTTGTCAACTGAATAATTATTTAATTAATATACTAATTATTATTTGCAATTAGAAATATTTAATCATTAATTAATCTTAAATTTAAAAACAAGATTATAATTATTAATTACAATTTAAAATAATGTTCTAATTATTAATTATAATTAAAAATAAATTCTAATTATTAATTCTAAAAATTATTTAATTAGCAATTTCAGAAAAATATCCTTAAATATATGTTTAAAGATGTTCTGTAAAGATTATCTCTGTATATAGATGCTTATGTACCGTTTTAGTCTGGCGAGTATCTCAACCAGATAAGATTTTTTTTTTATCCAGGCCCATATCTGCTAGTACAATAATATTATATTCTACAATAAATATATCCAAAGAAAGATGCTGAAAGGAAAACTAAATGAATGCTTTTTAAATCTCAATAAACGGCCATAGTAAAAAATATTTCTATGTAAAATTTTCTTGCTCTAAACAGGAAATACATCAGTCTATCCCGGATTTTCAATCAGCTCATATGTAGGTGCATACAACTAATACATACAGGTTGATTCAAAATTAGAGTGACAAATTTTAAAAGCGTATAATTATTTATGGTAAATTTTAATAGCTTTACCAGCAGTTTTGTTTTAAAAATTAAGCGCTTAGTTACCAATAGAACTATTTTTATTAGTGGAAGTAAAGCATGGCTCCGAAATTAGATCCTCAAACCCGAAACAAATTTTAAAGCTTTTGAAGGACAACATCGTAGACATGGTTGAAGGTAGACATGGTTGCTTAAATTCTGTTATAAATAAAGCATTTAAAAATCAGAAAATGCATTTTTCTAATGGATAACTATCTAAACTTCGAAAAGAAATAAAATTTGGCTGGCAATCAAAAGCTCCAGGGGGAAAGTGTGGACGAAAGGAAGTCCTTGTTGAAAAAGAAGAAAAGATGCTGAAAAGACTTATTGTTGTAGAAAATCCTCTGCCTCAAAGAACTTTAGAAAAGAAACTACAGGTATCGCAATCGACAATTTGCCGTCAGATAAAGGAAATTGGCTATAAAAGTTGAAGAAGCTAGTCTGTCATCAAATATCTGCAAAGACTGTAGAAAAACGAAGAAAAAGGTTCTTGGCCTCTGTATTTAATGTTACGCAAAGGTAGATACAAAACATGGATAGCTTCGGATGAAGCATTGTTTCATCTGTCATCCACAACTTGCAAAACGAAGATACAATATATTTCATGCGAATAGCGTCGCAAAGACGCAGCTGTTTTGCAAATGGCAAGTTGGCCGTCAGGTGTTATGGTATGGATGGTAATGTCTTCTAAGGGCTTAACAAAACCATTTTTTTGTAGAACCAAACACTAAAATTGATGCTAAATACTGTCAGAATAAAGTTTTGAAGCAAAGAAAGTAAATGTCTTCAATCTCAAGGGAATTTGGTTTTTCACGAAGATTCTGCACCAAGTCCTACAGCAAAATCAACTATAAAATGGCTGAAAGATAAAAATAAAATATTTTTTTTTCCTCCTGAGAAATGGCTACTATCATCCGCTGACTGTGGTCCTTGAGATTATTTTTTATCTGGTTAATTAAAAAACAATTAAATAGACGTAAAATAAGAACACTTCAAGGGCTTAAAAAAGCAATCAAAGAAGAAGTTGGGAAAATGACCTCAAAAATTTTTGAAAAAGCTCTTTAGGCTTAGCCTAAACGTTTATGTAAAGTGTATTATACTAAAGGAAACCACATTGAAAATTTCGTGTAAATAACTAATTCAATAAAATTTTATGATGCTCTGAAATTGATCACATTATTTTTGAATCAACCTGTATTTTATAATGAAAAACACGCAACACAAACCTATTATTATTTTTTAAATTAACAGCCACACATCACCGACGCTAATTAAAAGAAACCTTTAGTTATAATGCACAGGCTGTACTAACTCGGTTTCTTATTGCAATTAATAAGTCAAAATGTACAATTTTATTCAGTAACACATAATTCCCTCAGAAAATCTTAGGACTAGATATTTTTATTTATCTTCTCATTTTTTCAAGACGCTTGTTTTTAATACAATATTGCTCACAAACTTAAAATATTCTAAATAAATCAGGCACAATGTTAAATTAAGAAAGATATAGCTTGAAGAAAATCTTCCAAAACTCTGCCCTTCTGTATAAGGTTGATGAAAGGATTAAAATATTATGTACAATGTAGCG
The DNA here is from genome assembly GCA_038373885.1 of Cheiracanthium punctorium. Classification (NCBI taxonomy): domain Eukaryota; kingdom Metazoa; phylum Arthropoda; class Arachnida; order Araneae; family Cheiracanthiidae; genus Cheiracanthium; species Cheiracanthium punctorium. The sequence continues at coordinate 379,082 of JAWZYV010007779.1, forward strand.
AATGTGTACAATGTAGTATGTGTATCTGAAATTCTTCCAGATTTTATTTGCGCACTCGGCTGGAAGAATTTCAGTTTTTAAAAAAAATCTATTCAATCAATTCTGCCATATAGAGGAAAATGATAAGTGCAAGTGCTCATATAGACTCCTGTTCGCATAATTTTGTTGCTGAAAATGACATCCAACATTGTTGTTTCGCCCCTAGTGGTGAAATGTTTTGGATGAATGCGTATTGGAAAATCTAAGGTATCTACTTCAGTTATGAAATCGGATCCTGGATCGGAATTTAATTCTATGTTAAAATCTCCTATACCAGGCGCGCACACAGGATTTTTGGCTGGAGGGGGTCCAACTTTTACAGTTTGGGGGGGGGGGGTCCAACTTTTAGGGATGTTCCAGATTGACAAAAATCAGTGATGAAAGAGCTCCTTTTCATTAGATGGAATTCATCAAAACTCGTCCAATCCCTAAGAATACACTACACAGTACAATAGGAAGCAAAGTAATAGTTGTACAGTTTTGAGAACAAGATGGTGTTTTATGTTCGCTTTCAGTTCGTTTTTGAAAAGTTGAGGAAAACGAGAAAAAAATTTCTTTTTTTATTTAGTAGAACTGAAACTATTGCTGCCTTTTTTGGAATTATTTTATTTACTATAGATATAGGATAATAATCAATTGAAAAAAAAATATCAAAGCCGATGGGGGGGGGGTCCGGACCCCCTGGACCCCCCCTTGTGTGCGCCACTGTCCTATACTAAAACAGTTTTACAATCATCCTCCTTCAGTAACGTTTCGAATGTAGCGTCTAATTTATCTTCATAAGAAATTCGAGGACTAGCGTATGTAACTGCAAATCTCACTTTATCTTGAATATACGCAATGATCCTTTGAACACCATTGATCTGGCTCGTGTAGGCACAGGGAAAAGTGTTTCATATTCTTTTTATAAAGTGATTTTTATAAAGTTTTAGTCTATAAAAATCATAACTCCAGATGGCTTTCTGGAACCACTGTCTATCCATTCGACCAAAGTGAATCCTGGTATTTGAAAATCATCTGAAGGGATAGTCCATGTTTCCGTTAGCAATATCAAATCACTCTGCAGAAAACATGAATCAAACGGAAAAGTGACCACGGCGTGCCGCGTAGACAAAAATCCCGTACTTGAAAGAAATAGCACCCGAGTGCTAAAAAAGAATCAGAAAAGAAAGGTATTAAGATCCGATTTTTCAGATTAATTTCAAAGCAAAACTGCTGTTCTCATTGGTTGCGGTTTAAAATTACAAAGGAAAGCACTTAAGAATATTTTTAAAAAATTTTAACTGTTGAGTAGTAAAAATATTATGAAGAAAACATTAATGAGAGTAATTTTTATTTAAAAAGTACAGACTTAGTGGACTCTTGGTAGACCTTATTTAGTCATGAGCCGGATATCTGGAAGAGAAGTCGGATATCCGTTGATTGTGATTCGGATATCCGATGATATTTCGAATATTGATAAATCAGCCGGATATCATATGCGTCCCTAGATATTTCAAATATTCATTTATTCTTTACCAGAGTATATAAAATAGTATTATAAAGTTTTATAAAATTTTAGAACAGAAAAACAAATTACAGATTTACCCTCTTGTCAGTTGAAAGGGTGGGTATAAAGGAAACATTTCTTAAATTACATATTAATGAAAATATGATAATACAAATTTTTCAACATACCTAAGAAGATATTATGTCATATGCATTATGTCATCGTTTATATTATCATTTAAAAACACACAATGAAATATTGAGTATTTACTTCAGCTTCTTTTCCTGATAATATCTGTTGATTTATGGCTTTTTTCCCCCGCTTGTTGTAGATTTGAGTCTTCATTGTTAGCAGGCAAACTATGCATAATTTTTGGAATTTTAGTAAAAAAATTCTCCTACTCAACGGGCGCTTTCTTGAGGCCACAATCTCTACCAACTCGACAGAGCAACACACTAGTAAAAAACACGAAAGTCTGGACCCTGGAAATTGTGGGGAAAGGTCCAGCTTGTGCCCCTCCTTGAAATTTTATCGTTAGTAGAAAGTAACATTTTGTACACACCATAGTTTAAAAATACCACAGGTGGTCACGAAAACGATACATACTTCACAGGGTACAACGGAAACGAGGGGGAAATTTTTACTATCCCGGGTGTGGGATATTGCTCAGATGTGTATTTTTCTGGTGTGTAGGCGTGTCGAAAGTCACCTCGGGTTAGTGATTAAAGGCACCTTTTTATTGACTTGTTTGTTTGTTTTTCCGTTGTCAACGTGGATGGATCTAAAAAACGTTTATCAGAAAGATTAGAAAAATATCACACAACAAGGATTCTGAGACGATCAATTTTTACAAATTGCAATATACATATATATCAACTGAAAAAATTTCGGGGGGGGCACGGGCCCGGTGGGCCCTCCCCTGGCTACGCCAGTGTTTTGAACGATTATTGAACGTTTCAAGTTTTAGGCAGGAGTGTTGGGAAATATAAAACTATGAAACTTTCGAACTCTTTCCCTGACCCAGTTTCTCCTGCACGCGTCGATGTCCGCACATGTAGACGTATGGATCTGCATGTGATAATTACCCAAACGAGGGCCCCTTACTTAACACGTGCTATGGGGCCCCTGGCAACCGTGGGGGCAAGAACGCATGCATGCTGTACTTTCAAGCCACTCTCTTCCATGCTCTGCTGCTAAGCGGTCGACATCCCGACCAGCCAAAATTCAATCTTTGTAAACATGATATTCCTCTTAAATGTATATTGTATAACCTAGACGGAAAATAAATATGTTGTACTCAATCAAGAGCACGAAACTAAAATATATACAATTAATAATGTCGTGTATTCCAGTTTTCGTTCCAACTAATTTAGCGGGATGACGGAGGAGTTAAACGGACTTACGCCTTTGAAGGAGGTAAGTGATACCTCTTTTACCTCCTCGCTTATTTAATAAGTTCAGCCTAAAACAACTGTTCAGTTCAGCCTAAAACAGGGGCTTTTGATTTGTCTAAAGGGCGGATCTTACACGTTTTTTGTCGTAGAACAAGGTTATCAATGTATTGGACGCTGGCGGAGAAAATATCTGCCGTTGCTCTCTCCATCGTGTCTGGTGCTGGATTTGGGATTTTCAAGCGTTAGCTTTTGTCGGTGGATCCCGAATGGTCATTAAAAATCGTAAACGCGCGATAAGCTTCTAGCTTTGTAATTCGAAGAACTTAATGCAGACGTCCATTGCTTTTTCCCTAGTTCTTATGTTTCTCAGTTATAGTCATACCAATTCAAAGTGCTAATCCCCACTGTACCCAGTTTTTTATATTGTATGTGCTGTGTTTTTTTCCCTTTTAAGTTGTGTGGGATTTTTTTAAAAGTTGTATTGAGAAGGTTTACTATAGTTCTTTGAGGCAGGACAAGGAAATCCTCAGAGATAATATATTGTTTTTTTTTTTTTTTTTTTTGTAATTTTACATACTGTCAAATGTTATTTATCAAGGGATAGACCGCCCCCTCAGCCTCGCTATGCCGCTGATTGTGACTTTTTAAACTATAAATGCGTATTTAAAAATGATTAATGTTATAACTGTTTCAAGAATTAAGAAAAGAAATAAGTTACGAAAACAGCATTATTATTTTTTTTTAATGCAAAACTTTGAGAATGATATTTTGAAAATTATCAAAATTGTTTTATAACTAACAAAATTAAATAAAAATAAAATTAAATAACAAGAAATTTTTGCTGTTGATACTTTGAGAGTTCACAACTTAAGAATAATTAAATTGTAATTTTATTGCAGAAAAATTTTAATTAAAAAAACTTGGCAATGTCAGTACTATTTTAAGAATTTTTTGTTACGTATTTTTTATTTATATTTTATTGTTATACATTTTCAACAATAAACAAAACTAATAAAAATCAGCTAGTTAATAACATAAATTACTGTTAGTTCAGTGATTACCTCTAATTGATTTTTATTGTTAGTCATTGATAATACATAGCACTTCACTGCCAAGAAGGAATAAAATATAACTATAATTGAACACTTGTAATAGCCTATTACTTTTACATTCAATAAAACCCTTCCCCCTGCAAAATATATTATGTACACAGATTTTTTTTTTTTTTTTTTTTTTTTTTCATTGATATCGTAGATACTCCATTTTCAATACCATTCGCCATACAAATTGCTTAAAAAGTTTTAGTGACATGTTTTTTTTTTTTTTTTTTCAAAAAATTTCAACTGTATTATGATTTTTTAATTAGCAAAGTAATTGTTTAAGTGATATGGTCATATTATATATACTACTTCATGAAACACCTCAAATCACTGAACAAAATGACATCTCGGCCCTCTAGGTCAAAACGATCTTGAGTTACAGTCTCTTAAAGACTACTATACCATGCAAAATTTCTGACTTTTTCAAAATTTCGAACTTATAACCCAAAATCATCAATATCTATAAACATGATGTCCAGAGTTTTTTTAGTAAGTTGTAATCGATTGTTTTAATTGAGTAAGTTTTAATCGATTAATAAAACATCATCGTTATTTTTTAAGTTTTATGGATTATTATTATGTTGTTGTTGCTAATGTCCTCTGGCAACTGCGAAGCGGTGCCAGATCCCCGTATAGGAAGGCAATGGGCCTAGTGAGAGGAAGTCCGACTTATCTCAGGGTCCCCTAATTTCCAACCAATTCCAGATGAGGGCCCAACCATCTGAAATCGGTACCCCCAGAGGTAGCGTTAAACATGGAGGACATTGGAACCACGACGGATTTTACGTGCACCAACTCCCATTCAGTGTCAGCCCGTGGTCAAAAATGTTAGTGCAGCCGGAAGTATATGAGCCCCCCCCACCTTTCCTCCGGACAGGATTGGAAAATCTTTATTACTGAATTCGAAAGCTGGCGGATTAAGCCCTCACCGAGGAAAAAAAAAAGGAAATTACATTAAAAATGTCAGCGATCCTATTTTACTTCCATAAAATGGACATAAATTTCAACCAGCCGCTCTTGTCCTCAAAATTGCATTAATCCGTGTCTGATTTGAAGTTTCCTTAGAATTTTCTTTTGTAACGATAACTTGAGAAGAAAAGAAAACTTGATTTTTATAAGTCAAATTTATCCTCCTTTCTTTTAAAACATGCGAATCGGTCAGTGATGTCCCCATAAAAAGGCGTTGTTTTAATTCAGATTCAATAATTTTAAAAGCTCTTTAAAATTTCCCATGTTTAAAGAATTTTCTCGCTTGCCATGTCCTCTAAATGCCAGTTCTTGCTTACTTAAAAACAATATTGCTTTGATGGGTAATTGTCCATTCATAAGCGTCTATTCAGGCTTACCTTCTTGATAAATTCAGCAATATAAAGTCGAGAGTTTTCCAAACATATATTCTCCTTACCCCCTCCCTCACTTCTCGTCCGAGCGAATCAGTTACTCGAGTTCTCAAGTTCAGCCGCCGCTAGAAAATCTTCCATCGGCTGTATCAGCTGCATACTCCCTATGCCGGAGAGGCTGCTTACGTAGTCGTTGTCATGGCAACGGTGCTGCCAATTTTCTTTTCGGCTCTCTGGGCTGAACCAAAGATTTTCCCAATTGAATTGCGGGAAGATTAAAGTGCTTTTTTTTCTGAATGAGTGATCCGGCCACAATACGTTTTTTTTTTTGTTTGTTTGGTTTTTTTCAGAGATTTTTTTAATTTACCGCAGGAATTCCACAATTCTAATCTGAATTTAGGAAAATTAGTAGAATAAATTATTTTAAAGTATGTGCTGATAATTTCAAGTGCAGCCCGGCTGTACTTGCTGTATCCCAAGAGCCGCCACTGCTCCCTTTAGCATACACGATCTCGCAGCAACCCAGCCGCGAGAGGAGGGCTGGGTTCATTGATAGTGAAATTCATCGATAGTATACCAAATCCGAATAATTCAGAAGAATGGAACACGTAAAAATAGTTTAGAGCATTTTAATGTACTGTTTTGGTTAAAAATTATCAAAAGAGGAAAAGAAAAAATCGATTAAAAAAAAAACTTGGAAAATATTTGCAAAATGACAGACATTTAAAATTTTGTCAATGAACTGAATCTTTTTTTGCTATTTTTGGAAGAAAACAATGAACTTGGCAGAAATGCATGTGTAATTTACATGGCTGCACGACAAATGTCATAAAATTTTTCTAATGTAGAAATAACTTTAAAAATATTAACTGTACCCATATCAAATGCGCGAGGTGAAAGGTCTTTTTCGGTTTTAAAACGCGTAAAGAACAATTTAAGAACTACGATACTATGGTCTCTGGGTATCTGCAGCGGCCTTAAAGGCCGCTGCAGATACCCAGAGACCGTCGCTGGCCGCTTGGCCAATTATCACTTGTAAGCAATAAATTTTTCGCACGAGAAGAAAGCAGGAGATACTCCGGACAATAGGTAATTGGGGACCGTGGATAATATTGCGGTTTTCACATTTGTGGTTTTCACACCATCTATTGTTCGGTAGAGGGTCGCAGCGTCCAAACCTGGTCAAATTTCCCCGTTCAAATACATTGTAGCCGCGACAGTCTCTGAGTATCTGCAAAGGCCTTAACACAAACTAATCGTCGACATCATAAATACTCTCTGGCGAATGAATCACTGTCAGCGATGTCCGTTTACCACAGGGGAACAGGGTTGTTGTAACTTGTCTTGCTTTTGAAAAGCGATAGATAATCTATCCCCCCGAATTCACATTCGACCTTGACGTTGGTGACACCCCTCTGCGAAGGAAGCCAGTCAGAGCAACACCGTCTCGAAAGGACAGGCCCCCTGTCTGAGTACTGAGGACTGACAGGCGAACGGTCAATGACCGTACGCTCGCACAGTAATTCTTGTGAAAAAACCGTTATATTTCACTAATTATACGAGTACAAACAAAAATCTCTCGGTACTAGGCGGTACAAATGTAGTACAAGCTAGTACAATCGTCAAATTTTGAAAATTCCTTCATGGGGGGGCTGCCATTTCTGCAGCCCCACACATTTCAATTGTTAATAACTTTTTAACGAAACCGGTACAAACGGAAATATTTCGGTACTAGCCGGTACAAATGTAGTACAAACCAGTACAATCGTCAAATTTTGAAAATTGCTTCATAGGGGGGGCTGTCGTTTCTCTAGCCCCCCACATTGAAATCGTTAATAACTTTTTAACAAAACCGGTACAAACGGAAATATTTCGGTACTAGCCGGTACAAACCAGTACAATCGTCAAAATTTTGAAACTCGTTGGTGGGGGGGCTAGTGAAATGCACCTAGAACAATGGACATTCATTGGAACACAGGGGTGTGGTTATCGAGGGTAGTGTGTTTTTGCGGTATTTTAAGGAACTTTAGCCCATCAATATATATATATATTAAAACCTTCATTAAAATTTAATTATAGTTCTAAAATGTATGCATAAAAAGCTTTTTTTTTTTTGACTTAATTGAGGAGACATCGGTTGGATTTATGTACCCATCCTCAGCTTTGGATCAAACCGTTTTTCAACGGGGTAGGCTCGCATTCTGATTCGTTACGCTGTGCTCTGTGCACTGTTAAAAGGTACGTGATCGGTGGGGGCGCCATCTTTTGAGACAATTATTACTAAATAACTTTTATAATTTTTCGTTAAAGATCGGCCAAAAAAAAATTAAAAATATCGTAAACGCCGAGGCATTTCTTCCATAAATTACGGTACTATTAGGTCACTCTAAAAGAACGTAATTGATCCAGAACGAACCAATCAGAAGAACGGCGAAAAGAAAAAAAATGTTATTGATCATCATTTTATGACCAGCGCTGCACTCAAGATACAGTGCCTCAGAGAGTGAGGTTGTGACCCCCCTATCTCCTCCCCCTTTGGCTATGCCACTGTTATGGAGATAAAAAGAGAAAAGTTAAATTTAAAAAAAAAATTGCAAAAGTTATTCATTTTTCATTTAATTTTTAATCTATAGTCTTCGTTATTATTATTATTCTGGTGTTAAAATTACCTGTAACTTTGAATGTAGCATCTAATAATATATTAGGTTAAGGTAAGTTTATATTTTTCATTTTTAAATGCTTATTATTTATTGAAGTGGGCTCTTTCATCTGAGTAATATTTAATACTCTCAAATTTACTGAAAGCTTGACTGTAATTATATTTTTCTATCGGTAGATTAAGAATGTAATTTACTCCAATTTGTTGCTTCAGTGCTCCAAATCTTCGACACTGTTGCTCCAAATCAGCCGTACCCAATTCCCACCCCTGTAACTTGCCAGTAGATGGCACTGTACCGCATCGTCTTCTTCACTGACCAAATGATCGTCATTAAATTTAGTATGCATGATTATTGATAACTGATAATAAATTCACGATATCTATTTTGCTATATTTATTATGAAAAATAATAATTACCACCAGCCATAATAAAAAAAAAATATATATATATATTCATCCCCGTGTGGAGAACAAGTATAAGGATGGATCAAATGACAACGGAACAGTGATCATAATTTGGTGTGTGAGTGTAAAAAACTGTGTTAAGAGATAGAGTGGGAGGTGAAAAAATAAAAAACCTTATTGAAGAATGGGCTTGCTTCCTTTTTGTTGTTGTTTCTAATCTCAGATGATGTAGCAAAGCTACACCATCTCCATAAAACCAAAAATGTCCAGAAGGTCCAAAAATAAAATCAGATCCCTTAAAATCTAAAAAATGGTAAAATTTAAGAAATTAAGAATATGATCGGTGGAGGCTTGAATAGTCCCACACCAATGCTCCAAAACACACTCCATTGAACAGCTCTAAAAAGAGCCTCTCGCCCTGTTGAAAGGCAAGGGATTTGATATGGGCACTCAGAAAGCGTGAAAGAGACGTCTGCTGTTTTCTCGATGTATTGAGCTTGTCGCACCAACGAGGTCTTTTGCCAAAGTACCATGGATGAGCAGGAGGAAGTCTCCAAAGTGTACTTAATTCTTTCCTTTTGATTAAGAAAATTTCTGAATAAGTTAATTTAGCATTGTCATGCAGGCTATCAGCAGAGGCAGCCTTGGCCAAACTATTGGCAATCTCACTACCATTCAGTCCAACATGGGAGGGGACCCATTGCAAGTGTATAGTGTCTTTTAGCAAGCTGATTCATAAGTTCTAGTACATGTACGCTCGTCATATCCCCAACAATCATCCAATGAGAGAGGTGCTGTATAGAGGCACGACTGTCCGATAAAATCCAAATGTCCTTGAAGACAAGCTCAGTGGTCGTGTGAATAAAATGTAGTCCCTTATACACTGGCCTCCAAAACTTAAATAACAACATGCTTTTCGAAGCTCACCATAAAAAAAAATGACACTAACAATCAAATTTATAGTTTATATAAATGATAAAAATGAACTTTATGCAAATTCATGCAAAAATGATGCCTACCACTTTTTTTTAATAGAAAAGAACAGGCATTTATGAATGAGAGAAAACTATGCAAATATCAGGCTTCCGTAACTATGCGTTTAACTTTTGTTGTTTTACAACTTTTGTTAGGAGATTCGTTGACAATAGGCTGTAGAGATGTCCGCAATGTCTGAAAGAAGCCGTTTGCCCCATTCGTTAAGATGGTGGTCGGTCGGATGAATGGAAATGGGGTTGTCACAGGCTGATGCTGCTAGGCGTCTTAATCTGTCTCGCAGTGTGGTCCACCGTCTCTGGAATCAATATGAAACCGAAGCTTCTGTGTCCAGAAGACATGCTCCAGAACGACCACGAGCTATAACACCTGCAAAGATCGCTTTATAGCTCTTTCGGCCCAAAGAAAAAGAACCATTTCTGTGCCGCAAGTTGTTGCAGACCACTCTGTAGCATCAGAGAGAAGAATATCCGCTGCTACAGTGCAAATGCGCCTTCACAAGGCAGGTCTCTGTGCCCTTCAACGGAAGACAGAGAGGGGTCAACTTATATTGATCAAGAGAGCACGTTTCCTGGACCAGACAGCAATGGGCTTCTGTACTCTTTACAGACGAGTCCAGATTCACACTGGAGAGCGATTCAGGTTGTCTGTTGATCTGGAGGGAACAAAGCACCAGATACCATCAATCCAAATCTGTAAAGACTAAGACACAATTACCAAGGTGACTGAATATTGGTTTGGGCAGGGCTCCCACTCGGTGGTCACGCTGACTTGCATGTGTTCCAGGGAAAAACTCTGACAGGTGTGAGATATTGGGCGCCCATATGCTGGTGCAATTGGCAATGATTTCATTCTGATGGATGATAATGCCCGACCTCACCGAGCTGTGCTTGTTGAGGATTATCTTGAGAGTCAAGGTTTGGAGCGAATTTGGATAGCCAGCTCAATCTGATAGAACATGTTTGGGACTACCTTGGCAGACAAGTGGCTGCTTCATGTCCTCCTCCAAGATCATTGCATGAGCTGGAACAAGGACTTAAGGCGCGTTTCGACTAGGTCGTTATTTTTCCCAAATCCCTTACCGCTGCTAAAAACTCTCCGTAAAGCCGGTTTTTCGACCGTTATCGCCTGTCTTTATCGTTTTAAAAGGTATTCATTTCCCGTCTTTAAGCGCGCTAAGTTCTTAAAGAATCCCAGCTTTTAATTGGCTGATCGCGTCCCCCAAACATTCCAATATGGCTGTTGCGATAGTGAGAATGTACTAGATATTTTTTAAGGATAAATAGGCTCTTAATTCTTTTCTTTTTGGTTCAATTAATCATCATTTTTCACCAGAGTATTCCAAATTGTTGTAAATCTGCTCTGGACAAAACTGATGCAGTCAATTGACCTAAAAAATCTAAAGAGAAAAAAAAAAAAAAAAAAAAGCTCGGCGCTCCCTTTCTTCATGATTTCATGCACAATTAATCATAATTATGTCATTCTTCCTTTAGAGTGCTTTTATCCCTTATGTTTTATAGTCACTCTTTTAATAATATTTCTATTTCTTTTTGTTTTTGGCTCGTAACTATTCGATGTGTTGCGTAGATCTGTGACAAGATCGGTTCAAATTAACTAATAACTGTCTGGGTTGTGTCTAGCGTGGCTAGGACCTTCCGCACTTGCCGCTTGTCGTGTTGTCCTGAGTTCGATTCCCGCTGCCGCTCTTTTTAGGACTTTGTTTTACTGTCGGTTTTGTTTTATTCCAATTAAAAAAATAATAACAGGTTATTATATACTTTACTTATTTTTTTCTTTAATTTATTTTGCGATAATTAATAATAAAAAATAGTTATGACTTTGAATTTTAAAATATTTAATTTAAGTATTTTTTGCAAAGCTTCTTCCTAACTTTTTCTTTAAGTATTTCATGTGATATTCTGATGATCTCTAGCATTTTTACATCTATTTCTAATTAAAATTAAGTCTTTATTCTTCTAATATTATTGAATGTATTTGAAAAATTCAATATATATGTAATTAATATTTCAATGAATTTTTTTCTCTTCAGAAAGCTCACATAATTAATTAATAATAGTTATTACTTAGTATTCAAAGGGGAAAAAAATAGTAGTTTTACATACTAACTGGTTTTAATGATAATTCTTTAACTCTTCATGTATAAATAAAATTTATTGTAATTATTTAATTTTAATTTTAAGACCGATATTTTTCCAAATCATAGGTTTTCTCATTTTTATTTTGTGTTTCTTTAAATACCAGATTAAAAATTTTGTTCAATACTTTTCAAATAGAAATTTGATTAATAAATCTAAATTTATTCGTGCACTATCTTTTGTATTAGACATTTAAAGACCGGAGATGACATCTAAAACAAGATGTTGTGACCACCCGAGCCGAGTTGATAAGATACTGAAGATGGTAGATAACTGAAGTATAAAAGTCCAGGGTTCTGATCTACCGGACGCCTGATTATCTAAAAATTCGGAGTTTTGGACGGTTTTTCTCACGATGTAACGTAAATACGCTTCAGAAGCACTAAGAAAGTCCCCGCACAAGGCACTCCCCCTTTCGATAGGCAATACGAAATACTCCTCGTGTAGGTTTATCATAACAAAATACAATACAACCTTTTCAGAAATAGTTAAATGCTTTTAGTGTATGTTAGAGATAACTGAAATTAAATTAATAACATAATGTACTTCTTAAATTTACAAAACACACGAAAAGCAGATATCAATATTCTATTAATTACTTATTTGGTGAAAGACAGTATGCAGTACTTAAATTTATCGAAAATGTGGCTACCTTTTAAATCTATCAAAACAGCTCAATTAACTTAATGATTCCCCTAAATTAGAGGTTTTAAAATACTGACACCCAGTTTTTTTTTTTTTTTTTTTTTTTTTTTAAGCCTCCTAAAATTAGTATAATATGTGCTAACTAAAAAAGTCCCTTAAATGAATGCAGTAGAATTTTTCAAATTCAAAGTCGACGGGAGTTAGCGATTCTGCATAACACAAATTTCCAGATTATAAAAAATCCTGCAGTATTATTAAAAAAAAATCGTTGCAATCAGGTAAAGTTTAAAAAAAAGACAAATTTTTTTAAAATAGAAAAATGTATTAAAAATAAAATACATTTACTGAGAAATTGCTCATTAGAAAGATGCTATTCTTTTAAACATTTTTAATAAAATCTAAAACATTTTCTTTCGAATACTGATTTATTGTTATTTTAAGGTCTAATTTCGTAAATTGGAATTCCAAATTTAAGAAAGTCTTCTGTATTTAAAAATAACAAATGGGGATATATTTAAAAGAAAAACGGGAAACAGATAAAAGTTTAAACACGCATGCGCGAAATCGCTAATAGCCATTGGAGGAACGTACGGTTCTTAAAGGAGATAACTGAAGCTAGTTGAAACGGAATTCTACTTTAGCGTTACGACTTTCGGGGTATTAACGGCATTTGGGGCATTAACGACACAAGTGGAAACGCGCCTTAATCCGTACGTGGTCTTCGCTCCCTATTGAGGTGCCCGACAACTTAATGAGCAGCATGGAGAATCGATGCTGCCAGTGCATTGCAGTTAGGGGTGGACACATTCCTTATTAGAACTCATTTTTCTAATGTTTCTACAAAAAGCTTTGATAAACTATTTCCTCCAAAAGTGAACTTTTCTACCAAAAGTGTTCTTTTGTTTTTACACCATGTTTGTGTTGAATTTATGTAAATTTCTATGTCGTACTCAATAAAGAACTATTTGGTGCTCCGTTAGTCCAAATTTTTTGCTTCTATGTTCATTCGTTTCCATATTATTCACAAAAAACAGGTTGTATCTTAACTTTTGGAGGGCAGTGTATATTGCCACAAGTTCAGACCTGAAGGCGGTACAGCCATCAGTATTACTAAGCTTAAGATCTATTGTGCTATTTGGTATCTCGATATGCACACCACTTCCAGATAAATCACCGGCGCCCCTGCTACCATCAGTGTATTTTTTCAGTGCCAACAGAGGGATGTTATGTATCGCCACAAGAGCCATCTGTCTACTGAATTCAGGAATATCTGACTTTTTACGCACCCTCGTCAAGAGTTCAGTCTGGAAATGTATACACTCTGGGGCAAGTACAAAAAAGAAAGAGATGTGGGCTTTAAGGAGTGTGGTTCCACTTCATCGGAAAACAGTCCCATCTCACAAGCCAAGGAAAAAGGACTGCATTTCTTTAAGCGCTTATTGTTTTGCCAAGAGTGCAGAAAGGCAGAAGTTCTGTGCTGATCCCTGAAGCTATATAGTTTATTACAATATTTAGTAAGGCAGTTGTTTCTTCTCAAAGAAAGTGGCGTCGAGTCACTCTCGTACAATACAATGTTGTTAGGGCAGCTGTTGCGGAGGCCAGTAATTATTCTTGCAGCGCTAAGTTGCACTCGTTTAAGTTGGTCTCAGATGCACAAAAATAGATTGGAAAGGATTGGATATCCGGAGCTCCTTTGGTTGCTGGATACTGATATCCGGCACTAAACATATTTTTTCATTTTTTTAATGTAACGATATCAGAACAATAAATCGCAAACATGTTTCACACATCATTAAAGTATTTTTTAATAATTGACTTATAATTTACAAAAGCTTAATATCTTTACATATATGTACATAAAAAAAGTTACTCAAAATATGAACAGTTAAAATATTCTTTTTATGTGTACGCAGCTGGCAGAAGCAAATAAATTTTAACCATGACTTTTGATAAGATACCTATGATAGATAAGTTAATTTTTTCCAAACATAGGTTTAATGCCTTTTTTTTTCTGTTTTAATCATTTAATATTGATTTATATTAAGTCATTTTTAGTTTTATTTTAAGTTAAATTACTTTTAGAGAATAATAGATAAAAAGTAAATCCCTTTTAAATATTTATAATGAAATTATAATTCTTTTGTAGTTTTATACAGATATGGAACAAAATTTTTAAGGTTATGCACAGGGCTGGGGAGTAGCGCGCTACAAGTAGCGAAACTACAGTAGTCGTTACTTTTTTTAGTAGTTTGTAGTGTAGCGGGCTACAAAAAATTAGTAGTTTGTAGCGCGTTTTGGAAACTACTTTTGCCGCGTCATCATTTCTGGTGATTGATCTCGTGGTGCAAATTCTCTTTCTTATGACACCAAGCATAGAACTGGAACTGATATTTGGAAGAATACTCAATCCCTCCCAGGGAATCTATGTGTGCCCCGTGCCCCCCGGGATTCTATGGGGGCACACGCACACGAGTAAGGGAGGGGGGAGAGGTTATTTTTTTCCTGCTTGAAGTCTGACCTTGTACATCTTTTTTCTTTTTATCGTTCTCAGTATTATTTGTAGACTCGCCAATCTGCTATAAAGAGGACAAAAAAAAAAAAAAAAAAAAAAAAAATAGAAGGAAAGCGAATCCAAAGCTGATCATATTTAGATGGGGCCTCGGGGTACTGGGTTACTTGTAGGCAAAGACGCACCCACGGAGGGGCTATGGGGGCTAAAGCTCCCCTAAAACTGGAGAGTTAGATCTGAAAACCTTTAAAAATTGAAAAATGTCATTAATGAATTAAAACATTTTATTATTAAAAATTATCTTAACTATTTATAAAATATTTTTTTACCAAAGAAAAAAAAGAGACGTTGGTTTTTAAGTAAATACTTACAGTCAGTGTATGAAATACAGTTAAACTCTATTACAACGTCAGTGAAGAAGTCAGGTATTTATTTATGACTCTATAACGAGTTACGCGCGCGCGCGCGCGCTGATAGTGGCCTTGTGTTCTATGGGCGTGTGATACAGAATATTTGGACGTTATAAGGGAATTATTACTATAATCGAGGTCACTATAACCAAGTTCATCAATATTTGTAGTCTTAGCCCCTCCTAAAGTAAAATCTTCGGGGCCCCCTTTACTATACCATACCAAGCATTTTAACATAGTATTTTCAGAGTCTCATTATCACACGGACGCGCGGGCAATAGCCCGAAGCCCCTGAAAAATAGAGGCCTCGCAAATCTCTCGATTTATTGTATATTAAATTTATATATGCTGCAATAATAATTTTTGTTAAGCTAAATTTCTTTTATGATATCTATATCATAATTGTGTAACCAGGGCCGGTTTTAGGCATTTTACAGGCGTAGGCGAGAACTGATTTTACGCCCCTTCATATGTGAGATATTTCACGCCCCCCCCCTTCTTTCAACTGCTTCCATTATCACTCCCCTGTCCTGTGATCAGAAAAGCACTAAAAGAAATTTAATAAAATTGAAGTATGTATTTTTAAATTTTAAAAATTTATATACTGTTAAAAGTTTGCAAAATATTGAAAGCGTCCTTATTATTTTCTCTCAATATTAAGAATCACGATCTATTTGAAAAATATTAATTGATATAATTATACAATTAATATAATTTTTGAAATGACTCATAATAATGAAAATTAAATCCACACTACTAGAGTAAAAGGATTTTCACAATTAAATATCAGTGGCGGCTCTTGGGATACAGCAAGTACAGCCGGGCTGCACTCGAAATTATCAGCACATACTTTAAAATAATTTATTCTACTAATTTTCCTAAATTCAGATTAGAATTGTGGAATTCCTACGGTAAATTAAAAAAATCTCCGAAAAAAACCAAACAAAAAAAAAAAGTATTGTGGCCGGATCGCTCATTCAGAAAAAAAAACACTTTAATCTTCCCGCAATTCTATTGGGAAAATCTTTGGTTCAGCCCAGAGCGCTGAAAAGAAAATTGGCAGCACCGTTGCCATGACAACGACTACGTCAGCAGCCTCTCCGGCATAGGGAGTATGCAGCTGATACAGCCGATGGAAGATTTTCTAACGGCGGCTGAACTTGAGAACTCGACTAACTGATTCGCTCGGACGAGAAGTGAGGGAGGGGGTAAGGAGAATATATGTTTGGAAAACTCTGGACTTTATATTGCTGAATTTATCAAGAAGGTAAGCCTGAATAGACGCTTATGAATGGACAATTACCCATCAAAGCAGTATTGTTTTTAAGTAAGCAAGAACTGGCATTTAGAGGACATGGCGAGCGAGAAAATTCTTTAAACATGGGAAATTTTAAAGAGCTTTTAAAATTATTGATATCTGAATTAAAACAACGCCTTTTTATGGGGACATCACTGACCGATTCGCATGTTTAAAAGAAAGGAGGATTGATTTGACTTATAAAAAATAAGTAAGTTTTCTTTTTCTTTTTTTTCTTCTCAAGTTATCGTTACAAAAGAAAATTCTAAGGAAACTTCGAATCAGACACGGATTAATGCAATTTTGAGGATAAGAGCGGCTGGTTGAAATTTATGTCCATTTTATGGAAGTAAAATAGGATCTCTGACATTTTTTATGTAATTTCTTTTTTTTTTTTTCCTCGGTGAGGGCTTAATCCGCCAGCTTTCGAATTCAGTAACAAAGATTTTCCAATCCTCTCCGGAGGAAAGGGGGGGGGGCACATATGCTTCCGGCTGCACTAACATTTTTGACCACGGGCCGCCACTGTTAAATATTAAAATTCATGGATGGTGTTTTTGAAGTCGAAGAAAGGACTACGCCTAGCACCACCCAAAAAGTACGTCTTGCACTATTTTTTATATATGCGTGTTAAAGCAAAGTTTTTTTTTTTTTAATTAACATTAACACAAGCTTTTTTGCACGTTTTCTTGACAACTCAAAGGTACCAAGACCTGAAATTCAGTCTCCCTACACTATTACTTTACACACACTTTTTACCTTACACACACATATCTCCGCGTAAAAAACAGTAGATTTCCCGTTTTGAGGAAGAAAATATATACACTATTGCCAAAAAACTCAATGATGTCCCGTTTTGAAGGAAAAATAAATGGTCACGTTAGCTATAGAACATGCAGAATTATAAGATTAACATTATAAGACTCCTCAATTTGGAACCTCATCAGAAGGTGGGGGACTTCTGAATATTGGCACCCCTCGCAAACTGCTAGAGGATTTTCGGAACTACGGATTTAACGTGCACGTACACGGTGGTCTTTAGTGGTACGCCAGTATCGAATCCACAACCTTCTGGTTACGAGTCCAACGCTTTAACCACTGGGATATCGCTAGAACAACTCTATTCAAACATTCTGTGTTAAAGCTGATTTTACGCCCCCCCCCCTCTTCTGCTTGCGCCCTTCGAAAGGGCTATCCCCGCCTCACCCTCGCTGCGACTTTGCTTAAAAAACCGATTGCAGGAGCTGCGAACTCAGGAAACTCAAGCGATACAAAAAACTAAAGCCCGAAGCATCCCACTGCTTTAATTCACAGGGGCGCAGAAATGGCTAAATTAAATATTTTTGTTAAAGGAGGGCGTCAAAATCAAACGCATTTCCCTTTTTACCAAGCGATATAAACTTCCTGAAATTCATTTTTTACTCATTTCTTGTCAAATGACTTAAACGATTCTGTGTCGCCCTACAGACATTTCGATTGATAAGGGGTGCACTAATGGAGTGGAATCTTCCTCTGTAACGTTTAGCATGATCTTTCGGAATTTCATACCGTGAAGGAATTTGGTTTATTTATCATCTGAAAACTGTCTCTCATATCTCCCCGTTAAAATTTTCTACCTGCGCCCCTGAGCTTAATTCCCAGTAAATGGACTCTTGCTGTTCTATGAACACATTTATGTTTTGTCCTCTAACAGACTAGAAAAACTCTATTTAAACATCCTGTGATAAAGCTGATTTTACGCCTCGCCCCTCTTCTGGTGGCGCCCTTAGAAAGGGCTATCCCCGCAACACCCTCGCTGCGACTTTGCTTAAAAAACCGATTGCAGGAGCTGCGAACTCAGGAAACTCAAGCGATACAAAAAACTTAAGCCCGAAGCATCCGACAGATTTAATTCACAGGGGCGCAGAAGTGGCTAAATTAAATATTTTTGTTAAAGGAGGGCGTCAAAATCAAACGCATTTCCCTTTTTACCAAGGCGATATAAACTTCCTGAAATTCATTTTTTACTCATTTCTTGTCAAATGACTTAACTCTTCCGCTTAGCTTTCCCGCTCTTCTGCTGGCGCCCCTAGAAAGGGCTATCCCCGCAACATCCTCGCTGCGACTCTGCTTAAAAAACCGTTTGCAGGAGCTTCGAACACAGGAAACTGAAGCATTCTTCAGTTATAATTTACAAGGGCCAAAAGTGGCGAAAGGAAAATTTTTTGTTTAATAAGGGGCGTCAAAATCAGTCACATTTCCCTTTTGCCAACGCGATATAAAACACTTAAGGCTGAAGTATCCCACAGCTGCTAAACTGCAAAAATTTACTTTTTAATTTATTTTTCAGTTCTTGTCAAATGTAGACGATTTCTTTGTCTCCCTCATTCTAGAATATATTATGACGGATCACGGCTTACTAAGGGAGTGAAAACTGAAATATAACGTGTTTGCTCGAGTAATAGTCGCCCATTTTAGTCAATTTTTCATGGTGAAACTGTTGGTGCGACTATTATGGGAAAATATTGTAAATATAAAGTTATTTTTTCTGCTACAAAACGGCGGTGCGACTATTATGCGAGGGAGGCTATTACACGAGTAAACACGGCACCTTCCTTTGAAACTTTTTTTGGCATGATCTTTTGAAATTTTATACTGTTTATTACTGTTATTCCGTTTATTTACGCTCTGAAAAATCTGTTCCTCCTGGAGTGATATATCTGTTTCATTTGGAAACAGGAGTAAAGCCCGGTGTAACCTAGCAGAACTGTCCAAATTTCGCTCCCCCCCCCTTTTTTTGCAGCTTTAATGACGACTTCATAATTTTTCAGCCCCGGGAATCAGAGGTGGCATTTCAATTTTTCATTTAGGGGTGCAAGATTTGATGTACTAAAATCCAGAATATGAAATAAATAAAATGTTTTTTTTTTTTAATTTGGAGGTGCGACTGTGCTCCGTATTATCCACACTTACCTAGAATCATTATACAAATAAAATCCTGTTCTTTCCTCGCCTCTACAGATGTGCTGTATTGAAAAGAGAAACACCAATAAGAAAAAGCTATATAAATCTATGTGATCCTTCTGATTTTACGCCCCCCCCCTTCTGTTTGCGCCCTATTACTGTTACAAATCTGTTTGGAAAACCGATTCTAGAAGCTGAAAAAACTTAGGAAGTATCCCAGAACTTTAATTCACCTGGGCGCAGAAATAGCTAAAAATAATATTTTTGTAAACAGGGGCGTCAAAATCACATGCATTTTCATTTTCCGCTAACTTGATTTTAAAAATAAACTAGATTTTATGTGGCTTTGTTCAAAATTTGTTATAGCTTGTCCTTTTTGGCGTATATTTTTTTGCATCATTTCTTTTGAAGTATATCAGAAAGGAAGGTGACTTGAGAAATCATTTCTTTAAACATCCGGATAAGATCTGCAGTAAGGTGGCAGTGACAGCTCAAAATAATTATAGGAGGTAATGAATCAACAGGTTCAAAGACCACCCCTTTGAAAAGATCTGCGGAAGAGGGTAATTTAGCATACCCTGTAGGTGGAGGTCTGGACACCGAGTGGACATCTGTTTCCCATGAATGAAAAAAGAAGCGATCAAAGAACGCTTCCTGACAATACACAGCGGCAACTTTAGAAGTGTTTAAAAGTACTTGTGGCAATAATACTGTTTAAAAGCTTGATAATAAGCTTGTCTGTGCGCCCATCTGAATAACCAAAAAAAAGGGGAAATGTTTGGAAACACGAAAAAAAGTGAAATTTGGCGCCCCTCGATTGAAACTCAAGCGTAGGCGACCGCCTACGCCTCAAACCGGCCCTGTGTGTAACAATAAAAAGGCTTCGAGACTTATATTTTCCGTTCTTCTAACTCAATGATAATGGTTTCTAAGACTACGACAACTTTCATCAAAACCTGAAGTCACCAACTTTCATCAAAACTTCGTGTAAGAAGTCCAGTATATTCTTTTACCAATGCAATACCTCACTCAGCATGATCGTTTACAACATTTATAGCCTAAACACATTTTAAGGCAGTGCAGCAATCGAAATCAGAGTTCCAGTGTTCAGGGTCTACTCGGAGGAATCCATGTGGTATATTCATTACTTTGAGGAGCTCGAAAGACTGTTGGGTTACAAATTCCTCAAACTTCCTTTCATGGAAAGTTTCAAGGGAAACTGTTATCCTTTTCTCAGGATTCTTCGTGCCTTTTTGATCTTTTAGGGCTTCAACTACCCGTTTTTTTGTCGAAAGAGGTAACTGGCTGTCAGAAAGATCTTCAGACAAATACCACAGATGCTTTGCAAACTTTTCTGATGCAGCTTTTGAAATTCCTTGATTAATCTTGGAACAGTCTAACAAACTATTCATCATTTGAAAATCATTGTATGGCGAGGTTTCAGTAACTGAAGCAGTCATCCAAGCTTTAAAGTACACTCTGACTATAAAAACGCAGACATCGCGTAGACCACATTCTTCCTTTTTTGTGAGTTTGAATTGGGATTTAAAGATATATATCTTCAAAGAATATATCACCTTAGACATCCAACGAGCATGGTGCATTGCTCCTGGATGCCTGAAACGAATTCCTCTGGCAGGTATCCCTCCAAGGAAAATAACAAGTTCTAGAAATTCTTGATGATCATCTCTTGTTATAAGTGGTAATTCTTGTCTAGCAGCGAACTCTAAAATATCATCTTTTACATCATGCACAAGGGATAAAATATTATCATTTTTCACAACTGCTTCAAATTTGTCTCTATTTAGGAACTCCCACAAATCTTGGAAACGTTTGAATAAAGGTACTTCTGGGCATGAAGAAGTTCCTAAAGCAATATGAAAAACTTTTCCAATGATAAGCTCCATAATATGATGATGGCAGCCAAAAGAAAAAAAGTTTCTTCCCCAACTTTTTCTCTAAAAGAACACAAGCACCTTCATTCTTTCCACAATTTGCGGAAGTTGTATCAAAGCTCATTCCAAATACTTTGTCAGCAATATTCCATTCTTTCAGAGCTTCGTAAACTGAATGGGCTATTGCTTCACATGTTCCTGAAGAAAGTTTAGCAAGAGATTAACTGTGAAACCCAATTTCCAGACACTAAAATTGGCAGTCTGTCTGTTTTCTCTTTGGTAGTTAAAGTTAGTTCTGGTAACGTTTTTCCATCCCAGTGTACAATCAGAGGAACATTAGTTTGTAGTTGTGATTTTACTTAGTTGACTTCAGTGGCGGCTCGTGACCTGCTTCAGTGGTGGGGCCCGAAAAAAAATAGTGCCAGTTCAAATCGGGAAAATACATATACATAGAGCTGTGGTGGATCGTCACCCATTTCAGTGGAGGGGGCTTTTTTTTTTTTTTAAAGCTCGAAAAGGTAAAACATATGAATCGCTTTTGTAAACAGTGTGAATACATAAAAACTTTCGAATAACAAGTTATGAAAGGCGTATTGATTTCTCCTTTAAGTTTTCATTTAAAGACAGCCAGGGGCGTAGCCAGAAATTTTTCATGGGGGAGGTTACGACTACTGCAACTCACATATATGCATACATGTGTGTGATAATGGAGTGTAGAATATACATTTTGTATGGCAAAAAATTCCTCATGGGGGGGTTATGACCCCCCTAATCCCCCCTCCCTTGGCTGCGCCTCTGAAGACAGCAGATTTATTTTGCACCAAAAAAACCTTTTCCTCCATTTTTCTTTCTCAAAAAGGTACAATATCAATTTAAAAAAAAAAAAAAAAACAATATCAAAAATGTATGATTTTCTTGAATACAATGTTAAATTCAACAATTGCATGTGTACATGTTGAAAAACGAATTGGTCCATAATGTTTCATCTCCAAATAGCAAACAACGAAAAAAACAGAATTTTTTTGCTTCACTTATTGAACGTCATGGTGCTTTACTGTACCATTCTAGTTGAAATGATCGTGTCCTTTTGCCATCTTTTTGTCTAAGGACAAAATTTTTTGGTTGATAGGGTCCCAAGCGTTTTATTTCAAGCTTTTCTGCTATTTTTAATCTGCTGAAAGGAACTTGTAAAAAACTGTCAACAGAATTCATAGTCGTTAAATATATTTATAATTTGACAAAATATTTTAATCTACGACCATTTCTCACTCAATTGATACTTTCACTATATTTGAAACCGAAAAAATAGTAAAATTAAGTCTGTTTTAAATGAGATAAATAAAATTTCCTAATTCTTAAAGATGATCAGCGATAAGAACAAAAATCACAATTAGCAGCTTTTTTCGACCATAAGAGCAAAACTCGCCAAATACAACTGTTTCCATGGAAACACTTTTATTTCTCCTATCGGGCCAATGCTAAGGGGCCCTAAATTGGTGCTAAATTAACTGTGTTTTCGCATTCTTTTTTTGTGATAACCAGCCAAATATGTTCATCTTTTGAGAAATGATCAATGGTACTAACACTACTCTGTTCTTGGTGCAAATATATTCGGGCTTCATTTCTCGGGCCCCAGAGTGCTTCAATGGGGAATACATTGGAGATGCCGCGGCGCGGCCGTAGGATTTGAATGATGGCTCGCTTTACATAATTGGATTAAGGGACAAAGCTGGCATAAAAAATGCTCCTTTAAAAATTCCTTTTATCCATTTTAAACCAAAATAGAATAAAATACACGCAGACACCTTTATTAAAGTAAACTGATTTTAAAAGAATACAAATTTTGCATTATAATTAAAAAAAACTTTTGAAATATCAGGTGGGGCCAGGCCCCCTCTGGCCCCTAATGACGAGCCGCCACTGGTTGACTTGTTCAATTCTATTTCTGATTCTTTGTCGGCGAATTGAACTTCTGCTTAAGCTTAGGCTGACATCTCTCACATCGATACGCAAACTCTTGGCAGTTTCTGCAACCACAAACATAGCTTTTCTGTCAGATACTTTTGTCCTATCTAGAGCTGCTGTTAATTCTGGTGTTATAATGTTGTAACGTGCTTTTTTAACTTTTGATGGACCAGGACCCGGTTGAAAAAACACTCAAAATACTGGTGTTTAACGATAAAGTAATTAAAAAACTTTGTAAAAAACACACGTAAGAAGTAAAAGGAAAGAGGATTCGCGTTTCGTTCAAAAATTGTTTTGAGCTTCTTCAGTCCAAGCCCTTCGACGTAAAGAACACAGGACCCGGTGTTGCTCTGTCATCTTCAAACAATTCTACTGTCTTTTCAGTATCATTTTCATCTTCATCTGAGTTATTTATAAAATCTAATGCTGTTTCCTGCAAATCTTATTTCATGTTCTGTAATTTCTTGTTCAGAAGGCTTTTTTTTTTTTTTCATCAGCAAGTTTTCCTTTCTGAAAAAGATTTCTATCAACACTAATCACTGATCCTCGTCTTCCAGCTCACCCCTGAGCTAGGGAAAGCAAGAAATCTCTATCTTCAGCTATTTTTATTATGTCAAATGCATTGGCATGGGCAGAAAAAGATTTCTATCAACACTAATCATTGATCCTCGTCTTCCCCTTGAGCTAGGGAAAGCAAGAAATCTCTATCTTCAGCTATTTTTATTATGTCAAATGCTTTGGCATGGGCAATATCATATAAATTATTTAATTTTGAAGAGAATACACTCTCTTTGGTCTTTTGATTGGGTGTTTTACGTCCTTTGTTCTTCTTTAACAATCTCCATTCTTCAAACAGTTTCTCTAATTTTTTTGACAATTCTCTGGATCCCGCATGAGAATTCTGGCTTTCACCAAAACTTTGCGATCTCGGCTATTGTTGCCTTAGATGCTTCTTGCACTGTAGCTTTCAACTCAATATGGTGATGAAGAAAAAATTTCAATGTCATACCTATTGAAGGCAATTTATTACTGCTAAGTTTATCCAGAGTATTTCCGAGAAGGTAAACTTCATTTTTAGATCTTGTTTCCATGTTTCCAACACAGAACAACCAAACTAACACGAACTAAGAGGGTACAGGACAATCATTCAAGCATTGTGAAAGAACTAAATGAAATTTGCCTAAAAGGTGGCGCTGGGAGTCGTACCCATTAATTTTTTGGCGCATGCGTCGTGTGCTAGTAGCTAAAACGTAAACAAATATCAACGGAAGCACCCCGCGGGAGATCAGAGTGTGTCGTCAGAGGGCGCCCACGCCGTTAATCATTAAAAGGGGGTCGCATATTTTCCTTTCAGAGGCTGACGCAGTTTCGCCCGTCTGCCGCTTCCCGATGATCGTCCTAAAGCCTCTTAGTCCGTGCAAACTAAGAACAAAACTAAATAAACCTAAATCAAAAGGTTGCAGTCAGGCGCGTAGCCAGGAAAATTTTTCGGGGGGGATATTAACTTATATGTGTATAAATAGACGGAATTTCACCACTAATCCAAAAATTTCGCGGGGGGGGATATATCCCGATATCTCCCCCCCCCCCTGGCTACGGCCCTGGTTGCAGTTAAGGTTGCATGGCTGCAGATTAAAAGGTTAGTTAAATCTAAAAATACAGTTGTAGTAAAACTTAATAAAAGTAACTTTACAAACACTAAATATTATAATTCAAACACCAAAAAATAATTTTCAACTACCACCAACTGAAAGCCCCCCCCCCCAAAAAAAAAAACTGTTCTCAAAGTCTGGTGCCGCCATCTATGAGAGTTAAGTGGAATACTGGAATATAACAGATATTACCTACTGTAAGTGTTAAAAATACTTTTAAACAAACTATTAATTTACAAATGATATAATTTTTGTGTAATACTATATATATAAACAAGTTTTAAATACATTAAAATATTTTTTATATATTGAGATGAAAGATGTTTTTCTAAATATGAAAAGTAAAAAACAACAAAATGATCTCAAAGTATGAAAGTTTAACTTCCTTGAGCTACCTCTAAATATTGTTTCTTAGTGATTAAATTTTGCCATAATTAATTTACTTTACTTTCAGATATATTAAAACAAATTTGGAGGGTGAGAACATGAAAATTCAAAACTTCAATATTTTGGACCACCCTAGTGCCGTAGTTTGTGTTGGCGAAAATGTGTTTGGAGGGACCCTCAATGGAGTCTTTACATTAACTTAAAAAATCTGATGTGTCCAACACATGACTTCCTTGCACGTCTATTAATTCAAAAATGTTTTTTACGCACTTCCTCTAAACTTATTTCTTTGAAAGAGATAAAAT
This sequence comes from Cheiracanthium punctorium, assembly GCA_038373885.1. NCBI lineage: Eukaryota > Metazoa > Arthropoda > Arachnida > Araneae > Cheiracanthiidae > Cheiracanthium > Cheiracanthium punctorium. The sequence continues at coordinate 404,665 of JAWZYV010007779.1, forward strand.
ATCAATAATAGTAAGGTTTAGCGATTTCTAGCCAAATATTTCGATATCGCCAAGCTGAGTTCAATTTGAAAGATTTCCTTCTGACACTTTATTTGGCGATATTTCACCAAACGCCGACAAACTTGAGATAGTTTGCGAGATTTCGGGGATAGCCAAAGTAGTCATTGAGCACAGACTTTCAATGAATTGAATGCATCCATACACCTTAATGTATTTAAAGTCATTTGGCTCACCCTGTAAATAAATTCCCAGTCGATTGCTGTCAAAAAAGATATTGAAAACAGTTAGTATTATAATATAGTTCTAATACAAAAGTTCAAAATTCTACGGGTTAAAGTTTTAGAGTTATACAAAATACGACATAATTTTTGGCGCCAAATTTCGCGATATTTCGGCGAAACTCGTCAATGTCGACGACATTTGGCGAGATTTAAAGCATGGACCAACAATGACAGATTTTCGCCAAATTTGGCGATATTTCGCCAAAACTCGCGAAGAACGATGACAAATGGCGATACTTTGGGCATGGACTAAATGACTGACTATCGCCAAATTTGGCGACATTTCAGCAAAACTCGCCAAGGTCGAGGACAGACGGCGAGATTTTGGGCATGTACCAAACAATGACTGACTACAATTGTATTATATTGAAGATGTCCATAGACATTAAAGTACTGAAATTTTTTTCGGTGGTCCTGTAAAGAAACTCTCCAGTAGATTGGAACCAAAAATCGAGATGCACAACTAGATGTTACAACAATCTTATATATCAAATTTCATAATAGTTTTTGAGATTTGAGAGTTAAATATGCACACACGTACACCAAAAGTCGCCAAGCTTGACGACTTTTGGCATAGTTTGGCTTGAGGAAGGCACGTGACCGTGGTCGGACCCGTACCTAACTTATGTGGTAGGACGGTATTGTGCTTGAAATTGATGAATGCCCCTAAAATTGCCATTGACCGTAATGTATTGGAAATCTTTTGAGTGTTCCTGTAGCAGAACTGTAAATGATAAAGACACTTTTTTTAATGGAGAAATTCATTTTCTAACTCTTTATAGCATATATCACTTATGAGTCGTTTGAAATAGCCCAATACCTCTAAAAAACGCTTTGATGAATTTCGGCCCATACAGCTAATGTATTTCGAATCTTTTAGGCGGTCCTGTAGATAAATTATCCAGTCGAATGGAACCAAAAGGGGAGGTGCACAACTAGATGTTACAACTATCCAAAATATGAAGTTTCGACATTCTACGCCTAATAGCTTTTGAGTTAGGCGAGTTTAATGAATTTCGGCCCATAGAGCGTAATGTATTTCGAATCTTTTGGGCGGTCCTGTACATAAACTATTCATTCGATTGTGACCAAAAGGGGAGGTGCATAACTAGATCATAGAACAGTCCTAAATATCAAATCTCAACATTCTACGACCAATAGTTTTTGAGATATGCGAGTTACATACATACGTACGTACATACAGACGGCATGGAAAAACTGGCCACAGTAGACTCGCCGCTTGTCAAAATGAGTTGCAGAAGCGTTAATATGATCGTGCATGCTAGCCTACGATGAGATGCATCGAAAAAATTCTTAAAATTAAATTTAGAGGTAGTCAAAATCGGTATTTTTTGTCGAAATTTGGCCCCCAAAATTTTTCGGGATCACATTATTTCCTTATACTACGTACAAGGAAGTAAAAATAAGGAAAAGAAGCCATACCGAGAGCACTGTTTATAGAACACTTTCCAACACTGTCTTTTTTTGCGTATATACTATTGCATACCTGCCAACTCTACTGGATTTTTCAGGAGACTACTGGATTTTGATGGTTTCTCCTGGTCTCCTGATTTTACCTTCAAATCTCCTGGTTTTCTAACATTTTGAAGCTTTAATAATCGACACATTTATTACCCCACCAGTTCTGAATGTTACCGCTCTCGAGTCTATTCATTCAATATGGACCTATATACCATGGTATTTTATATGGACCTATATACCATGGTATTTATTGGTCCAAAAATAAATATTTGTGCTTATATTGATTACTCATTTGTGAAGGATTCTTGGAAATTTCAGAATTAGATGGCAAATCGTTTAATTGTAACATTTTTACTTCCTTGTACGTAGTATAAGGAAGTAATGTGATCCCGAAAAATTTTGGGGGCCAAATTTCGACATAAAAACCGATTTTGACTACCTCTAAATTGAATTTTAAAAATTTTTTCGATGCATCTCATCGTAGGCTAGCATGCACGATCATATTAACGCTTCTGCAACTCATTTTGACAAGCGGCGAGTCTACTGTGGCCAGTTTTTCCATGCCGTCTGTATGTACGTACGTATGTATGTAACTCGCATATCTCAAAAACTATTGGTCGTAGAATGCTGAGATTTGATATTCAGGATTGTTCTATGATCTAGTTGTGCACCTCCCCTTTTGGTCCCAATCGAATGTATAGTTTATGTACAGGACCGCCCAAAAGATTCGAAATACATTACGCTCTATGGGCCGAAATTCATTAAACTCGCCTAACTCAAAAACTATTAGGCGTAGACTGTCGAAACTTCATATTTTGGATAGTTGTAACATCTAGTTGTGCACCTCCCCTTTTGGTTCCATTCGACCGGATAATTTATCTACAGGACCGCCCAAAACATTCGAAATACATTACGCTCAATTGGCCGAAATTCATTATACTCGCATATCTCAAAAACTATTAGGCGTAGAATGTTGAAACTTTATATTTAAGATTGTTTTAATATCTAGTTGTGCACCTCTCCTTTCGGTTCCATTCGACTGGATAGTTTATCTACAGAACCGCCTAAAAGATTCGAAATACATTAGCTGTATGGGCCGAAATTCATCAAAGCGTTTTTTAGAGGTATTGAGCTATTTCAAACGACTCGGAAGTGATATATGCTGTAAAGAGTTAGAAAATGAATTTCTCCATTAAAAGAAGTGTCTTTATCATTTATAGTTCTGCTACAGGAACACTCAAAAGATTTCCAATACATCATGGTCAATGGCAATTTTAGGGGCATTCATCAATTTCAAGCACTATACCGTCCTACCACATAAGTTAGGTATGGGTCCGACCACGGTCACGTTCCTTCCTCAAGAACTATGCCAAAAGTCGCCAAGCTTGGCGACTTTTGGTGTACGTGTGTGCATATTTAACTCTCAGATCTCAAAAATTATTATGAAATTTCATATATAAGATTGTTGTAACATCTAATTGTGCATCTCGATTTTTGGTTCCAATCTACTGGAGAGTTTATTTACAGGACCACCGAAAAGAATTTCAGTACTTTAATGTCTATGGACATCTTGAATATAATACAATTGTAGACAGTCATTGTTTGGTACATGCCCAAAATCTCGCCGTCTGTCCTCGACCTTTTCGAGTTTTGCCGAAATGTCGCTAAATTTGGCGATAGTCAGTCATTCGGTCCATGCCCAAAGTATCGCCATTTGTCATCGTTCTTGGCGAGTTTACGAAATATCGCCAAATTTGGCGATAATCTGTCATTGTTGGTCCATGCTTAAAATCTCGCCAAATGTCGTCGACATTGACGAGTTTCGCCGAAATATCGCCAAATTTGGCGCCAAAAATTATTTCGTATTTTGTATAACTCTAAAACTTTAACCTGTAGAATTTTGAACTTTTGTATTTAGAACTATATTATAATATCTAACTGTTTTCAATATCTTTTTTGACAACAATCGACTGGGAATTTATTTACAGGGTGAGCCAAATGACTTTAAATACATTAAGGTGTATTGATGCATTCAATTCATTGAAAGTATCTGGTCAATGACTACTTTGGCTATCCCCGAAATCTCGCAAACTATCTCAAGTTTGTCGGCGTTTGGTGAAATATCGCCAAATAAAGTGTCAGAAGGAAATCTTTCAAATTGAACTCAGCTTTTCGATATCGAAATATTTGACTAGAAGTCGCTAAACCTTACTATTATTGATATTTTATCCCTTTCAAACAAATAAGTTTAGAGGAAGTGCGTAGAAAACATTTTTGATTTAATAGACGTGCAAGGAAGTCATGTGTTGGACACATCAGATTTTTTTAATCTAAAAAGCAGATATTTTGGAAAAAACTTGAATGATTAAAACTTTGATAGATGGCGAAATTCAATGTGTGAAAAAATTCCGACGAGTATTTTGTGACTTAGATAAGTAATTATGTAATTATTAATATTCAATATAAGATTATGATACCACATAAATCTACTGTATTTTCTTCACTAGATGTTGGCACTAATGCTATTGCATGACGAATAGTTAACTGTTCGCTCCCGACGTTGCTAAAGGCGTGACGGCAGAGATTCCTTCCTCCTGTGTTCATCGTTGCTTCCCGGCATGAGTCTTAGAATGTTTCTGCTCTGGCCACAGCCTTGCACAAGCGCATGACTGGGCCATTCCAAAGATTTGAGCTCGGAAGCAACGATTTATACAGGAGGGAGGAATTCCTGTCATTGCGTCTTAGCAACGACGGTAGTGAGCAGGTTAAAACCAACAAGAAAGTAAAATATTGTTTTTAATCCTACTGTTAAAGCCTAATCTATGAGTGTTATTTCGTTAGCCCTGTATAGGTATCAATGCTACATCCACCCATGCCGATGGACAGAATGCTCTCATAAACCTCAATAATAAACACCAATTTTGTTTTGCTTGAAATGGATGAACGTTTCTAAAATGTATTATAAACATTATCTGCCCATAGGCTGCAATGCAGCGGAATTATTTTGTGTGCTCCTGTAAAAGAACTATAAATGGTAACTACATCCTTTTCAATAGGGTGGTAAGGTACTTTTCATTATCACAGAAAAATTTGATTGATGCATATTTGCAGCAGTTAGAGCACGGGCAGGCAAACAAACTGAAAGCATAAAAATTTCAACTTCTTTGGAAAGTGTTAAAAAATAAAGGCTTAAAAAGAATGTGAGGTTAAAGGGGGAAAAAAACTAGAATAAGGAAAGTAATTCTAGTTCGAAAAGTTAATTTTTCCTGTAATTTAAGAGAAAATGGAAAACTAAGCTTATTGATGTTGAAGCTCCTAAGGTCGCGATCCCCAGTATTTGCTTTGCCATGTCTTCCTATTTTAAGATTTCAGCTCGGAAGCAACGATTTATCCAGGAGGGAGGAATTCCTGTCATTGCGTCTTAGCAACGACGGTAGTGAGCAGGTTAAAACCAACAAGAAAGTAAAATATTGTTTTAAATCCTACTGTTAAAGCCTATGAGTGTTATTTCGTTAGCCCTGTACAGGTGGCTGTGATCTATACTCTTGGTGGATCCTCTTGGTGGTGATCTATACGGCCCTGTGATCTATACTCTTGCATTTTATCTCTTATTATAAACTTACCCATCATTTTTTAAAAATCAAATTAAATAACAAAATTAGGGTTATATCTATATGAGTTATATGAAAGTAAATCATAATAAAAAGTAGTACAAATATAATATAAATATATAGTTACTAGGGATCGACCGATAGTATCGGCGCCGATACCTCCAATTTTTTTAGGTATCGGTATCGGTTCTTTCGATTCTGAAAGTATCGGTTTCTGTTGCTTTCATGCATTTTCTCCGATACTTCCATTTTCAGAAGAAAACCACACAGGCGCAACACCATTCTAGAATCTTTATTTTGGTAATGAGATGAGAGGCGTCGTTTCATTGGCACATTTGTTGCGCGAGTGTTTTCGAACTATATATATATATATTTTAAAATTCTAACCATCGCTGAATAGATGTCGTATCCCCAAGTGTGGTCGAAATTATGGACGAAGAATCGCTAGACAGGGGCGGATCCAGAGAAACCATCTGGGGGGTGGGGGCTCCGTTTTTCATTAGCATGATACATTGATTTCCCAATACTTTTTCTCCCAGTGTATAATTAGACATGGTATATCACATGTCACAACTATAAAGGATGTTGTCTGCTGCAAGAGCTGTCGAAAGAAAACTCGAAGGGGGGTGGGGCAGAACTATCATGCGCCCTATACCGATCAAGTTAAGGCCGATGCTCATAAGCCACGTGTTTTATTCGTTTCAATGGACGACGGGACTAATACAGGAAAAAAAATGTTCCGTTGCTCTCTCCATTGTGTGTGGGGACAGAGATTTCAGTTTAACACATTAATCTTTTGTTGGTAGATCCCGACTGGTCATTAAAAGTCGTAAATTTCACCAGAAAAAATGTCTCCTTAACCAGGGCCTGATTAAGACTCTCTGATACTATAGGCCTACTATCATTTCGAGCCCCCCCCCCCCAACCTATTTCTATTCCATTCTACAGGTATAAATAACAAGTATTGCAGTTTTGAGGCCCCAGATTTTTTTTTACTATAGGTACAGGCCTCATGGGCCTGTTCGGTAATCAGGGCCTGTCCTTAACCCCTGTAGTGACGACGAGACGTGGCTAATGAGCAACGAGACCTTTATTCATGTTATTGTTCGCGGGTCCTACCTATAATCATTTTAGTGTGTACAGAGTATAATTGCTGAATGCATTATTGATTCCATTTCACAGCCATCGTGCAATATGCAGTGTTCACACCATATATTTTCGCATTTTAGGATGGCATTAAGTTTTCCAGATTAAGTAATTCCCATCCTTTTCTGTGAGGACTGTAGTAAATCAATCTCAATTGCTGTTTACAACTATTATCACTATTATCTGCTATTTACAATTTGAGCTTTCTTTTTTAAAACCAGACCAGCTATACATTGCCAGGTACTCGCTTTGTCTGATATCTTAGGATATGTTTTCAGGGCCGTAACCAGGATGAAATGTTAGGTAGGGCTTTGAAACTAGTTTGGGGGGGGCGGAACAAATACAGTTGAGAGCCAAAAATCCGCCGACCTAAAATCCGCAAAGGTCTGAAATCCGCACACCTTCTCTGATGTAAATAATGAAATTCGAAGTCATCCGCCAGTGATGAAATTGCTTAAGATTGTCTTGAATCTAGATAAATATGATTCTGATGATGAAAACTTGGGTAATAATAATAATAAAATCCATTTGATAAAAGTTTAAAGTTAAAAGAAGAATACCTTCAATTTTTAGAACATCAAAGTTCTGTAACAAAACAAGAATTTATGATAATATACAATTTGAAAGAATGAATAAAGAAAAGAAAGAAAAAAAAAAAAGAAACTGAAAATAGACAAAAATAATATTTTAAAATAAATCACCATAGATCATGCTTTCAAAATTAGAAAAAGGAAATTTTGAAACCATTTGCTTTGCTAGTCTTCATGTAATTTTCCTCTTTTTTCTCCTATGCTTTTGTATTTAATGTGAAAATATATGTGAAATACTTTTGACTATTTTTACTTCATTGTAATTGTATTCTACTTTTTAAAAATCAGTAATGTAATGATTTATCTTTTATGGCCCGAAATCTGCAAAATCCTAAAATCCGCACAAGCCATGGTCCCAAGCTGTGCGGATTTCTGGCTCTCTACTGTATAAATATTAGTAGGCGGAAAGGGGGGGGGGTTCAATTTGCGCATTTTTTTTTTCTAGAGTATTTGCTTCAAAAAACACCGTGTTTTTAAAATATTTAACATTCATTATGTTAATAATTTTTTCATGGAGATTCCATTAAAAATATCCAAATGATATTTTGAGGGAATGCAGTATTGGATGTCGGTTAGAGTAATTTTTTGTACAACAATAATTCACAAGACGTAGTTACTAGTTAATTGCGCCTTTTGCAATCCATTAAATGCTATCCAATAATAATATGTAAAAAAAAAAAAAAAAATGTTAACAATTAAACAACAACAACAATTAAATTCAGTAAATTAAAAATTTACTGAAAAGTGCATTTATTTTTCATTTTAAATATATAATTGTAAAGATAAAATTGTAAGGAACTTAAAAGGAAACCGGCAGTTTCGTGTACTCGGAAAAATCCGAAAACCGATGCTACATGCAGCCTAGAGCAGCAAAATAATTAACCATATGTATAGAAATCTGGCCATTGTGATGAGAAATTCTCCCAAAACAATGGGTATTTTTTATGATGTAAAATTTAGCGATTGTTAAAAATCAGTCGTTTCTAGAATTTCGTATTTATTTGTAAATTTACAAAGAAATTTGAAAATCTTAGGGGGGGCTGAAAGCCGGCTAGGTAGGGCTCAGCCCCCGTAGCCCCCCCCCTCTGGTTACGGCCCTGTATGTTTTACTTTTATAATGAGGATTTGTACCCATACTTCTGGGTGGTGTGGACAACTTATGAGAGCAGTTGAAAGAATGAAAGCTGTAAAAATTGCAGAGGGTTGGATTGTTTGTTTATGCTTCGGCATCACTTAAGGCCGATGCTGATTGCCGCTGCATCTAACGTGACTACAGTGTGTAAGCGGGCATTTCCGTCGCGAATTTTACGACTTTTTAATGACAATTCGGGATTTACCGATAAAATATTTCTGCACTAAACCGCAAACTCCATCACCTATAAAATGGAGAGAGCAACGAAGATTTTTTTCCCCGTATCAGGGTGCCGTCGTCCATTCAAATATGGTGGAACCTGCTAAAGTGACCACCTTGGTAAAGAGATCGTCTGTCTATAGTGACAACTTTAATGTAATATCGCTTTACAACAATCACACTTTACCACCTTTGTAAAGTGACCGTCTTTATAAGGTGACCGGTTCTGTTCTTCCCAAGGATAATCCCATTAGACAGGTTCCACTGTACAAATAAAACTGGGAACTGTGCTCCAGCCACTGTGGCGATAGCAAGTCAATAAAACCTTCCCCTCCTTCTGTTTGAAAATAAAAGCTGTATCATTTTTGCAAAAAGAGAAATTATGTTGTTTAGTCCACAAGGATTCAATATAAGTATTAGTGTAAATATTCTTGGTTCATCATGAGGGGCCTTCGCGATCGCAGTAGTTTCTCTTTTCCTCCGGGCCTGCTTCGAAGAGATCATGACGTCACGTAAGAGATCTGACTCTCTCAGCCCTCAACCACTGCAGCGGTTAAGGAATACTTAGACTTTTGCTATATGTGTACTTGTTTTTATGTAAACATACTTGTAATGTTACACAATAATTCAACTATTAAAAATGTAAATATTTAATCGATATGCGTTCAATGACGTTATGAAAATATAGGTCGAAATGTAGCGTTGTTTCAAAATTGACTCTTATTATCTCTCCAGCCGTTTCCATGAGCTGCCTTTATAAGTTCTTTATTGAATATAATTTTTATTAATAAAAATAGACGAAAAGGAATCCTGAAAAAAAAATGCTTTAGAAAATTGCTTCTAAACAATTAAGACCTGTTAAAAATAATTTCATAACAACAACAACAACAAATCTAAACTTCGGATATATTTTTATTTGAGGAACTGCTTTTTAATTCTATCAAGATAAATTGTTACCATTATGTTTGTTGATATTTATTTCTTTAGATAATTGAAGGAAAAATTAGATAAGGTCACACTTAAACTAAAACTATAAGAAAGAAACATTTTCTGGCTTATTATACTAAAAAATGTCTTAAATAATTATCTTAACAGTGGTTTGATTGTGTGTATATATATTAAAAATTACCTTATTGTTAGTTTTTTAAAATTTGATTTCCAATATCTTCTTAACATATCATAAATATATGTTTAAGTACTATATTATCCAGTTTTCATATCAATTTCTATTAACTTCCAATATAAAAGTATGTATTAAACAAAAATTCAGTTTCGCAATACAAGTGTAGAAAACATTTAAGAAATGAAAATTTGTAAATTTTCAAATTTTTTTCTTTAAATACTTTTACTGATTAATTAAGGAATTTAAAATGTACGCACGGTAATTTTGTATCTAATAATAATAATAATAATGTTGATTAAAAGTGTCTGCTTTAAGTTATAAAGAAATGCAATTACAGATTTAATTAAATTTTATTGAAAAATAACATGTAATTTACATAATATGCATACAATCTCCATAAACGGTTAAGCAATACAAATATTCACTAAAATAACACTTTTAAAGATGTTCTCAAATGTAAAAATAATTTTCACTAGAAGTATTTCGGAATTAAATTGCTCAGAAGCAAGCTTTATATACTTCTATAAGTTTTGCGTATAGAAACTGTTCATTCAAAAATGTAAACAATATACTATAACTAGTACGGTTACAATAATAAATATCACAAATTATGAAAAAAATACCTTATTTATCTTTCTTTTAACAAATAAATTTAAAATGAGGTTCACCAATTACAGTTTACGTATTTTTGCAATTTACTTTTGGAATTTCCTGAACACAAATATCTAACTTGGGATTCTATTTATAAATATTTTAAACCTGAGAGACTGCACTCAGTTTATATTTGCCAATAACGACAATTTTCTTTTTGAGTTGTTGAATTGCCTGTTATAATTTTTAATTTTTGTGTAATTATTAAGGAAAATATTTGTTATTATTGACAAACACTGTTTAAGCAGACTTTGAAAATCATATCCACAATTGCATTTAACAGAAAAATCAATTCCTAAGATTTCAATTTTTTCAATTGCAAGTTGAACAATGAGATATTTGGGTTCAGGAAATTCTAAAAATGAATTTTCATATCGCTGACTAATAAGCTTTTGGAAAATTTGGAAAGTATTTACTATGACAAATATTAACAACTCTTGGGGGCATTTAAGCTGACCTCTATCAGTTAGCATCAAATATTTATAAACTTCATCAGAACACTCAATTTCTAAAATTTCATTTCTTACTAATACAAACAAGCATTCAGAACATTTTATTTTCTGAGATATTTTATGTGCTGCATAACCTGCAAGATATATCAAAACAGACATCACATCATTTTTAATTTCTGTGTCATCACTGCTATTAAATACATCATAAAAATACTCTGGTATTTCCAGTTCTTGAACTACATCAGGTGTATTTTCGCTGCTAAAATCCTTTAGCATAAATTCCCCATTTTTTCTAGAATACATTCCATTGCAAGAATGCATTCCATTGCCACTAAGAATTTTTAATTTCCGTTCAGCTTCAAAAACTTGAGTGCAAGACACATTATAATTCCCCCCACTCATTTGGCGATACTGACCAAAACGAGCTTCAAGACTGTCAGTTTGAAATTACCCCAACATCAAATAACTAGGACCCAAAGTTTCAAAAATATATGTTACAATTTTAAGCAGGCTATTTGTTGTAAATTGTAATGCAAAAAATGTTTCTTTAGTTAACATTCCACCTTTAACAGGCAGACCTAGTTGTCTTTTCTCATCTGCTTTTAAAGCATACCACTTACCCCATTGATTCAACCACTCACTAAATGTTTGCAAAAAATTATAATTACTGTCTGCGATTGTTTTAATGGGATTTGACAAATCATCATTAAGATGCTTACCATATGCTTAGCATATCTTAAAAGTTAAATTATTTTCATTGGGTGATAGATGGCTCAAAAGACTTTCAAATTTTGTCCATCTATCACATTTATGCTCTTTGCCTAGTAACCATTCAAAAGATTTTATGTCAACAATAGAATTATCACAAAAAATCTCAACATTAAAATTTGATGAAATTTTAAAACTGACAGTCACTTTTGGTACATCTTTCTCTTCTAATTAAAAAAAAAAATTAGATACTCACCTCTGGTTACATGTATCCAATCAGTGCCTAATAATTTGTTTGCACACTTATCGCGAAAGTCATCAAAAGATGTAATTAAATCGCTAGTCATCCATTGATTAAATTGTTCGTCTTCTCTGTTAGCGATTTTTGTCCTGCGTTCATTTGGATCTTTTCTCTTCGGCGGTAGTGTTTCAGTAAAATATGCAGGTAAATTTTCAAACACTGTTGGATAAGCTTCGGGTGTGGGCGTAATTTTTTTTCGAGGCACAACTAATTCTTTTCCATCATTACGTTTCACTCTGTCTTCTCGTTCTCGTACGATGAAGCGCTCTTCAAATGTTTTATACATAAGACAGATGTTGAGCTAGGATAAAAGTGTTGTCTTCTGATTTTACTTATCCATAATTGCTTCTTCTCTGCATCAGTAGGGAACTTAAAAACAGTAGTGTACGCCTCTTCATTATCGTAATTTGATCTGCATCCTGGAGCACAGCATTTTCGTCTCATGATTTCTAAAATGAAAGCAAAAAAAATCTACATATAATAACGTTCATAATTTTATATTACATAAAGAAAGAAACTACTGCGATCGCGAAGGCCCCGGCTCGATCAGGTTGGAATGATGCCGACTGGGGATGTATAGTCTTTAGCGACGAATCCCGCTTCGAACTGTGTCCTGACGATTATCGAAGACGTGTTTGGAGACGCACAGGGCAGAGGGGGGATCCTGCTTTCACTATTGCACGCCACACACCGGCCCTCAACAAGGCATTATGGTCTGGGGTGCCATTTCCTTTGACAGCCGGACCCCTTTGGTCGTCAATAGAGGTACACTTACTGCACAGCGGTACGTGGACGACATCCTAAGACCTGTTTTGCTACCGTTCCTTTTGCAGTGCCCTGGGCTGGTTTTTCAGCAGGACAATGCCAATCCACATACGGCTCGTGTTGCTCTAAACTGTCTGCAAGCTTGTCAAACTCTTCCTTGGCCTGCCAGATCGCCAGATCTCTCTCCCATCGAGCATGTCTGGGATATGATGGGAAGGCGATTGCATCTGGCACGGACTGTTGATGACCTCGTTCGACAATTGGAGCGAATTTGGCAGGAAATACCGCAGGAGACCATCCGGGAGCTTTATCGGTCTATGCCACGCCGTGTGGCAGCTTGTATCCAGGCTAGCGACGGGTCAATACCTTATTGAACTTGTTACAGTAACTCTGAAATAAATTATTCAATTGTTCTGAAATTTTAATCATTTACTATTCTGTACATTGTCTTCCTATCCACCAATTTTCGTCTCAATCGGACACCTCCTTCTTGGTGCGTCGATTTATTTGTTATAGAGTGTATTTTATTATCTACAAAAAAATATATTAAGTTACCTTAAAAAAAGTAGCAAAAACAAGCAATACAATAAAATTGGGTTTCAAGAAAATCAAAATGAGTCAGTTGTTTCATTTTTCGCCTTCCCGTTATTCTTTCTTCCAGATTTTCTAAAATGTGAAATGCGTCAGCTTCCATCTTATGAGTTTTTCTAGCTAACCAGCCCAAGCCTGAAAATTTTGCCTTCCAAATTTTTCTGCGAGAATAACAGCACTGCAGTAATTGCTTGATTTTATTTTATTTTGGTAATACGAACAATTATCTACATGAGGGATCTAGGAGGAGTATGGGTTGCCCTGGGTTTTTCTGAGGGGTCTTAATCCGTATTTATGAGAAATTTCGGAGAAAACTGCATAAGACTCCGAACGGTTCGATTGACGGACGCGACCTGAGTTTGAACCAGGCACTTTTCTTGTCCCAGTTGCGAGAGCTATGCTCTCAGCCACTCGTTAGGCCTCCAGAAATTGGAGTTATGTGTTATGTCAGCGGATCTCAACCTTTTAACGTCGCCCCCACCCAACAAAGGCTAACTTAGGGTGGCACCCCCCTCCCATTTTTCAGCATACATTGAGTTTTTTAATCTTTAACGACGAACATTTAGTAGAATTTTCTACAAAATAATGTTATCAGTAAATTTGAATGAACATTTTAAGGGAAAATATATATATTTTTGAGTAAAAAGGAGAATAAAGAAGGTAATTTTTTAAAAACATGCATCACTACTTGCTCCTTAGTTTTTCTCGCGCCCCCTTGCAAGCGCTCTGCGCCCCTCTTGGGGGTCGCGCCTCACAGGCTGAGAAACGCTGTGTTATGTGGCAAGGCTATACTAGAGGCATCTGCATTCTGGGGCGCTTGCCTTGGTCGGATGATTTTTTCAGAGGTTCTAACGCGTATTCACTTTAAATCCAGAGAAAACCATCTGGAAAAACTCCAGATAGTTAGATCGACAGCCGTGCGGTAGGCCCAAACGCGGGACCTTCACACTTCAGCCGTCTATCAGAGTGTCTTATCCACTCGGCCATGATGGGGCCCAGAAATTAGAATGTTGGATGCTCTTGTTTCATGCAACCATTTGCATGCAGAAGTGCCTTGGCAAACTCTTCCAATCGGCCACATGGGGGGCCGTGGTAGCCCAGTGGTTAAATCGTTGGACTCGTAACCGGAAGGTTTTGGGTTCGATACCGGCGTACCACTAAAGACCGCGGTGTACGTGCACGTTAAATCCGTGGTTCCGAAAGTCCTCTCGGCGGTCTCTAGCAGTTTCCGAGGGGTTCCAACATTCAGAAGTCTCCACCTTCTGATGAGGTTCCAAATTGTGGCGGGAAATTCCGGGAGGGACACATATGTAGCTCTAAGCGACACATTCAGTGACGCGAGCTGTCCTCTCCTGACAAACAAATCGGCCACATTCACTTTTCGGCTGTTTGGATTTGGATCCCGAACTAAATTTTTGTGCTGCTTCCAAAATACCTTTGAGAATACACTCAGGTAGTTGAGATTGTCTTGCGAATTGCACTTTTGACATTCCTCGACACTTTTTCCACACTCTTAAAAATTTTTTCCCTTGTTCCTGTAGCGTAAGATGAAAATAAAATCGTTGTTAAACAGAAACGATGTCGTCTTTGAATAGAATTTTTTTACGTTGGAGTTGTTGGGACTTTGAAATATCGTCTTTGGAGAGAGATCGTCGTTAAACAGAGTCAACTGTATATACAGTGCTACTTTTTAAAATTTCAGTTCATGTGAAAATTTACAATTTTTTTAACTTCCATAATCTATAGTATATTTCTAGCTCTGGGGGGGGGGGGCTCGAGCCCCCAGAGCCCCACCCCCCCGTGGATCCGCCACTGTCGTTAGATGACAGTTTAACAGGACAATCGTCTATTCTTTTAAATTATTTTGATTTGGTGCCCAACACTAAATACGCTATCTGCAAGGATTGCAAAAAACAAATGTCGAGAGGTAGGCTATAATTTTACTTCAGTTTTATAAACGTTTATTTTCTCACTGTGTGGACTCGAAAAAGAGTTCATTCATATAAATATCATATATATATTATTATATATATATATATATATATATACATATACACACACACAACTGAATCTCCCTATAACGAACTCGCTCGGTTCCAGTTTAAAATTTCGCTATAGAGAAAATTTCATTGTTCAGAGATTTTTGCAGTTATTTCAGCAAATATTACAAACTTTTTAGTTAATTCGATGTTTAAAAGTATTAAATTATGACTTTCAATTAAAAATAAATTGGTATTTATTATAAATTTGTTAAACTTACGGTTTCTTACTTTTCATTGTATAAATGAAATGTTCAAAAGTAAAGACAATCCACGAATTTAGAGAATAAAATATGTAATGCACTTACGTTTATTTTACTTCAAAATTCCGTTATTTTACATTGTTTTGCATTCTGTGATTTTAAATTTTCATAAAAATATTCACATTTTAAAAGTGCGCTGAAAATAGAGTGAGGCACATTTTCTTCCATTTGGAAACCTCTTTTTAATGGTTTTGAAAGGTTGAAGCATTTCGGTATGATGTGGTTTTGGTCGTGAAGCGCAGGGCCTTATTATTATATGGGCAAATCGGGACTTTGCCCAGGGACCCCAATTTTAAATGTTTTTTCTGAAATATTCTTTTTTATATCAAAATTTTATGAAAAATATAACAAATTTCATAGATGGGGGCCCCCAAATCCATCAATGCCCGGTGCCCCTGTTGGTCATAATCGGGCGCTGGTGAAGTGTCTTCATTATCGGAGTCAGTTTCACTTTCCTGGCCTCCATTTTTATCATCTGTTACTCTTCCACTAAGTGGTCTGTCCAAAAATTAAAATTTTCTTCAAAACTAACAAAAAAAAAAAAAAAATCAAAGGTAAATCTGAAATATTCGCTATGGGAAGATAAGCTCTTCGTTATATGGAGAATGTTTATAGTGTTATTTAAGCCTTAAAGTTACGTTTCCATGAAAAATTTCGTTATAGGGAGAAATTCGTTGTAAGGAGACTTCGTTATAGGGAGATTCTACTGTATATATAGGCTTTTGATATCGTTGGAGAAAGTCTAGCTCTTGATATAGATTTCACGCTTAAGAGACATGCTTTAAATTTTTATTTAAAAAAATTGGCGCAAGGACATCTGATTCGGCTTGGGTATGATATAGATATCAAAATTGATGGGGGAGACGGTCCTTGACATCGTTTGATATTTCAGGAGATGACGACCTTTAAAGTGTTAAAGCAGGTATGGGCAACCTTTGAAAAGTTGTGTGCCAAACTTAGGATGTTAGCGAAGTCGCGGGCCAAACTTCCGGATTTTAGCGAAGTGGCGGGCCGTATAATTGGGATTTATATGGGATATTGAATGGTTTATACGGAGTTTTCAAATGTTCCGCGGGCCGGATCAAAAGCCGTGGCGGGCCACATCCGGGACGCGGGCCGGCGGTTGCCCATATGTGTGTTAAAGTGTAATATTTCAGCCTTCGAAATACGTTTGAGGAATTTGTTTCTATTTAGCTTATAGAACTTCAGATACAGACATTTTAATATTAGTCAGCCGGAAATATTTGAAACCGAAAGTAGCATTCTGCTATCGGAAGTGAATCGTATTTCTGCGCTTGCAAACGGGGTTAGGGTTTGAACCGAATGACGTTTGCCGGACATACCCCCCCCCCCATAGTGCCCCTTTGCAAACGTAAAAAAGCCGCCCCTTTTGTGCTCTAGATCAGTGGTTCCCAAACTATGGACCGCGACCCATTGTTGGGTCACGGAGCTGTTTCGCTGGGTCGAAAAGGATGGGAAAAATTAAACTTTAGTAATTTATATATATAGTAAACTATACTATTTTATAAAGCCTATATTGGTTATCGTTATGTAGTAGTGGGTCGGAAAAAAAATCTAGTTGAAGATTTTTTGAAGAGAAGGACAAAAAAGTTTGGGAACCACTGCTCTAGATCAAGATTTTCTCAGATTTAGTTCGAAATGGTCCCCCTTTCAACGATGCCACCCAGACCTTGCTTACCGTGCCACGCCGCCCCTGCTCAGAGCTTAGAATTAAAACAGATAAAATTTGTTCATATCAATCACAGAAAAACATGTTAACAATGATCATAAAAGCAAAAACACTGAAGAGCAATTTCATTAAATATGGATACTTTAAGTAGCAACTTTTTTTTAAGACTTTAAAATTGAATTTAGTTTATCATTTTTGGATTTTTCTTTAACTTTCGTTTAATCTCTTCATTTTTAAGCATCTTTTGTTTAGATCCTTCAAGGCGTAGCTTGAAAACGAGCAAAAATATTTTTCTTCATATTGTTGCTGTTTCAACGACAAAATTAATGATACTAAAATTATAAACGAAACCTATATGTAAAAACAATTTATTCCTTCTTTGTGTCGCAAAGAAGTTAACTTTTTGGCAGTGACTTGAAAACTGGCGACTTCCGTGAACTTTAATTATGTTGGTCCAGAAGTTAAATGATCCATTTTTAAAACATTACATACTATCAAAAGTACGAATTATCAAACATTTAATTATTTTATTATCTATCAGATTAACGAGAGAACGTAGGATTTGTGTATCATTCTGTTTTGAGAA
Source organism: Cheiracanthium punctorium (assembly GCA_038373885.1). Lineage (NCBI taxonomy): Eukaryota > Metazoa > Arthropoda > Arachnida > Araneae > Cheiracanthiidae > Cheiracanthium > Cheiracanthium punctorium. The sequence continues at coordinate 422,295 of JAWZYV010007779.1, forward strand.
GTGTAATAAGTATCAATATCTAATAATTATTTATATTGTTAATTTAAAAAATTGTAGCTGTATTAGTATAATTAGTAATACTAATTATATTAAGTTTATTTCAAATTTGGGGTAAAAAACATATTTCTTGTGAATAGTATTTGTTTCATATATGAGAAAAACACAGGAATAATCGGTGTGTTGTGTACCAGTTTTTCGTACGGAAAAGATCAAATACATGGATCATCCGGATTAATTGTGACTTAATCCTGTCCGGAGAATCAAAATATTCGGATTTTCAAAAAGAACTAAAAAATTTTATATGAGTTCATACTAAAAAGAAATCTTGCTAAAACATTTAATAATTCACTTAGTGATTAAATAATTGGAGCAGATAAATAAAACCATTAATTAATGTGAACTTATTATGCATTTTAAGGGAAGAATTTACTTACGTATTTAATGATAATGAACAATATGTAAATACATATGTAATTACATAATACTGCATAAGCGTAGAGTTGTATGGGCCCGTGGGGCTCGAGCCCACAAATAAATTGTGAATAGGGGCTGAGCCCACCCAATAATTTACCACTAAACACAGAAAACTAATTTATACTAACATAAAAAAATATTTCACGCCATTTACAAACGTTTAAAAGAATCCTTTACTTGTACATTTAAAATTTTTCTTCTTTTGATTTCAATCATGATTTAGTGTTCATTGTTACGCCACGTAACACACAATGGTACTATAAGCTGCCCTCTCCAGGCTCTGGTTAATTAAAATCAGATTATGCAATCAGGGCCCGATTAACCTCTGAAGTGAGGGGAAGCTCAGTCTCATTTCGGCCCCCCCCATCCCCTTTTTGTTTGGGTAAAGTAAAGTTTTAATGGTTTTCTTTCGGGGCCGTGGTAGCCCAGTGGTTAAGGTGTTGGACTCGTAACCGGAAGGTTGTGGGTTCGATACCAGCGTACCACTAAATACCACCGTTACATGCGGTGTACGTACACATTACGTCTGTGGTTCCGAAAGTCCTCTCGGCGGATGCTAGCAGTTTCCGAGGGGTGCCAATATTCAGAAGTCCTCCACCTTCTGATGAGGTTCCAAATTGTGGCGGATATTCCGGGAAGGACGTATATGTAGCTCTAAGCGACAGATTCAGTGACGCGAGCTGTCCTCTCCTGACAAATAAATAAATAAATGGTTTTCTTTCATAAAAGTATTTTATTCGTAAAAAAGAAATTTCATTGCTTTAATTAGTTCTAATGATTTCCTTTGATAAAAGCATTTTATTCATTAATTTGAAATTTTCCTTTGATAAAAATATTTTATTCTTTAATCTTCATAATAGTTTAGTTCATTGTAACGAGATTTTACAGTATTTTTGAAATTACTTTAAGCATTAACAAATAACTAAAAACATTACCTTACTGGAACATTAAACTATTAACTTAGTCCTATTTTTCATTAGACATGGCTTTTTTTCAGGAATTCTTTGTTTTGATGACATCATAAAAACCACAACACAGAAGTTGAGAATTAATTTTGACATTCAGAAGACGTTTAGTATTACATATTAATAGTCTACCCGTTTCTGCCGGCCAAATATTCCCCATAACAGAAAAAAAACCTCTTAACTGCAGCAGATGTCCCAGGCAAACACATCGCAAACAACTCATTTAGAAATGTTGCGACATGACGTATCAAGACCAGTGGCGTCGCTAAGCATGGTGTCACCCGGTGCGGGCTCATCCGGTGTCACCCCCCCTCCGTAACACCTCCGTACAATTATGAGTCATCTTTGAGATTGGCTTTTTTTCACTTCGCCCTAAATTAAGTCGAAATTTTACCTAATCTCCGTAGATTATCTGACCGGATAAAGCAGCATTAACTACCGAAGTAAGCGGCAGAAAACTAGTGCAATTTGGCCATTTCGTTCTTCCGCCCTGCCAATTTTCACCGACTTAAGAGACTCGCTGACCGAAATAAGTGGCAAACACTATAGTAAGGTTCTTTCAAACGTTATTAGGCTATTATGCAACTTTCCATACCACCTATGCAAGGTAATGTACGAGACGCGGAAATGACTTTTTTTTTTTTTCACATGGAGTGTTTTTTCCAAGAGGCCTATGAAAACCATGAGCCGTAGAAAAGCCTGTTTATAATACCATTACCAGACTAATAAAAATACACTGTCAGACTAATGAAAATACACTGTCAGCTAATAAAAATATGGCATTTAATTCAACTAAACGTTAAATTATCTACACACTTGAAATTTAATGTTTCATGAGACCTGTTTCATTGAAACCAGTTGTTTCATTCAACACTCACTACAAAACTGCTTTACTTAAGACTTCTTGTACCTTTTAAAAGTAATGAAAATCGATAAAATATTGACTGAATATACAGACATCTGAATATACATTACAGATTCTTTTTGACTGAATATAGGGAGTGATTCTAAACTCCCTATACAAACTTTA
>JAWZYV010007782.1:0-11661 GCA_038373885.1 Cheiracanthium punctorium
CTTAAAGTCGATAAGCTGAAACTCGTGCTCAAAATCGCATCTATGTCGTGATTTTTAAGTGAGCCATTGTAGCGAGGTCCCGGTGGCTGCCATTCGGGCTATCGCGTTCGGCTGTTAACCGAAAGGTGTAGGTGGTTTCGAGCCTACCCGGGGGGCAGCAACGTGTTTTGCAAATGCTTTTAATTTAGTTAGTGAAAAAACGGAAGGAAAGTCTGTTTGATAATCTGTCTACATAATACATTTTTATGTAAGAATGAAAATGTTCCGTAATAAGTCTGAATATTTTCCCAGAAAAGTAAGAACTGATTAAATTGTTCGGGAATATATTCAGTTACCGGGGTGGTCAGCCTATTTTTGGCGACTTTTTTTTCTCGCCAACACCCGCTACTTGGCGCTTTTTTTTTGTCGCCAAATTTTTCACGTGTGAAACACCATTTTAGAATACGATAAAATAATACAACATGTTGAGCACTGTCAGGAAATACAAATTACTTTAACACATTAAAATTCCACAGATATTCCACTTAAAAAAAAACAATAAAACAAAATACACCATCCATACTTAACACTAAAAATTGTCAGCAAATTCAGTAACAGGCAATTAAAAATGAGCAAACAGTAAACCACTTTTAACTAAAAAAATTTCAGAATATTAAGCAATCTAGTTCTACAGCTATGTAAACTATGCAACCAGTGGACCGTTTTTAACTAAAAAAACCTCAGTGGATTCAGCAACCTAGTTGTACAGCTATGTAAACTATGCAACCAGTGGACCGTTTTTAACTAAAAAAACCTCAGTGGATTCAGAAACCTAGTTGTACAGCTATGTAAACTCGGCAACCAGTGGTCCGTTTTTAACTAAAAAAACCTCAGTGGATTCACCAACCTAGTTGTACAGCTATGTAAACTAGGCAACCAGTGGTCCGTTTTTAACTAAAAAAACCTCAGTGGATTCAGCAACCTAGTTGTACAGCTATGTAAACTGGGCAAACACTGGCCCGTTTTCAACTCAAAACAACATCGGTGCATTAAATAACCTAGTTATACACCTCATATAAAGTCACTATATGAAAACATAACAACATCAAATATCCATTTACAATTCACATTGAAAACCTTAAGCAATTGCAAAAATTCTTTAAAAAAAAAACACTTACCTTTATTTTAAGAAACTCTTCAAAAATATCCATAACACATCAGCTAATAACATAACACCAAAACACTTCCTTTTATTTAACATTATAATCACGCCCTCCTTCAAATAAACACACACTTCCTTTTTAAACAACAACATAATATTCACTACACTTCAAATAACACAACACATTTCCAAATACATCTTGTATTCCCCGTAAATAACTCAACAAACACCAAACAAGAACTGACACATGCATCGAATTCAAATTCACCTGCTTTTCGGTTTACCGATTACAGTTAAATTGCCTAAACCAATCACAAAATTCCTTTACCAAACATCCTGGTATCGTTTAATGAACCCACCGAGCGTTTTTTCATCAAAATACAGCATCATCCAACACCTCAACTCAATCTACACAGGTTACAACAGACATCTGACTCTAACGCACCAATGTGTAGCACAGTGGTTAAAGCCACTGACATTGGGAGATGGCTCAAGTGGAGGAACAGGGTTCTGTCCTCTCGCGGGGCCGTCGGTCTAGCGGTCTGGAGTTTTGGGCGGTTTTCTCCAGATGTAACGTGAATACGCGCTAGATACCCAGAAAAGTCCTCCCCCAAGGCATTTGACCCCCCCTTGTGTTTGTCCTTTCTTTGACGTGGATTTATAAGCGGTTCCTCGTGAATAAGCACACAAATCCGAATACATGTTCCAACAACAACAACGACCTCTAACGCTAAAGTAAACAAACTTTCGACCAAACTCCAAGTTCGGCGACTCATCACCGCTTGGCGACGACACCCCGGTAACACGAAGAATCCCCAAATTGTAAATTTCACTTAAATCGATTAGCTGAGACTGTGCTCAATATCTCAATATGTGGGATTATCAGTTCCTGCCACCTCGAAGCCTCCGTGGCGCAATCGGCTAGCGCGTTCGGCTGTTAACCGAAAGGTTGGTGGTTCGAGCCCACCCGGGGGCGCACGTGTTTTTCCGAAATGCTATTTTTTTTTTAGTTAGGAAAAAAGGAAGGAGTCTATCTTATAATCTGTATAATCATACGTTTTTAAGTATATGGAAATGAACCATAATTGGTCTGAATATTTTATCGAGAAATAAGGCTTACGTAACTAAAAGTTTTACTTAAATCGATAAGCTTAAACAGTGCTCAAATCTCAATATGTGTGATTTTCAGTTGCCGTTATAGCGAGGCCTCCGTGGCGCCAGCGGCTAGCGAGTTCGGCTGTTAATCGAAAGGTTCGTGGTTAGAGCCCACCCTGGGGCGCACGCGTTTTTCCAAGTGTTTTCTTTTAGTTAGGAAAAAGGGCAGGAAGCTGACGGATAATGTGTATAATCATACTTTTTGTATGGAAATGAAATTGTACCATAATCGTTCTGAATATCTTTCTGAAAAATAAGGCTGGTCAAACTGAAAGTTTCACTTAAATCGATGAGCTTAAACTGTGCTCACTATCTCAATATTTGGGATTTGCAGTAACTGACACCTGGAGGCCTCCGTGGCGCAATTGGCTATTTAACCGAAAGGTTGGTGGTTCGAGCCCACCCGGGGGCGCACGTGTTTTTCAAATGCTTTTTTTTTTAGTTAGGAAAAACGGGAAGGAAAGCTAGTTGTTCCGATAATCTGTAATCAATAAGTACATTATTTCATTAAATGTAACAGGTTCGCGTAACGAAGGTTGGTGGTTCGAGCCCACCGGGGGCGCACGTGTTTTTCCAAATGCTATTTTTTTTTTAGTTAGGAAAAAAGGAAGGAGTCTATCTTATAATCTGTATAATCATACGTTTTTAAGTATATGGAAATGAACCATAATTGGTCTGAATATTTTATCGAGAAATAAGGCTTACGTAACTAAAAGTTTTACTTAAATCGATAAGCTTAAACAGTGCTCAAGATCTCAATATGTGTGATTTTCAGTGGCCGTTATAGCGAGGCCTCCGTGGCGCCAGCGGCTAGCGAGTCCGGCTGTTAATCGAAAGGTTGGTGGTTCGAGCCCACCCTGGGCGCACGCGTTTTTCCAAGTGTTTTCTCTTAGTTAGGAAAATGGGCAGGAAGCTGACGGATAATGTGTATAATCATACTTTTTGTATGGAAATGAAATTGTACCATAATCGTTCTGAATATTTTTCTGAAAAATAAGGCTGGTCTAACTGAAAGTTTCACTTAAATCGATGAGCTTAAACTGTGCTCACTATCTCAATATTTGGGATTTCCAGTAGCTGACACCTGGAGGCCTCCGTGGCGCAATCGGCTGTTAACCGAAAGGTTGGTGGTTCGAGCCCACCCGGGGGCGCACGTGTTTTTCAAATGCTTTTTTTTTTTTTGTTAGGAAAAACGGAAGGAAGCTGTTTGATAATCTGTATAATAATACATTTTTATGTAAATGAAAATGTTCCGTAATATGTCTGAATATTTTCCCCAGAAATAAGACTGATGGAATTGTAAATATCACTTAAATCGATTAGCTGAGACTGTGCTCAATATCTCAATATGCGTGATTTTCAGTAGCCATTATAGCGAGGCCTACGTGACGCAATCGGCTAGCGCTTTCGGCTGTTAACCGAAAGATTGGTGATTCGTGCCCAACCAGGGGGGCAAACGTTTTCCCAAGTGTTTTCTTTTTGTTAGGAAAAAGGGCAGGAAGCTGACTGATAATGTATACAATCATACTTTTTGTATGGAAATGAAATTGTACCATAATCGTTCTGAATATTTTTCTGAAAAATAAGGCTGGTGAAACTGAAAGTTTCACTTAAATCGATGAGCTTAAACTGTGCTCACTATCTCAATATGTGGAATTTTCAGTAGCTGACACCTCGAGGCCTCCGTGGCGCAATCGGCTAGCGCGTTCGGCTGTTAACCGAAAGGTTGGTGGTTCGAGCCCACCCGGGGCGCACGTGTTTTTCCAAATGCTTTTTTTTTAGTTAGGAAAAAAGGAAGGAGTCTATCTTATAATCTGTATAATCATACATTTTTAAGTATATGAAAATGAACCATAATTGGTCTGAATATTTTATCCAGAAATAAGGCTTATGTAACTAAAAGTTTTACTTAAATCGATAAGCTTAAACTGTGCTCAAAATCTCAATATGTGTGATTTTCAGTAGCCATTGTAGCGAGGCCTCCGTGGCGCAATCGGCTAGCGAGTTCGGCTGTAAATCGAAAGGTTCGTGTTCGAGCCCACCCTGGGGCGCAAGCGTTTTTCCAAGTGTTTTCTTTTAGTTAGGAAAAAGGGCAGGAAGCTGACTGATAATGTGTATAATCATACTTTTTGTATGGAAATGAAATTGTACCATAATCGTTCTGAATATTTTTCTGAAAAATAAGGCTGGTCTAACTGAAAGTTTCACTTAAATCGATGAGCTTAAACTGTGCTCACTATCTCAATATGTGGGATTTTCAGTAGCTGACACCTCGAGGCCTCCGTGGCGCAATCGGCTAGCGCGTTCGGCTGTTAACCGAAAGGTTGGTGGTTCGAGCCCACCCGGGGAGCACGTGTTTCTTCAAATGCTTTTTTTTTAGTTAGGAAAAAAGGAAGGAGTCTATCTTATAATCTGTATAATCATACATTTTTAAGTATATGAAAATGAACCATAATTGGTCTGAATATTTTATCCAGAAATAAGGCTTATGTAACTAAAAGTTTTACTTAAATCGATAAGCTTAAACTGTGCTCACAATCTCAATATGTGTGATTTTAAGTAGCCTTTGTAGCGAGGCCTCCGTGGCGCAATCGACCAGCGCGTTCGGCTGTTAACCGAAAGGTTGGTGGTTCGAGCCCACCCGGGGGCGCACAGTGTTTTTCCAAATGCTTTTTTTTTAGTTAGGAAAAAGGGAAGGAGTCTATCTTATAATCTGTATAATCATACATTTTTAAGTACATGAAAATGAACCATAATTGGTCTGAATATTTTATCCAGAAATAAGGCTTATGTAACTAAAACTTTTACTTAAATCGATAAGCTTAAACTGTGCTCACAATCTCAATATGTGTGATTTTAAGTAGCCATTGTAGCGAGGTCTCCGTGGCGCAATCGGCTATCGCGTTCGGCTGTTAACCGAAAGGTTGGTGGTTCGAGCCTACCCGGGGGCGCACGTGTTTTGCAAATGCTTTATTTTAGTTAGGAAAAACGGAAGGAAGCTGTTTGATAATCTGTATAATAATACATTTTTATGTAAATGAAAATGTTCCGTAATATGTCTGAATATTTTCCCCAGAAATAAGACTGATTAAATTGTAGGGAATTATTCAGTTACCGGGTGTCGCCTATTTTTGGCGACTTTTTTTTCTCGCCAATACCCGCTACTTGGCGCTATTTTTTTTGTCGCCAAATTTTTCACGTGTGAAACACCATTTTAGAATACGATAAAATAATACAACATGTTGAGCACTGTCAGGAAATACAAATTACTTTAACACATTAAAATTCCACAGATATTCCACTTTAAAAAAAACAATAAAACAAAATACACCATCCATACTTAACACTAAAAATTGTCAGCAAATTCAGTAACAGGCAATTAAAAATGAGCAAACAGTAAACCACTTTTAACTAAAAAAATTTCAGAATATTAAGCAATCTAGTTCTACAGCTATGTAAACTATGCAACCAGTGGACCGTTTTTAACTAAAAAAACCTCAGTGGATTCAGCAACCTAGTTGTACAGCTATGTAAACTATGCAACCAGTGGACCGTTTTTAACTAAAAAAACCTCAGTGGATTCAGAAACCTAGTTGTACAGCTATGTAAACTCGGCAACCAGTGGTCCGTTTTTAACTAAAAAACCTCAGTGGATTCACCAACCTAGTTGTACAGCTATGTAAACTAGGCAACCAGTGGTCCGTTTTTAACTAAAAAAACTCAGTGGATTCAGCAACCTAGTTGTACAGCTATGTAAACTGGGCAAACACTGGCCCGTTTTGTACTCAAAACAACATCGGTGCATTAAATAACCTAGTTATACACCTCATATAAAGTCACTATATGAAAACATAACAACATCAAATATCCATTTACAATTCACATTAAAAACCTTAAGCAATTGCAAAAATTCTTTAAAAAAAACACTTACCTTTATTTTAAGAAACTCTTCAAAAATATCCATAACACATCAGCTAATAACATAACACCAAAACACTTCCTTTTATTTAACATTATAATCACGCCCTCCTTCAAATAAACACACACTTCCTTTTTAAACAACAACATAATATTCACTACACTTCAAATAACACAACACATTTCCAAATACATCTTGTATTCCCCGTAAATAACTCAACAAACACCAAACAAGAACTGACACATGTGCATCGAATTCAAATTCACCTGCTTTTCGGTTTACCGATTACAGTTAAATTGCCTAAACCAATCACAAAATTCCTTTACCAAACATCCTGGTATCGTTTAATGAACCCACCGAGCGTTTTTTCATCAAAATACAGCATCATCCAACACCTCAACTCAATCTACACAGGTTACAACAGACATCTGACTCTAACGCACCAATGTGTAGCACAGTGGTTAAAGCCACTGACATTGGGAGATGGCTCAAGTGGAGGAACAGGGTTCTGTCCTCTCGCGGGGCCGTCGGTCTAGCGGTCTGGAGTTTTGGGCGGTTTTCTCCAGATGTAACGTGAATACGCGCTAGATACCCAGAAAAGTCCTCCCCCAAGGCATTTGACCCACCCTTGTGTTTGTCCTTCCTTTGACGTGGATTTATAAGCGGTTCCTCGTGAATAAGCACACAAATCCGAATACATGTTCCAACAACAACAACGACTCTAACGCTAAAGTAAACAAACTTTCGACCAAACTCCAAGTTCGGCGACTCATCACCGCTTGGCGACGACACCCGGTAACCGAAGAATCCCCAAATTGTAAATTTCACTTAAATCGATAAGCTGAGACTGTGCTCAATATCTCAATATGTGGGATTTTCAGTTGCTGACACCTCGAAGCCTCCGTGGCGCAATCGGCTAGCGCGTTCGGCTGTTAACCGAAAGGTTGGTGGTTCGAGCCCACCCGGGGGCGCACGTGTTTTTCCGAAATGCTTTTTTTTTAGTTAGGAAAAAAGTAAGGAGTCTATCTTATAATCTGTATAATCATACGTTTTTAAGTATATGAAAATGAACCATAATTGGTCTGAATATTTTATCGAGAAATAAGGCTTATGTAACTAAAAGTTTTACTTAAATCGATAAGCTTAAACAGTGCTCAAAATCTCAATATGTGTGATTTTCAGTTGCCATTATAGCGAGGCCTCCGTGGCGCAATCGGCTAGCGAGTTCGGCTGTAAATCGAAAGGTTCGTGGTTAGAGCCCACCCTGGGGTGCACGCGTTTTTCCAAGTGTTTTCTTTTAGTTAGGAAAAAGGTCAGAAGCTGACGGATAATGTGTATAATCATACTTTTTGTATGGAAATGAAATTGTACCATAATCGTTCTGAATATCTTTCTGAAAAATAAGGCTGGTCAAACTGAAAGTTTCACTTAAATCCATGAGCTTAAACTGTGCTCACTATCTCAATATTTGGGATTTGCAGTAACTGACACCTGGAGGCCTCCGTGGCGCAATTGGCTATTAACCGAAAGGTTGGTGGTTCGAGCCCACCCGGGGGCGCACGTGTTTTTCAAATGCTTTTTTTTTTAGTTAGGAAAAACGGAAGGAAGCTGTTCGATAATCTGTATAATAATACATTTTTATGTAAATGAAAATGTTCCGTGATATGTCTGAATATTTTCCCCAGAAATAAGACTGATGGAATTGTAAATATCACTTAAATCGATTAGCTGAGACTATGCTCAATATCCCAATATGTGTGATTTTCAGTAGCCATTATAGCGAGGCCTACGTGACGCAATCGGCTAGCGCTTTCGGCTGTTAACCGAAAGGTTGGTCATTCGTGCCCAACCGGGGGCGCAAACGTTTTTCCAAGTGTTTTCTTTTAGTTAAGAAAAAGGGGCAGGAAGCTGACTGATAATGTGTATAATCATACTTTTTGTATGGAAATGAAATTGTACCATAATCGTTCTGAATATTTTTCTGAAAAATAAGGCTGGTCTAACTGAAAGTTTCAGTCAAATCGATAAGCATAAACTGTGCTCACTATCTCAATATGTGGGATTTTAAGTAGCCATTGTAGCGAGGCCTCCGTGGTGCAATCGGCCAGCGCGCTCGGCTGTTAATCGGAAGGTTGGTGGTTCGAGCCCACCCGGGGGCGCACGTGTTTTTCCAAATGCTTTTTTTTAGTTAGGAAAAAAGGAAGGAGTCTATCTTATAATCTGTATAATCATACATTTTTAAGTACATGAAAATGAACCATAATTGGTCTGAATATTTTATCCAGAAATAAGGCTTATGTAACTAAAACTTTTACTTAAATCGATAAGCTTAAACTGTGCTCACAATCTCAATATGTGTGATTTTAAGTAGCCATTGTAGCGAGGTCTCCGTAGCGCAATCGGCTATCGCGTTCGGCTGTTAACCGAAAGGTTGGTGGGTCGAGCCTACGCGGGGGCGCACGTGTTTTGCAAATGCTTTATTTTAGTTAGGAAAAACGGAAGGAAGCTGTTTGATAATCTGTATAATAATACATTTTTATGTAAATGAAAATGTTCCGTAATATGTCTGAATATTTTCCCCAGAAATAAGACTGATTAAATTGTAAATTTCACTTAAATCGATTAGCTGAGACTGTGCTCAATATCTCAATATGTGGGATTTTCAGTTGCTGACACCTCGAAGCCTCCGTGGCGCAATCGGCTAGCGCGTTCGGCTGTTAACCGAAAGGTTGGTGGTTCGAGCCCACCCGGGGGCGCACATGTTTTTCCGAAATGCTTTTTTTTTAGTTAGGAAAAAAGTAAGGAGTCTATCTTATAATCTGTATAATCATACGTTTTTAAGTATATGAAAATTAACCATAATTGGTCTGAATATTTTATTGAGAAATAAGGCTTATGTAACTAAAAGTTTTACTTAAATCGATAAGCTTAAACAGTGCTCAAAATCTCAATATGTGTGATTTTCAGTTGCAATTATAGCGAGGCCTCCGTGGCGCAATCGGCTAGCGAGTTCGGCTGTAAATCGAAATGTTCGTGGTTAGACCCCAACCTGGGGTGCACGCGTTTTTCCAAGTGTTTTCTTTTAGTTAGGAAAAAGGGCAGGAAGCTGACGGATAATGTGTATAATCATACTTTTTGTATGGAAATGAAATTGTACCATAATCGTTCTGAATATTTTTCTGAAAAATAAGGCTGGTCTAACTGAAAGTTTCAGTTAAATCGATAAGCTTAAACTGTGCTCACTATCTCAATATGTGGGATTATCCGTTTCTGACACTTCGTGGCCTCCGTGGCGCAATCGGCGAGCGCGTTCGGCTGTTAACCGAAAGGTTGGTGGTTCGAGCCCACCCGGGGGCGCACGTGTTTTTCCAAATGCTTTTTTTTTTTAGTTAGGAAAAAAGGAAGGAGTCTATCTTATAATCTGTATAATCATACATTTTTAAGTATATGAAAATGAACCATAATTGGTTTGAATATTTTATCCAGAAATAAGGCTTATGTAACTAAAAGTTTTACTTAAATCGATAAGCTGAAACTGTGCTCAAAATCTCATATGTGTGATTTTAAGTAGCCATTGTAGCGAGGTCTCCGTGGCGCAATCGGCTATCGCGTTCGGCTGTTAACCGAAAGGTTGGTGGTTCGAGCCTACCCGGGGGCGCACGTGTTTTGCAAATGCTTTATTTTAGTTAGGAAAAACGGAAGGAAGCTGTTTGATAATCTGTATAATAATACATTTTTATGTAAATGAAAATGTTCCGTAATATGTCTGAATATTTCCCCAGAAATAAGACTGATTAAATTGTTGGGAATTATTCAGTTACCGGGTGTCGCCTATTTTTGGCGACTTTTTTTTCTCGCCAATACCCGCTACTTGGCGCTATTTTTTTTGTCGCCAAATTTTTCACGTGTGAAACACCATTTTAGAATACGATAAAATAATACAACATGTTGAGCACTGTCAGGAAATACAAATTACTTTAACACATTAAAATTCCACAGATATTCCACTTAAAAAAAAACAATAAAACAAAATACACCATCCATACTTAACACTAAAAATTGTCAGCAAATTCAGTAACAGGCAATTAAAAATGAGCAAACAGTAAACCACTTTTAACTAAAAAAATTTCAGAATATTAAGCAATCTAGTTCTACAGCTATGTAAACTATGCAACCAGTCGACCGTTTTTAACTAAAAAAACCTCAGTGGATTCAGCAACCTAGTTGTACAGCTATGTAAACTATGCAACCAGTGGACCGTTTTTAACTAAAAAAACCTCAGTGGATTCAGAAACCTAGTTGTACAGCTATGTAAACTCGGCAACCAGTGGTCCGTTTTTAACTAAAAAAACCTCAGTGGATTCACCAACCTAGTTGTACAGCTATGTAAACTAGGCAACCAGTGGTCCGTTTTTAACTAAAAAAACCTCAGTGGATTCAGCAACCTAGTTGTACAGCTATGTAAACTGGGCAAACACTGGCCCGTTTTGTACTCAAAACAACATCGGTGCATTAAATAACCTAGTTATACACCTCATATAAAGTCACTATATGAAAACATAACAACATCAAATATCCATTTACAATTCACATTAAAAACCTTAAGCAATTGCAAAAATTCTTTTAAAAAAAACACTTACCTTTATTTTAAGAAACTCTTCAAAAATATCCATAACACATCAGCTAATAACATAACACCAAAACACTTCCTTTTATTTAACATTATAATCACGCCCTCCTTCAAATAAACACACACTTCCTTTTTAAACAACAACATAATATTCACTACACTTCAAATAACACAACACATTTCCAAATACATCTTGTATTCCCCGTAAATAACTCAACAAACACCAAACAAGAACTGACACATGTGCATCGAATTCAAATTCACCTGCTTTTCGGTTTACCGATTACAGTTAAATTGCCTAAACCAATCACAAAATTCCTTTACCAAACATCCTGGTATCGTTTAATGAACCCACCGAGCGTTTTTTCATCAAAATACAGCATCATCCAACACCTCAACTCAATCTACACAGGTTACAACAGACATCTGACTCTAACGCACCAATGTGTAGCACAGTGGTTAAAGCCACTGACATTGGGAGATGGCTCAAGTGGAGGAACAGGGTTCTGTCCTCTCGCGGGGCCGTCGGTCTAGCGGTCTGGAGTTTTGGGCGGTTTTCTCCAGATGTAACGTGAATACGCGCTAGATACCCAGAAAAGTCCTCCCCCAAGGCATTTGACCCCCCCTTGTGTTTGTCCTTCCTTTGACGTGGATTTATAAGCGGTTCCTCGTGAATAAGCACACAAATCCGAATACATGTTCCAACAACAACAACGACTCTAACGCTAAAGTAAACAAACTTTCGACCAAACTCCAAGTTCGGCGACTCATCACCGCTTGGCGACGACACCCGGTAACCGAAGAATCCCCAAATTG
>JAWZYV010007783.1:0-14553 GCA_038373885.1 Cheiracanthium punctorium
GTTTAAAATGAAGAATTTTTTTAACGGATTTTTTTTTTCCAACCTTATTTCAAACATTTTTTTTTCCATTTGTCATGGCGCACCTATTTCTCAAAGATAAATAATTTTAGTGTGTGACCACCTTTTTGGTACATCCTGCCTATTCATAAAAATGAACGCCCCTTTTACACTGTTAAAAACCATGTATCGGCAAACACTCCCACGGATTCTAAAAAATATTCGATTTTGGCCGCTCTCTGATTATTTCTAAAATTAATTTGCCAAAATCTAAAATGGAGTCAAAAATACAAACACATATAAGTATTCTACCAGCAAAATGAACATTGAATTTTTAATCCTCTTTGAATAAGACGAACGATGTTTATTAACACGTCCGATAAAAAGGATCGTCGATGCACAGTATAAAATACTCCGTCATCATATCCCCCCAAACAAAGGAAACTAAAAGAAAAGCTGGAGAACGGATTTAAATTCCATTCATGACGACGTTGCAGGTGACACAAAATTACATAAAAGGATGACACGCGACGTCAAAAACGTAACATTGTGGTATTCTGTTTCATGAACTCTATTATTCCTGTTTCAATGATTTTTTTAAATGCGTGTCTGGTGAAAGAGAACGCTTTTATCTTGCCCATAAGATTATCATGAAGTACGGGAAGGGTATTTTAGGTGGATAGAGTAACCAATTTCCGGGGTTTCTTTGACTGTTAAGAGTTCAATAGAGTCTAAAATTCCGGAAATAATTCAAATCTGCATTTTCTTACATGAAAATCGTTTAACGAAAGAGCGCGAGGTAGGAAGTTTCGTGTATCCCCATGGCTTAACATAGGGTTTTCCTCAATTCCCGCGAAATAGGGGTAGTAGAACTTAGCTGACTTTACACATTTGGGGACGTATTTTTAATTCTTAAATAAAATGATAAAATCCGTTTACGTCATACATATATATACAGGGTAACAAAAGACTGGCCTAGGGATTTATTCCCTAAATATGGATCGTAGACATGTACAATAAAGTGCGAAGTTAAGTCAACAGGTACAGAATTTTAGACTATCCATTAAAATTTTCAGGAGGTTCAATCTAAAGAAATACGTCATTTAAATTTTTATGCGCCCCCCCCCGTACCAAAATATTCCCAGTTATTAAAGTAGGTTCTTTACACTGATGACAAAAAATTCAGCCTTTCACCCTAAAAGGGCTCAGAGATAAGTTGAAACAACATTTGTAGGGGGGGGGCTATGCAATGCCAGTAATAACAGCACATGTATTGCGCCTTTATGCAATGATTGCTCTCTTAAACGTTAATCTCGTTTCAATCATTTCAAGGGTGGTAGTGCATTCGAGATATATGCATTTTGACTCATGAGATCGGTCGAGACCGCCAAAAAACTCCTATTTTGAAGTACCTCCACACCATAATAATTTTTAAAAGTCTCAGAATTCTCATTATAACTTCAGTTTACACTATGAATTTGTTATAAACAGAAACACAACTATTAATATTTGCCCTATTTCCCACTCCTCTAATGCTTTCTGTAAAATAATTTTAGCTTATACAAATTCAATACAAATTCATTTTTTTCTGCTCTGGGTATTTCACGGTATTCTCAGTCCGCCTCAACGCATCCAAACATCTGCCGTAAGACAAAATGTTTACAATGCCAAAAAATTCAATTTATCCCTGCATATATATACATTTTTTTTTCTCTTATCTTATAAATCCATTTTATCGTTTAATAAAATGGAATTTTGAGATCAGATGCTTTATAGGGACCGCCCGAGGCTTTATGTAAAAATAATGGAAATATTCTTGTGCGAGAATCGTATATTTTTTTATTTATTTGAAAACAAAGTTTGTTTCCGAAATATTTAATAGTACATCCATATACTCTTTTGTTTATATTTATGAGAAAAATAAATTCTAAAATGTACGGAAAACGAATTGCGACGCCTTAAGCCATACAATTCGTTATAGGAAATTTATAAAACGAAAGAAAAGTTCACAGATAAAGTCTAAGAGGAACGGCATTCTGATGAAAACTAAATTAAAAATTCTAGATAATGCTTTTAAAATTTTTAATAATAGATAACGAAAAGATAGGAAAATAACTTATTATAATTAACTAGTATTAATAATAATTATATTTTTAGTTAAAATTTTAATTGGTTTCAGGTCGATATAAATATAATATGTATTACTGAAAGATTAATTGAATTCTATGCATTGAATTATTCCTTTTGGGGTATTCCACGGCATTCTCAGTCAATCTCAACGCATCCAAACATCTGCCATAAGACAAAATGTTTACAATGCCGAAAAATTCAATTTTTCCCCTACACCTAGCATTTTTTTCTCTTATCTTATAAAGCCACTTTATCTTTTAACAAAATGGAATTTTGTGATCAGATGCTTTGTGCGGATCGTCCTAGGCTTTATGTAAAAAATACGGGAAATATTCTTTTCACAGCATCGTCATTTTTTATTGATTTGAAAATAAAAGTGTGCTTCCGAAATATTTAACTGTATATTCTATACATTTTCGTTTATATTTAAAATAAAAGAAAGTTTTAATATGTGCGGAAAACATAGTGTGAAGATTTAAGATATAAAATTTAAACATCGAAAATTTATAAAACGAAAGAAAAGCTCAGTGATAAACTCTAGGGATATGCATTCTGATGCAAACTATAAAGTACAAATACTAGATAAATTATTTAAATGAATTATAGATACGAAAATAACTTTTAACTAGAAATATCATTAATTTTAATACAAAGTTTAATGGGTCTTAGTTCGATATTAATATAACGTGCATTATCGAAATATCCAATAGGTTCGGCTCATTCAATTATTTATTATTAATATTTTACTCGTGAATTGATTAATTATTATATACTTGTAATGGTGCATTCAAATATTCTTGTAAATGAAAAGATATTTAAGAACATAAATTTCGCTTGTAATATAACATTCTTTATATTTAATTAATTTTAAAACTTTAATATTTGTGAATAATTTCTATTGGCTATTGAAACAGGAATGGGATCTTTTAAGTTCGTACAAGACTATTTTAGAAAGTATATTTTAGAAAGTAATAAAAATAAAATTGCGATTAACAAATATTTTCTTTACAGTTGCAACAAAGCTTAAATAAATGACAAAGAGGTAATGTTATTCTTCGAATCATTATCTTCAAAAACACGCAACGGAAAATACTATTTTCAAAAAACAACATTAAATAATGACAGTTAATACTACTTTACAAAACCTAGTATTTATTCACTTTCTCGTGTTTACTTTCATCAAAATTTCTTTTCCCAATGTACATGTTAAATTTAACTATAAAGTGTGTCAAAACAAGAGATAACAATTCTAACATGTATTCATCCTATTTGTAACGTAAATATACAAATGCTACTTAAATAGTAAATGTAAATATTTTACGCATATTAAAAAACATTTTATACTAGTATCTATGTGATTATAAGGTATTTCATAAGAAAATAGATGACAACGAAAAGAATTTGAAAAATAAATTTGTTGCGTAAGTTATCTTATATTTACTGGGTTTCGATGCAATGTTTAAATGGGAAAAGCAATATTTTTTTGTTAATATTATCTATCAAAATTAATTAACTTGATGAAATATACCAGCATAAGGGATATATGTCTTTCTAATTGTCATGAAAATAGCTGTTTAAATCTAAGTAGAAAATATAGATATATATATATTTTTTTTTTCAACCTGGCTACATAAATATATTTGAGGGGAAGGCTTTCAAAATGAACTCAAAAATCTTCATACAGCAAAAGTAAAAATTAAATAACAAACATGATTGTTTAAAATAAAAGAAACACTAAAACGTTAAGCACGAAAAATGTAACAAAATCTACACCGTTTCTACGCTCGACATGAAATTTTTCATAATTACCTATAAATTAAACTAGAAAACAAACTGCGCTCTTTAAAAATCTGAAAATCCTCCCCCCGCTCCATCCCTTTCAAGCTTTTTCGTACTTATCAGATGCTTTCTAGATCCGAGAGTTACAATAATGTTAATACTTTTGAGTGACAAAATTAAGTATCGCAAGGGATACTGACGTCCTAGTGAAGTCACGATTCTCGGTTATTGAAGAGAGTAAAGAGTCAATTGTTATAAACGTTTATACAGTTATTGTATATTGTGTTTGAATAACATTGTTGCACATCAATGCAGACTTCATACGATTTTCCAGTAACATTGTTACACATCAATGCAGACTTCATACGATTTTCCAGTAACATTGTTGCACATCAATGCAGACGTTATACGATTTTCCAGTAACATTGTTGCACATCAATGCAGACGTTATACGATTTTCCAGTAACATTGTTGCACATCAATGCAGACTTCATACGATTTTCCAGTAACATTGTTGCACATCAATGCAGACTTCATACGATTTTCCAGTAACATTGTTGCACATCAATGCAGACTTCATACGATTTTCCAGTAACATTGTTGCACATCAATGCAGACTTCATACGATTTTCCAGTTTTTCAGCCAAAATCGGCAGTTTTGCCTGACATTTTTCGTTCAAGTAAAGAAGACAAATACGGCACATTCATGAATCATGATGCACTTTCAACCTGAATGGAATAAGGAAGGAAAATAGGGACGGCGCATAGATTAGGATACGCTTTTAATGTAGAGCACTGGAGTACGTACTTAAAATAGGGAAGTACATCGGATTTTTTTTCCTGCACTGTATTCTGTTTCACACATAGCTTCCATGTTTAAGATTTGTATTCAAATCTGAGCTTCCCCACTTTTTTCAAAGAAAGAAAACGGCTTATTGATCCATTAGAACATCGGGTCATTTTCGAGACGTGCCAATGGCATACCTATTTTTTGCTCTCATAGATTTTAGTGGTTCCACAAAAATCCCTCTGTAATGGAACAATTTTTTCTCAACAACTTTCGAAATGGACTGATGAGGATAGAAACATCATTTAGCACAAAAAACGATTAACCATTCTCCATCTAATAAATTGTGTCTTACCCCCTCCCCTTTTCAAGCCGTATCTCTGTAAAAGCTTTTCAATCCAGTTACCGCCACGACTTCCAAAGGGTGTCTCTAATGATGTCCTTTAAAATAGAATTAAGAGAAAGATTTTGAACGTTTGCTAGGGTTCATGAGTGGTACGTGGATATATTTTTTTGTTTTGTTTGGTACAAAATGGATTATATATGAAATTAAGAGGAAAAGGATGAGTTATGGAGGACGACAAAAATGGAGTCTCCTGTCTTTTCAGATGCTTTATAGTTAGAGTTTAGTGTTTGAGCATCTGTGTTAGCATTAAACTGATATAATGTTTCATGAACTCAACATTCCTCGTTTAAACTCATTTTTTGTGAAGGTTCGTTCAAAAAGTTACGTTTCACCGAGTGATGGGACATCCTATTGCTGTTGAACAAAATATTTATAGTTAAAGATTATTTTTTAGTTCACATAGCTTTATACAGCTATGTGTTTGTTTCATTTTTCTCAAACAAATTTATTTAAGGTACATTCCGATGAACACAAGAACTGTTAAAAGCATTTCGTTGAATAAAATTCATGTCCGAATAAATTGCTAAATTTTCTCCCAGGATTTTTTTTTTTTTTTTTTTTTACCCGAAAAGGAGATCGGCTGTCGATCCAATGGTCTGCAGTTTTGGTAGGTTTTCTCCAGATGTAACGTGAATACGCGTTAGAGCTCCCTAAGAATGTTCTCCTACTGAGGCACCTCCCACCCTTGACAGATCGCCCTCGCGTAGAGTTGTCATAATCACACAAAACGTCCACTGCTCGTCGCAAAAAATAGGGTTCAAGGGTCCCACAGCTGAAAAAGTATACTCGTTGCCATCTCCCGACTAACCTACCAGCATAACGACTGTCGATCGAATCGCCCATGCGCGTGCTACAGAACTCAAGACCTTGATTGACACAGCCGGCTGTGCGGCGCCTTTTTACAAAAAGTCGTCTTGTTGGAATAATCGAACTACACTATAATAATCGAAGTATAATAATTCGCTACTAATAATCGAAGTTGGAATAATCGAACTACAGAGATGATTTTGCGTCACTCAATCGTTTTGGTATATCACGAGTACACTGCAGTGACGTCACTGGGCCCAAAAATCAAAACTGCAACAGCGATGATGCATTCAAATCCAGTCTGGCCCATGACGTGAATTTTAATAAGAGGGGAGAAAACAGCTCCAAACTTTGTTAATTGTGTTATTTAAATATCCCATAGGAAACTTCCCAGAACTGCGATGAATGAGCCCATAAATTTTAAAAAAGTACGTTCAAAGGATCCATTATTTAACCGCTTTGTGGCAACAGGAAATCGGTGCGTTCCTTAAATATTCATTCTTGATATCTCCCGTAATGGACGTATATCAAGCCAGGGGGCTTTGAGCGTAGACTGGCCTCGTTCATTGTGGATATTTTTCGCAGTTGTATTCTGAAGGGGTGCCATCCATCCCCTTTATTCTATCCCCCCAACCCCCTCGAGGGCTGGTTTTAAAGCTCGCTTTCGTTTTAATGTAAAATGCGTAGAATCGTTTGCATTCATCCTGAAATGAAAAGTTTGAGTGTTTACAAATGTAAATGAATCTGATATATGTACAGTAAAAAAAAAAAAAAAAACTCTCCACTCGACTTTCTGAAGATTGTATCTTTATCAAACGTTTCAATAACGTATATTTAACTCAATCGAATGTCGTGTTCAGACACAATTACATTTCGAATAATTGGATACAATTGGAAGCCACAATGTATACAAATAATAAAAAAATGTAAAACTCGGCTGTTCGAGCCTCGTCAGGGGGAGACGCCCCTGAAACCCCCTCATTTTTTAGTTTCATGATGGCCCTATTCAAGCGATATTAATGGACTCTGTCATTTTATCTCTCATCTTTCGTGTGTTTCGCCTGGTCGCCCTATGTTGAAATTTTTAGGAGTGTCACCTGTATATAGGAAAATACATATGACGCATATTCTACAGCTTATGAAATAGCGTCACAATAGATTAAAGCTGTTGTGAACTAATAGTATTTAAATATATGTAAAAAATATATGTGAAGTATACTCTACAACTTACGAAATAGTGTAACAATAGCTGAAAGCTGTTGTGAACGAATAGTATTTAAATCCATGTAAAATTATGTCGCATACGTATATGTCGCTTTTTTATGTCGCATTTTTGGGACACATTTTTCAATAAAGGCTGGTGAGAGATAAAATGACAGTTATTAAAACCAACATGTGAAAAACTTTCATATTTTAACTAAGCACTAAAGTGTGTATTAAAAATGTATCATGATCCACGCGTCGTCCCTATTTGTCTTCCTCGTTCCATTCACGTGTAAAGTGCATCATTATTCACGAGTGTTTAGTGTTTGCCTTCCTTGTTCCATAAAAGCATCCATTGCTCTTCTTCAGCAATCCTCGTCAGGCCTATTCTAGCTGGGCTTCACCTTTATAACCCTATACTATTTGGAAAGTGTATCATCCATCATGAGTGTGCCGTGTTTGCCTTTCTTGTGTCATAAAACACATTTCAGAACTTAAATCTATATTAAAATCGCCTACTAAAAGTATTTTATAATCTTCACTAAGCCTATTCATACTGTACTCCTGCTTCGTAATAAATTGTCACGTTTCCATGTTTATATAGCCCAATTTGTAAGATATCGCTAAGCTCGGTTGAGTTCTGAGGACTTATTTTTTGGCACCAAACTCGGCGACACATCATCGAAAATGGCAAACCTTAGTGACTTTCAACCTTTAATACACCACTCGCGATATCAGGCACTTTTAAGTATTCCTCTCCATAGACCGTAATGCAAGAGATGGTTGGTTGGTTGGTTGGTTGGTGTTTATTGGCACAAGGTCCAAAAAGGACATGCTGCGCCAGACAAGGAGTAAAAATCATATCAGAATGTATACAGATAAAAGGTACCACAAAAATCTAGTAAAAACTAAAATGTAAAGCCTAAAAAGGTGAAAAGTAAAATTCAAAAAGTGTCAAAAGTAGATAAAAAGTGAAACAAAGACATCTGGATGGGGGTTCCCATCCAGATACCAGTCAGACAGAAAGGGACACGTTACACTGAATAAAAAATATTGATCCGTCTAAGAAAAGCAAATAGATTCCGATGTGGGGTTTCACCCAGAATTTCGTCTAGTTTAGGATGAGAACAGTTAAAAAGTATTTGATAAAAACTCTTAAAAGCAGTGCACGACGTTAAAAGATGACGAATGGTGAGGTGAGTATGACAGTGAGGGCACTCCGGGGCGGGTTCGCCCAAAAGTAAGTGCTTATGAGTCATTCGCGTATGTCCGATGCGAAGACGTGCCAAGATGACATCTAGCCTGCGATAGGGATGAGACGACCAGGGTACGAGAGTTGGGCGAATAGAACGAAGTTTGTTCCCCGTTTCATTGTCCCATTTATCGGCCCATATGCCATTTACAATGCTGGAGATGCTGGACTTTATGTCACTGTAGGATGGAGTGCCGGTGTACGGGAGGGTCGCATGCTTCGCTAGTGTGTCCGCTTTTTCATTTCCCGGGATCCCGATGTGACTGGGTACCCAACAGAGGAGAACACTGTACCCGCGGTTTATAAGCTGATCATACTTGTGTAAAACTTTATGCATATAGTTATGTGTTAGGGAGCCGGATTTCAGATTTTCTAGAACACTAAGGGAGTCAGAGTAGATGATAAAATTCTTTGTGTTCGTTCTCGAGATGTACAGAAGGCTTTCGTATATGGCAAGTAATTCGGCAGTAAAGATGGAGCAAAAGGGAGGTAGAGTATAGCTACCAGTATGATTTTTACCCACGAAGGCAAAACCGACGTGATTCCCAGTTTTGGAGCCATCAGTGTATAATTTTTCATATTTGTCATATTTGTTGTTGTGATCGGAGAACAACTGTTGGTAGACTTTAGGATCAGTATCCTGCTTTGCAAAGCCTTCGAAAGGTTGTAGGTAAGGTATCTGCAATATGTTCCATGGTGGGGTTTCATGAAAAGAGCATATAGAGACTTTTACATCCACCAATTGGGTACCGACAAGACTCCTACGAATCCTTAGTCCAAAGGGGGGAGTACAGATGGGACGATTTGCATAAAAACGGTCAAGATGAGTATCTATAAAAGAATTCTTTAATGGATGTGAAGGATGAGAAAGAATACGAAAGTATGTGTTTAATGAGAGCTTATGACGGATGAGGGTGAGAGATGGCTCGTGGCAGGTGACGTATAGACTATGTACAGGTGATGTTCTAAAAGCACCAGAGCAAATGCGGAGGGCAGCATGATGCACAGGGTCAAGTTTTTTTAACACTGATGTGCAAGCTGACCCATACGCGCAACTTGCATAGTCCATTTTGGAACGTATGACAGCACGATAAATCCGTAACAGAGCGTCACGGTCAGCCCCCCAAGAGGTGTTGGTTAAAACCTTTAAAATATTAAGCTTTTTCTCGCATTTACTGCGAATGTCAGAAATATGATTAGCAAAAGTTAGTTTTTTGTCGAAATTTAATCCTAAAAATTTGACAGAGTCCTTCACAACAATGTTATTATTACCCAGATAAAGTTCTGGGTCGGGGTGGATCCCGCGTTTCCGGCAAAAATGGGTGCATACGGTTTTTTCAGCAGATAAAGTGAAACCATTTGTGTCACACCATTTTAAGATGCGGTTTATGGCATTTTGAAGCTGCCGTTCGATGAGGCGCATATCTTTCCCCTGGCAGGAGATTTGAAGGTCGTCGACGTAAAGGCTGCCGTAGACTGTGGGTGGCAGTTGTCTAAGGATATTATTGATTTTAATTGAGAAGAGGGTGACGCTAAGTACGGAGCCCTGAGGAACACCCTCGTCTTGGATGAAATTATCAGATAGAGTACCATTGATGCTGACACGGAAGTGTCTGAGGGATAAAAAGTTTTTTATAAAAGTTGGTAGATTGCCTCGAAAGCCTATATTATAGAGGTCTTGGAGTATGCCGTACCTCCATGTGCGGTCATATGCCTTTTCAGTGTCAAAGAAAACGGACACTAGGTGATTCTTTCTAAGGAAGGCATTCCGAATTTGCGTCTCTAGATTTAAAATATTGTCAATTGTGGACCTGCCTTTGCGGAAGCCACTTTGAAAGGGATGTATATGGTCCCCAGTCTCTAGAATGTAAACAAGGCGAGCATTAACCATTTTTTCCATTAGTTTGCACAGACAACTAGTAAGGGCTATGGGACGGTAATTACTAGGGTTAGAAGTATCTTTCCCAGGTTTAGGAAAGGGAATAACTATTGCATTTCTCCAGGAGGAAGGAAAGGTTTGTTCATTCCAGATTCTATTGTATAATTGCAAGAGGATTTGTAATGAGTCATGGGACAAGTGTTTCAGCATTTTGTAAGTAATACCATCAGGACCAGGAGCGGTATTGGAGGCCTGTCTTAAGTATTTGGTGAGTTCCCTGATGGTAAAATTACTATTGTAAGAAAAATGGGAGGAGGTTTTAAATTTTATTTTTTTTCGTTCGGACTGTTGTTTATATGACAGAAAAGTATTTGAGAAGGAAGTACTGCAGGAGATAGAGGCAAGTGTCTGACCGATAATGTTTGCTATTTCTTTTTTTTCCGAAATAATATTATTGTTTACAGACAGACAGGATATTGAAGGATTATTATAGATTCCCATGGCTCTTTTAGTTTTTGTCCATAGCTCCTTACTAGAGGTACTGGGCGTTATGCTAGAGACATATTTTATCCACGATTCCCTTTGACATTGCCGCCTTATTTTTCTAGCGTAAGCTTTAGCTTTTTTAAAGAGAACTAGATTTTCGGTCGTGGGGTACCGCCGGAAGATGCTCCAGGCTTTCTGCTGCTGTTTTTTTACTAGAGTACAGGTTTCATTCCACCACGGTTTTTTATTGTGCCGATGTTTCATGCCCGATTTAGGAATGTTGGCATCTGCTGCCTTGATAATAAGGGAGGTGACTTTGTCAACGACCTCATCAATGGAACCTACAAGACTGTTTGAGGATATATTGGATAAATGGGTGAAGGTGGGCCAATCTGCCTTTTCATAATTATATCTTGGAGTGGTACAGTTGTCTTTCCTATTATGGTACAGAGGTGAGAGGAAAATCGGAAAGTGATCACTGTTATGTAGATCGTTAGAGACTGAAAAGTTATATAATGGGAGGATAGATGGAGAGCAAATGGCGAGGTCTATGGCATGGAAGGATTTGGTTGGGTGGTGGAAATAGGTGTTATCACCGTTATTCATAACGCAAAGCGAGAAGTCGGTTAGCAGTTGTTCTATGAGATGGCCCCTATTGTTTGTGTCTTTGCTTCCCCACAAGGGACTATGGCCATTCATGTCCCCCAGGA
Source organism: Cheiracanthium punctorium (assembly GCA_038373885.1). NCBI lineage: Eukaryota > Metazoa > Arthropoda > Arachnida > Araneae > Cheiracanthiidae > Cheiracanthium > Cheiracanthium punctorium. The sequence goes on from JAWZYV010007783.1 coordinate 11,437, forward strand.
GGAGAAAGGGGGGAGGAAGTTGTTGTATAAGACTATTGAGGGAGGTTTGGCTGATGGTTTCGCTTGGTGGCAGGTATATGCTGCAGACTGTTGTTAGTTGTTTTAATTGAATACGAGTGGCAACTGCTTGCAGGTTAGTGTTGAGATTGAGCTTAGTGTGAGGATAACTATTGTTAATCAAAAGGGCAACTCCACCAGTGGCCCTATCATTGAGATCATTGTCTTTGCGAAGGATGGTATAACTACGGATTTTAGTATGTCTATTGGTTTTAAGAAAAGTTTCCTGTAGGGCAAGACAGGCGGGATTATGGTTGTAAATTATAGTTTTGAGGTCGTCAATTTTGTTTAAAAAACCGTGGCAATTCCAGGATAGCAGCAGAGCCATGATTAAGTGATGTCGGAGATGACCGCGATTTTACTCTTAATCCCCGTCGGTTGAAGCGGGGTACTTGGGATGACTTCATCATCCATAATGTGATCTGAAATGTCAGAGTCGGTAGGATCCAAATGTAGTATAGAGTCGTCTATGGGCCGTTGTGGAAGGATGCGTTTAAGTCTGGCTTTGTTGTATTTTGTCTTGTAAGCTGAACTTTTTTTGAGTAAAGGTCTATTTTGAGTGGAGAGGTTGCTTTGAGGCTTCTTATTGGGTGTGCTTTTTTGTGTGGCTATTGAGGCATTATTTTGAGTAGTTGACTGTTTAGCTTTTGGGAAGGAAGTTGATGAACAGACAGGTTTGGATTTGGGTGGGTCAGTTTGGGTAGCAATTGATGCAACCGCTTTCACTGTTGCAGCATAAGATTGACAAGGTTTAGGGGTGCGAGAGGCTATTATTTTACGTGCTTCTGGGTAAGACAATCCTTGTGTGGCACGCAAGGACTGGATTTCTTTTTCATAAGACCATTTAGGACAGGAACGGGAATATGAGGGATGGTCTTGTTTGCAGTTAACGCATTTAGGAGAGCCGGAACAGGTGTCACTGTCGTGGCCAGAGATACCACAGCGGGCACATACTGGGGAACCACGACAGGAAGGTTTTGTATGGCCAAACTTTTGGCACTGAAAACAACGGGTAGGATTAGGTATGTACGTTCTGACGGGACATGAAAGGTAGCCTGCTTTGATATGAGATGGAATCTTAGGAGATTGAAAGGTCAAGATTATGTGTTTTGTGTCTATTATTTGGTTATTGCGTTTTATAGTGATTCTGCGAACTGCACTAACATTTTGGGATTTCAGATTTTCCAGGATTTCAGCCTCTGAACAGTGTAACAGGTCAGGTTCTGATATGACGCCTCTTGATGAGTTAAGTGTTTTATGAGGGGAGACAGTGACAGATTTTAGGCCCATAATTTTCAATTTCATAATGTTGTTTGCCTGTGTGCTATTGTTTACTTCCACTAAGAGGTCTCCTGAGCGTATTTTTTTTTATTTTAGCAACTTCTCCGACATGATCAGTTATGCACTTATGGATGAGGAAAGGGGATGTTTGGCTAAAGTTACCGTCCTGACATTTCACAAGAAAAATTTTTAAATTACCATCTCCTTGAGTGGGAGATTTCGGAACGTTGACATGAGACGAAGATAATGTCGTATCCATATTGGAGATTGGAAATTCGGACCCGACCGCACCACCCACCACGGAGCCCAACAAGGGGATGCACATTCGTGCACCAGTGCTAGTCGGGTCTATACGCGCACAGTACATCCCTTAGGCAGCGTCCACCCTTAACGACGTGCCCAGTAGATGTCCGTTTGCTTGATCCCTAGCAGTTGATCGAAATCAGTACCACCAGCCGGTTGATACACAGGGGAACGCTGTGCACCTCCCGTTTACCCGAAGCCGAGGCCAAAGCAATGTGTTGGAGAATAAACCCCCTCATTACCAGGATCCCCATTTCCGGGGACACGGGTCTCCACGCACGGCAAACACGTGGGCAGTTTACCCGCCAACAGAAGCTGACGGTACAGAGCGACCACAGCTTCTGAAGGGGGGCCCTCACTTCAAGAGAAGAAACCACATCGAGGGAGAAGGGGAAGGAGACAGAAGAAGGAGAGAGGAGGGTAAAAAAACAGAGGAGCGAAGGATCGCTGAGGCCCCGGGATTGCGACACCCGTGAAAACCTAAAGAAGGTTTTCCCCCTGAGGGGAGGGCTGAGGGGGAGGAGAAGAAATTCAAAGCCGTTCTGGGGGCATTGCCTCCTCATCCAAACGTCTGGCTACAGATACTGGCCAGACACGCTTGTATTATTGACTGTACGATCCCTTTTCACCAACAATAAGCGTTCTATGATTTCTGATGTCCTGTAAGCAGAACGCTTTAGGGACTTTTCTAACGGAAAACAAGACTGCGTTTTATCTGAGAAACGTCTGCTTTTGGGGGCGTAGACTATGGACATAACCTCCTACATGGACCGATTGAAGCGAAATCGGCTCAGGTAGGCGTTCACTCATGGTCAACGCCTCTTTGAGCAAGTGTAAGGAGAGTAGGCGTTGACTCGACAAACAAGGGTGTTAGAATGCGGAATGATTAAGAACTGTGGACCACTGCGCACATAAAATGGCGCTTGTCCAAAGAGGATCCTTTAGCGTGGTACATAGGGTCTGGTCTTCATCCGTTGTAAAAAGGTCTCAGCATCCGCAAAAGAACTTATCAAGTAGAATTGACCGCTGCCATCATGGAAAGCATCATCATGAGTACCCTGTTATGCGTGTTATTACACGAAATTTTGATTCGTTTTAGGCGCTTAATGGAAATATCTCCCGGACGCCCGTTCTTTTCGAAAGAGAAACCGTGCTCTTTGTGGGCGTCCACTAGGAGCGCGATCCACGCCTTCTTGAACCGATTTCACAGAGATCTGCTCGCATAGGCGTTGACGTGGATACGGAGGTAACCGCCTCTTTGAACCCATCTACGGACTGTGGGGACACTATAGACCAGGCGTGTCCAAACTTTTGCACAGCATGCGCCCATTTTTATTCACAATCGAGTTTAGATGCAACAAAGCTCGAGCGCCTTCAGGAGTAGAGCCCCTTAGATTTGGGAAACGTGGATATGGGTATAAAGAGGCTTTAGTATAGGAAAGGGAAAACTATTAATGTGATAGAGATTGAAAGGGC
>JAWZYV010007787.1:0-10029 GCA_038373885.1 Cheiracanthium punctorium
AGAAATCGTCGTTCTACAGCGCCACCTAGCGTCAAGTTACAGAAAAACGGATAGCGCAAAAGCGTTCTCCGTGCGCAAATATCCGTTCGTACTAATTTTCATCGAAATCTGTTGTTTTCACAGCAAGCGGTGCAACGGAATAGAACCCGACGCTCTTCAGCGCCACCTTGCGGCAATTTATGGCAAAATGGACTGCGTAAAAATATTCTCCGTGTTTAAATATCCCTAGGTACGAATTTTCGTCAAGATCGATCGAACGGTTTTTTTCACAGCGAGCGGTTGAACAGAATTCGACGCTCTGCAGCGCCGCCTAGAGGAAAATGGATAGTGTGAAAATATTCTCCGTGTTCCAATATCCAAGCGCACAAATTTTCGTCAAAGTCGCTTGAACGGTATTTTCGTAGCACGCAGTTGAACGGAATAGAAATCGTCGTTCTACAGCGCCACCTAGCGTCAAGTTACAGAAAAATGGATAGCGCAAAAGCGTTCTCCGTGCGCAAATATCCGTTCGTACCAATTTTCATCGTAATCTGTTGAACGGTGTTTTCACAGCAAGCGGTCCGACGGAATAGAATTCGATGCTCTTCAGCGCCACCTTGCGGCAAGTTATGGCAAAATGGATTGTGTAAAAAAATTCTCCGTGTTCAAATATCCCTACGTACCAATTTTCGTCAAGATAGATAGAACGGTATTCTCACAGCGAGCGGTTGAACAGAATTCGACGTTCTGCAGCGCCACCTAGCGGCGAGCTAGAGGAAAATGGATAGTGTAAAAATATTCTCCGTGTTAAAATATCCATGCGCACAAATTTTCGTCAAAATCGCTTGAACGGTATTTTCGTAGCACGCAGTTGAAGGGAATAGAGGTCGACATTCTGCAGCGCAACCTAGCGTCAAGTTACAGAAAAACGGAAAGTGTAAAAGTATTGTACGTCCTCAAATATCCATGTGTACTAATTTTCACAGCAAGCGGTCCGACGGAATAGAATTCGATGCTCTTCAGCGCCACCTTGCGGCAAGTTATGGCAAAATGGATTGCGTAAAAATATTCTCCGTGTTCAAATATCCCTTCGTACCAATTTTTGTCGAGATAGATAGAACGGTATTCTCAGAGCGAGCGGTTGAACAGAATTCGACGTTCTGCAGCGCCACCTAGCGTCGAGCTAGAGGAAAATGGATAGTGTAAAAATATTCTCCATGTTCAAATATCCATGCGCACATATTTTCGTCAAAATCCCTTCAACGGTATTTTCATAGCACGCAGTTAAACTAAGGTGACCAAATGTCCCCATTTTCTGGGGACAGTCTCCATTTTCAGGACGTTTTTCAAATTGTCCCCAGAATGTAAAAATGGAACTGGGGACAATTTTTTAATTATTGCATTGTTTTTCAATTAAATTGCTGTTAATTATTGCATTAATTATAAATGTCCCCAGTTTTGTTGCCAGAATCGGGGACATGTCCCCGATTCTGACTACAAAAATCTGGTCACCTTAAGTTAAACAGAATGGAAGTCGACATTCTGCAGCGCAATCTAGCATCAAGTTACAGAAAAACGGAAAGTGTAAAAGTATTGTACGTCCTCAAATATCCATGTGTACTAATTTTCACAGCAAGCGGTCCGACGGAATAGAATTCGATGCTCTTCAGCGCCACCTTGCGGCAAGTTATGGCAAAATGGATTGTGTAAAAAAATTCTCCGTGTTCAAATATCCCCACGTACTAATTTTCGTCAAGCTAGATCGAACGGTTTTTTCATAGCGAGCGGTTGAACAGAATTCGACGTCCTGCAGCACCATCTAGCGGCGAGCTAGAGGAAAATGTATAGCATAAAAATCTTCTCCATGACGAAAGACTTGAGTATACCAAATTTCATGGTGATCCGTCAATAACCTCCTGAACCATTTCGAACTTTTTTCTGTTTCTAAACTTTCGAAATGAAAAATAATCAAATAATATCCATTGTAAATGTTTATGGATGACGTAATAAATAACTAGCCTCCTTGAGAAATTTTGTGCCATACAAAATTTATATTCTTCACTCCCTTATCACAGACATGTATGCATATATGTGAGTTGCAGTAGTCGTAACCCCCCCATGAAAAATTTATGGATACGCCACTGATGTTTGGCAACAGTTTGCCAGCACATTTGAAGCAAAAATTGTTTCGTGAAAATGACCGCCGGGATTGTACGTAACTATTAATGAGAATATTGAAGATTTTGTAATAGTTATTTTACAGCCTTTATTTACCCTCCTTTCTTCTTTTCAGGAATCTCGTGAAGCTACATTCAGGCTGCTCCGTGCCACGATGATGTCACCAAGCTAAGCCACGGTCTCCGCCAAGAGATCGCTGAATTTTCTAGAAGAGAACAAAATATCAGCGTAGGAGAGAGAACTGTCAGCTGAGAAAGGACGGCCGTTACATTACGGCTCAATTAAATGCAATACGAAAAGGGAGTCTTTAGAAGGTTGCTAATACAAAATTATTAAATAATTAAACATTACACATATCAACACTTAAACCATATTTATTTTAAAACTTCTACGAATTTATGTTACACACTGAAACGATAAAGAATTAAGCATGCCACATTTGGTCGGTCGCTGGAGCTAAGCCATCCTACATGCACACCAACTGCGAGTGCAAGCGTAATCCTCTTCCTTCAGCGCGAGCCAGGTGCCAAAGTATTTTCCTGCGCGGTTGACAGTTATCGCCTTCCGCGCCGTAACGCGCTAGTTTCCGGATGCAGGAGATTACTGCGGGTCAGACCCCAACAGTAGCCCCCCCCCCCCCCCCTGAGCGATAGCGAAACTATTTTGACTATGAGAGGTACTTCGTGTTGAATCTGACTCGCCTACCGGAACGTGTAGTCTTTTCATCACTGTTGTTTGCAATTGTGTAGTTGCAGTTCTCCTAAGTCTTTGTTAGTGGTTCTCGATTGCATTTCTCATCCACACATAGTTAGGTGCGCAATCCATTTGACCATAGATCTTGAAAGATTTCCTGTATACTTTTCAGACATTGTAGATCTCCAAGAAAGACTCATTGAGCTTCAAAGTGAGGAATCTTTAAAGTTTTAAAAATCAAGCACTGTGTTCATTTTGAGAAAGAGAGTCGTCAGTTTGAGAGAGCGGGTCAGTTTGAGAAAGAAAATACCATTCTATTCATGCGAGCATCGTGAATGTGCCATGCAAACAATATGAACCTATCCGATTTCGAGAAAAATCTATTGTTTCAGTTTTTCAGTAGACATATTTTAAAAGTGTGCCACAACGGGATCGTAGGCCTACCAATTTTGAGTGTGTCATTTGCCAGGACGGATCCCTTCGGAATTCGAATTAGAACATCTGTTGTTTATTGCCTTATACTTGAAGCCAAAATGTGCCAAATACTGCTGTTATTATACGACTAGAAGTCAGTTGTGAAGCAATTACAACCAACGCTCTTCTGAAATCGTGAAAAAACTTTCCCATTCCAAAGATTTCGTTTTCTGTACATAGATATTCTTATGTCTACACAGACGATTTCTTTGCTTCGCTTGATTTCCGCTTATAGATACTTGATTTATTTGTGAAAAGAGAAATTAAACTGCATAATCTAGAAAAACAATTTTAAAGCCTCTATAAAAAAAACTTGGCAGTTCGAGCCTCGTCAGGGGGAGATCCCCCTGAACCCCACAAATTTTTTAGTTTCATTATTGCCATATTAAAACGATATTAATTGACTTTGTCATTTTATCGCTCATCTTTTGCGTATTTTGCCTGGTAACCCTATGTTGGAATTTTAATGAATGTAACCTATTTAGGGAAAATACATGTGATGCATATTCTATAGCTTACAAAATATTGTAACAATAGATTAAAGCTGTTGTGAACTAATAGTATTTAAATGCATGTAAAATTATGTCGCATACTTTTATGTCGCATTTTTTCAATAAAGGGTGATGAGAGATAAAATGACATTCATTAATAGCGCAGTCTTATCTCTTTTCTTTTTGTAAAGGGCTGCAAGAGAGGGTGATGTAATTTAAAATTTTTTTAAAAATGTCTGTTTTATGTAGTGTCTGAAGTATTTATTACTGAAACGTGACCCTAAAAAACAGCATTAAGTGGAAATGAGACATTTTTCAAAGTGAGAAGTTTACTGAAACGGTGAAACTTTTCACTTTTTGGATAGCGAATGCCGCTGACATAATATTTTTTGTGTCATTATATTGCAATGATCTCATGTTAGTACATATGATGCAAACTTTAAGTCAAGATTAAAATATTTTTTCTTTTCTAGATTCCACATCCCTGGAATTAATTCGAATTACACATGTGAGGAAAATTTCCGTTTCTTACTGTTCGAAGAATGGGCGGGCACGCAGCTAGTGTAATCATATAAGGTAAAAAGCTATTTTAAAATTTAAATTTATGTTCCATTACATGTATTTTTTAAATTTTTTATAACTGAATTTGTAACTTATTTTGATAGCTGATATTGTAACTAAGCTATTGTAATCATGGGCGTAGCCAGAAATTTTTCATAGGGAGGGTTACGGCTACTACAACTCATATATATGTACACGTGTGTTTGATAATGTAACAAAGAATATACATTTTGTATGCCAAAAAATTCATCATGAGGGTTATGACACCCCCCCCCAAAAAACCCTAATGAATCAATTTATAACTGGTTTTGATAGCCGACACTCTAACTATGCTAATGTAATCATAAAACGTGCAAATTTATTAGGCAATTTGGAGTGTTTAGGCTGATTTTATTTTTTACCAACTATGCGAAAAATTCGAGCTGGGAATCGAACCCACGACTGAAGCATTCCTGGGTTAGAGGCTCAATGCGGCGTGGGTTCGAGGCATGCATTGAGTCGTGTGTTCGAGACTCAATGCGGCAGTCCAAAAATTCCAGAGCTAGGAATCGAACCCATGAATGCCGCATAACGTGCTGTACGTGCTGCATAACGCGCTCTACGACTGAGCTACTCTGGGACGATTCCCAGATGAAATTTCTCGCATTAGAACCGTTGACATTTATCATCTTCCTCTGCAAACCACAGATGGAACAGATGAAACAATTAATTCGTGACAACTCCGTTACGCTGCGGAATTTATACATATTTTAGAAAGTGTTTCTATCAACCTTTCAAGTTATTAGGCAATATCGAATATTTAGGCTGATTTTATTTTTTACCATCTATGCGAAAAATTCCACAACTGGGAATCGAACACACGACTGCCACATTCGTGGGTTAGTGGCTCAATGCGGCCTGGGTTCGAGGCATGCATTGAGTCGTGGGTTCGAGGCTCAATGCGGCAGTCTAAAAATTCCAGAGCTGATGCAAAATCGTTTAAAAGCAAAAAGTTTCCAGAAGAGATTTAATCCAAAAGAAAAGGCACACACGGGATCAAAGTATCATCACTTAATTAATTCTTGAATGGCAGACAAACATTAAAATTTAATGTACAATGTAAACAGTTTTACCATATTAAATGTTATTCATTTTTAGAAGAACGCATGAACATTGTTTTTTTTTTTTTTTTTTTCCCAGTGGAATTTAGATTTTGATGAGTAATGTGTGGATGTATTTTTTGTCCTTAGCCGTACCCCCATTAAAATTTAATTTGCAATGTAAACAGTTTTATCATATTAAATGTTATTCATTTTTGGAAGAACACATGAACATTGTTGAGTTTTTTATTTTTTATTTTTTTTTTTTCCACTGGAATTTAAATTTTGATGAGTGATGTGTGGATGTATTTTTTGTCCTTAGCCGTCCTCAACCTTTCAAGTTATTAGGCAATATCGAGTGTTTAGGCTGATTTTATTTTTTACCATCTATGCGAAAAATTCCACAGCTGGGAATCGAACACACGACTGTCACATTCGTGGGTTAGTGGCTCAATGCGGCCTGGGTTTGCGGCATGCATTGAGTCGTGGGTTCGAGGCTCAATGCGGCAGTCTAAAAATTCCAGAGCTGATGCAAAATCGTTTAAAAGCAAAAGTTTCCACGCGTTTCCAGAAGAGATTTAATCCAAAACAAAAGGCACACACGGGATCAAAGTATCATCACTTAATTAATTCTTGAATGGCAGACAAACATTAAAATTTAATGTACAATGTAAACAGTTTTACCATATTAAATGTTATTCATTTTTAGAAGAACGCATGAACATTTTTTTTTTTTTTTTTCCCACTGGAATTTAGATTTTGATGAGTAATGTGTGGATGTATTTTTTGTCCTTAGCCGTACCCCCATTAAAATTTAATGTACATTAAAATTTAATGTGCAATGTAAACAGTTTTATCATATTAAATGTTATTCATTTTTGGAAGAACGCATGAACATTGTTGAGTTTTTTATTTTTTTTTTTTCCACTGGAATTTAAATTTTGATGAGTGATGTGTGGATGTATTTTTTGTCCTTAGCCGTACCCCCCCCCCCCTCCCCCCCCCCCCGCCCCCCCCCCCCCTGCCTCACTCGGCAGAAGGCAGATTCGAACGCAAGACTGCCAGTTCTCGAGCCGCATGCTCTACCGACTGTACAAGCGTGAATCAACAGAAAATCGTTCATATTCGAAGTGTACTCTTTGAAATGGAGACTAAGAAAATTTTATCGCAGACTGGTTAGCACTGCTTTTCATGAATTTTAGTTAATTTTTTTCCTTAAGCCAATTTAATAAAAAGTAAATGAAAAAAGAATGCGCGAGTGTTTTTTCTGCGCTTGGGGATGGTGGGAGACGAAACGAAGGTAACTACTGGGATGCTCGAGTTATTTTATTTTATTTCTCGGAGTTTGCAAGGCAGCGATGCTCACTCTGCTGACTGTGAATGGTGCCATTAATTTAAATTGTCAAAATGAATGAATTTCACATTTCCGAGGACATGAGTGATCGATATGTATTAACCTTGTCGAGTTTCTGATGATTGTTTTCCCTGTATTAATAGGTTTTGGTTTAGTATACCCATGGCAAGGGTAAATTTTAATCTTTTGTGTTTTAAAGAATTATTCTAATAATCAAAGTAATAATCACGGGATCCAGGGGGGGGAAGGCATACACTTGGGGATGGGAGCCCCCCCCTTACGCCATGCCACTGCGAACATCCCCCACTTCCGACTTGTTTTTTTTTCCCTCCGGAGGATGGTGGTTTTGACGAGGGGCATGTGAACGCTTGCTTTTAGAATTGCCTGACATTTGTGCGCCGGTGTTTTTTCTGCGCTTGGGGATGGTGCGAGACGAAAGGAAGGTAACTATACTCGTATGTTCGCGTTATTTTATTTCTCGGAGTTTGCAAGGCAGCGAAGCTCACTCTGCTGACTGTGAATGGTTCCGTGAATTTAAATTGTCGAGATGAATGAATTTCGCATTTCTGAGGGGATGAGTGATCGACACGTATGAACATTGTCGGGTTTCTGATGATTGTTTTCCCTTTGGTTTAGTATACCCATGGCAAGGGTAAATTTTAATCTTTTGTGTTTTAACGAATTATTCTAATAATCAAAGTAGGCAGCAGCAGGGGATCCAGGGGGGCACATGCCTGGGTATGGGAGCCCCCCCCTTACGCCATGCCACTGCGAACATCCCCCACTTCCGACTTGTTTTTTTTTTCCCTCCGGAGGATGGTGGTTTTGACGAGTGGCATGTGAACGCTTGCTTTTAGAATTGCCTGACATTTGTGCACCGGTGTTTTTTCTGCGCTTGGGGATGGTGCGAGACGAAAGGAAGGTAACTATACTCGTATGTTCGCGTTATTTTATTTCTCGGAGTTTGCAAGGCAGCGAAGCTCACTCTGCTGACTGTCAATGGTTCCGTGAATTTAAATTGTCGAGATGAATGAATTTCGCATTTCTGAGGGGATGAGTGATCGACACGTATGAACGTTGTCGGGTTTCTGATGATTGTTTTCCCTTTGGTTTAGTATACCCATGGCAAGGGTAAATTTTAATCTTTTGTGTTTGAACGAATTATTCTAATAATCAAAGTAGGCAGCAGCAGGGGATCCAGGGGGGCACATGCCTGGGTATGGGAGCCCCCCCCTTACGCCATGCCACTGCGAACATCCCCCACTTCCGACTTGTTTTTTTTTCCCTCCGGAGGATGGTGGTTTTGACGAGGGGCATGTGAACGCTTGCTTTTAGAATTGCCTGACATTTGTGCGCCGGTGTTTTTTCTGCGCTTGGGGATGGTGCGAGACGAAAGGAAGGTAACTATACTCGTATGTTCGCGTTATTTTATTTCTCGGAGTTTGCAAGGCAGCGAAGCTCACTCTGCTGACTGTCAATGGTTCCGTGAATTTAAATTGTCGAGATGAATGAATTTCGCATTTCTGAGGGGATGAGTGATCGACACGTATGAACGTTGTCGAGTTTCTGATGATTGTTTTGCCTTTGGTTTAGTATACCCAAGGCAAGGGTAAATTTTAATCTTTTGTGTTTTAAAGAATTATTCTAATAATCAAAGTGTGGGGGGAGCAAGCAAATATCTTTGGAAGGTTTTCTTCCAAAGATATTTGCTGTTTTAAAACTGTGTTTAAATTGTATATTATCCATCCTCTTGAGCTTTCGAAGGTTTTCTTTGAATATTTCCTTCTTTTCAATAACATTCATACTACATTTCATTATCTGCCCCGTATGCGAGAATAATTTGTGTTTGTTCGTACCATGAGTTTTGGAAGGTTTTCTTCCAGAGACATTTGCTATTTTAAAACTGTGTTTAAATTGTATATTAAATTTTAATGTATGCCGTCTAAGAATGCATTATGTGATAATTCAGAATTCATTACGTGATAATGTTTTGATTCGGTGAGTGAGTTGTGTTTTGGAAGGTTTTCTTCGAATAGCATTTAATATGGCAAGCTGTTCAAATTGTATACTAAAGTTTAATGTTTCTGCGCTTCGAAACCGACAGTTCGATTGCCGCTGCAGGCCGTTTAAGAGGGTGGGAGAATTGGGGGTGGGCGAGGAAATATCTTTGGAAGGTTTTCTTCCAAAGATATTTGCTGTTATAAAACTGTGTTTAAATTGTATATTATCCATCCTCTTGAGCTTTCGAAGGTTTTCTTTGAATATTTCCTTCTTTTCAATAACATTCATACTACATTTCATTATCTGCCCCGTATGCGAGAATAATTTGTGTTTGTTCGTACCATGAGTTTTGGAAGGTTTTCTTCCAGAGACATTTGCCATTTTAAAACTGTGTTTAAATTGTATATTAAATTTTAATGTATGCCGTCTAAGAATGCATTATGTGATAATTCAAAATTCATTACGTGATAATGTTTTGATTCGGTGAGTGAGTTGTGTTTTGGAAGGTTTTCTTCGAATAGCATTTAATATGGCAAGCTGTTCAAATTGTATACTAAAGTTTAATGTTTCTGCGCTTCGAAACCGACAGTTCGATTGCCGCTGCAGGCCGTTTAAGAGGGTGGGAGAATTGGGGGTGGGCGAGGAAATATCTTTGGAAGGTTTTCTTCCAAAGATATTTGCTGTTTTAAAACTGTGTTTAAATTGTATATTATCCATCCTCTTGAGCTTTCGAAGGTTTTCTTTGAATATTTCCTTCTTTTCAATAACATTCATACTACATTTCATTATCTGCCCCGTATGCGAGAATAATTTGTCTTTGTTCGTGCCATGAGTTTTGGAAGGTTTTCTTCCAGAGACATTTGCCATTTTAAAACTGTGTTTATATTGTATATTAAATTTTAATGTATGCCGTCTAAGAATGCATTATGTGTTAATTCAGAATTCATTACGTGATAATGTTTTGATTCGGTGAGTGAGTTGTGTTTTGGAAGGTTTTCTTCGAATAACATTTAATATGGCAAGCTGTTCAAATTGTATACTAAAGTTTAATGTTTGTGCGCTTCGAAACCGACAGTTCGATTGCCGCTGCAGGCCGTTTAAGAGGGTGGGAGAATTGGGGGTGGGCGAGGAAATATCTTTGGAAGGTTTTCTTCCAAAGATATTTGCTGTTATAAAACTGTGTTTAAATTGTATATTATCCATCCTCTTGAGCTTTCGA